>JAVJIF010032819.1:0-122506 GCA_038442645.1 Agave tequilana
TGTTTTTCTAAAACTTGTTTTATCATTTTACTTTGATTACCAAACTTGTGATAAAATTTCAAGACATATATCATCATATCAATTCATTTTTGTGTCTTGCCAATTTTATCAAAACAAAACTTTGTATTTTATCAAACTAGAATTTTCCAAAACATGAATAGGATAGTCAAAATAAGTTTGTCTAGCAGTTTAAAGCATGTATGGTATCTAGAACATATCTAATATACATAGGTATAAGGTAAACTTGTTTTGATCTATTATTCATGAAACCAAAAACCAAATCATGAAACGTGTGTGTTTTGTGCACTTGAGCATATCAACTAAACTAAGCTTTACAAATATGGATCTAAAACACAAACTCTAAACTAGATACCTAAGTCTTCTTGACGATCTTCATCTTCAAGTAAACTCGGTCCAAACTCCGTGATTCTCCAAGTGCAAAGGTATTATCTTTAAGCTTTGGCACCGGAATCATCATGAATAGCTTCTAATCATCTTGTTGAAGCTAATCACCAACCTATATCCTGTTAATGATCTGAAACTTAGAAACACAAGAATATTTAGTAAACATAACTACATGAGTGTTGATCATCATCAAAACTAGAGTGGAAGGCCATTGGGCCAACAGTAATGACTCATGGGCTGTCACTTATCTTATTCAAGAACTAGACCAGGAGTTCTCATTAAAAGACCTCGGCCCACTGCACTATTCTTGAGCGTGAAGTGTCACCGTACCCCTCAGGTCTATTTCTCTCTCAACAGAAGTACATCCGTGACTTGCTTCTCCGACTCAAGATGGATGATGTCAAGCCTATTAGCTCGCCTATGGCCACTACCTGTAAGCTCTCCAAGATTGTTGGCAAGTCCTCTCTGACCCTTTTATCTATCGAAGTACTGTTGGGTCTCTACAATACCTAAGCTTTACCATACCCGATATTACCTTCTCGGTGAACAAGGTCGCTTAGTTCATGCAAACTCCAACCGATGAGAATTGGAGCGCTGTAAAGGGATCCTCTGTTACCTTAAATCTACCATTCAACATGGCCTTTTTCTCTCTTGTCATTCTTCTGTACAACATACTGCTTACACTGATGCAGATTGGGCAGGGTCGATCGATGATCGAAATCTTCCAGTGGCTATTGTGTCTTTCTTGGTACAAATCTCATTTCTTGGAGCTCGAAGAAGCAGTGCCCTGTGGCACGATATAGCACTGAGGTAGAGTATAGGGGCGTGGCCAATGCTGCAGCAGAGGTCGTTTTGTTGCAGTGATTACTTCGTGATCTTGGAGTTCCGCAATCTCCCCGATAGTTCTCTGTGACAACCTTGATGTAACATATCTCTCGATCAATCCTATTCGTCACTCCTGCTCCAAACATGTTGAGATCGACATTTTTTGTGACGGACTATGTTGCCAATGGATCCTAGATGTTCGGTTTGTCAGCACTAAAGACCAACTAGCAGACATCCTTACCAAGCCTTTGAGCTCATTAAGGTTTTCTATGTGAAGAACAAGCTCTCGTTCTTTCGAACAGCTTCGCTTGCGCGGGAGGGGGGGTGTAGAGATATCAATGACAACACGTGACTCATGTGAAACATGTGATCCATGTGAAAGATACCCCTCATGAAATCAACCAGATCCTAAAACCTCTCCATGATTATAGGAACACATGGGACTCATGGGATTCATGCACCATGTGTTTCTCATTCTTTCTCTCAGTCAATGTTTTCCTATTATATCTCCTAAATCAGTGTAAACATGTGACCAATATGTGTATATATATACAACCAAAAATCATAACTAATAGTATCTGATCTTTACACAAATAAGTCTTCTTCTTCTTCTTTATCTCGGACCAAGAAGAAAAAAGCTAAAAAAAACACTAGGTCTGGGGTTGCCAACATCAGACTAAGAATTGACAACTGCCTGCCGATGGAGCCCCCACGCTGGCGGGGAGAAACGACCAACCACCTATGTGACCTGTCAGAAATCGATTTTTGAAAATAAATTTGAGACAGGTTGATTTTTAAAGTTAAATATTAAATGTATTTATTCAAAAACTTGCCCTTATCAGTTCAATAAATAATAAAATAAAATAAAGAGATAATTAATCCTTGTTGCTGCGGCTGCGAAGGGTTCCACCCCCACACACGCGGCTCAACGAAACGATCCTTGCAAGCAAAGCAAGGAGGATCGAGCGAGCGAGCGAGCAAGCCGGCGGGGGGACCCATCTCTCTCCCCCACCGCTGGATTCTCATCCAACGGCAGAGATCTCATCGAAAGCGATGAATCTCCACGTCGGCATCACTCTCCTCTCTCTACTCTCCCCCCCGTGAGACTGGCATGATTCCTGCAGACAGACATCCCTTCAAGAAATCCATCACCCGCTCATTTCCCCTCTATAAATGCCCCTCATCAAACAATTAAACCCACACTTCAATCTTCATCTGGTTCTGCTCTAATTTTGAACCGGATTGCTCTACACCCAATTGGGATTGGTAAGGCTTTCATTTGAACCACCCTTTTGATCTTGAGATCAAATTCTGGAAATTTTTGTGGTTTTGGTGATATGCTCATTACCTGTTTGAGTTAATGCTCCAGTGATCTTGGTTCCCTTGTTTCTGATGTAATTCTGTTTCTGTAGACATATATGATCACTTCTACAGTGCGATGCATGAGAAAATTTGGCATGACAATTCTGATTTATATGATGTGTTTGCGTAGCTTTTAATTTCAGTCTTCTAATTGGTCATTTGGTCGGTCCTTATATACTGGGGTGAAAGTTTCCTTCGATAATGTTGGTTATATGTTTGGGTTTTTTAAATATCAGTCCCCTAAAAATGGGTTATTTGAAAATATTCCTCCGGTTCATGTGAATTGCTATTTAATCCCCCAAATCACGTTAGTTATTTTAAATCAGGACACGTTATCAATTTCCATCCAATTCTTAACTTGGGTCTAGTTAATTTCAGTCTAACGTGATTTCAATCTTTTCTTATAAGAATGGAGTCATTTAAACATTCCCTGTAAGAATGGGGTTAGCTATCTAGCACAAGGCTACATTGAGAGTTTAAAATAAAAAAATACGACTTGTACGAGAGCACGAATCCTAGAAGGCCAGTAGGAAAATGGAAAAAATCTACCTGATTAAGCCCTGAAAAGAAAAAGAACATTGATTTTCTGTTCGGTGTATGAGTAGTATATAAAACCAAAGAGCAAAACAGAACATGTTTCCGATCTCTTCTTGTTTATATTTTAGTGTAATGGTGGTTTAATGGTGCATTGCTACAGTTCTGTTGAAGTATAGTTCAATGAAGACTAATCCATGCTGAATATTTAATTGCATATAAATTTGCATTGATATGATAATGTTTATTTTCTTTTATTATTTGGAAACATCTGTTAGTTGATTGCTTTTCTTTTTTTATGTCCTTGTACTATATTTCTCTCCTGTTATGTCTTCTGAAATTTTTATTTTATATATCCCTTTCTCTAGTGGTTTCTGCGATGATATGTGAGCAGAAGACAATGGGTCTTCGGAGGACAACTTCTTGTGCCTTGTTTTATGCTCTGTTTCTGATATTGGCTTCATATCAAAGTTCTGCTCATAATTTGAAAGCAAATCAGACAGCAGTCCTCACGGTAGATGCATCGCCGCAATCAGGGAGGGAGATATCTGAATATCTGTTTGGTATCTTTTTTGAGGTGAGTGTTGCACATATGCATGTATGTTATTTGTTCTCTCTTTGCTATCTTTGGGGAAATAGTAGATTTAAATTTGACAGAAATATTCTGGAAAATATATTTAGGGTGTGTGTGTGTGTGTTGTGTGTGTGTGTGTGTGTGTGTGTGTGTTACACACACATACAAGTGAGACAACTGGCTTAGATGAGAAGATGAGGAGGGAGCACATGAGTCGTCTGTTTATGTTTTGGCTGGTTAACGTTAGTGTTTGGGTTGATTAATTTAGTTTTTGGGTTTTAATTTTATTTCCTCCGAATCTAATCTCAACCACCCAAAAGCTAATCCAATGGCTATTGTGTTGCGCGCGCCCTTGACAACAATCTCTCTAAGGAATCCACCAAACGGAGACTGATGCAACTGGAGATGTACCCAACACGACAAGAATAGAGAATAATAGAGAAAACAATCAACACAGTATTTAACGATGTTCTGCAATTTGCCTACGTCCTTAGGATAAGGGAGGGGGGATTTTATTGATTCAACAATTAATACAAACTAATACAAGAGGAATACTCTCAGGTATTTTTAGGGATGTAATACATGAGGGCTCTAGCCCTTATTTATAACCACAGAGTCCTAGGGTTTTAGGAAACCCTGATTGAATTCGATTCTAAACAGAAAAAGAATCTGAATCTAGAAAGGACAGCAGAAACGCGTCTGTCGGTCGACCGACCTATGCCTCGATCGACAGGCCCGGTCGACCGTCACCAACAGAGAGCAACCATTATATAGTCGGTCGACCGGGCGGTTGACTGCTCTTTAGCCACGGTCGACCGCGCGGTCGACCGTTCTACGCCTGTGCACGTCGTGCACACCGGTCGACCTGCCTTCTCCACCGGTCGACCGTGCGGTCGACCGGGTGCTTTCCTGGCCTGCTTCAATGCGCTGTTCGCTCCCTTTGTCTTTCGATATCTGTGCTATCTTTCTCTATCTCCTCTCTATCTCTACAATCCCTACCTGGCGAAAATTTTCAAAATCTGAGCCGAACTCTAACGAACTTTAATATATCATCTGGCGAAATCGACATATGATCTCGACGAAATCGACACACGATCTCGGCTTGTGCAACAGACGAAACCTGTTCCTTCAAACGAATCGCCAGTACACGTATAATTGATTTCTACTGATCTCAATAGATCCGAACTGAGTTTGTTGTTGCCACTTGCAACTCTCACCAAACTCCAATATCAATTTTTTGCGTCCAACTTCAGCTCAGCTATTCAAACAGAATGCACCATATATGCGTTCCCATCACTTCATTTTAGGAGAAATACCATACGAGCCGATCAACGAACGTGTCTCCCATTCAGCAACTTCATGATCTCAAGAAGAACCCATCATGAACCAGCACTGACTCTCCAACTGACTGGCTCTCTTCAGTTTACATGTTTTCAGCTGACGGTCCGACAAGTCTGAGTAGAGCATACCGAACACCATCATTGGCTTCACAAACTGGATGCACACCCTCCTTATGCAAGCTTAACCATCTTCTCACTAGAAGATCAACTGTTCATCGAGACCACAACACTTCACCTCTTTGTGAAGTCCAACTCTTCACCTCTACGTCAAGTCCCAATCAACTTCTCGAGAATCAAAACAGCTTCACACAGGTTGCATCACTAAATGTGGCTGCGCCTTTACGGCTGCCTACGTACTTTGCCTAAAAATCAAGCCAACCGTAATTCATTGAAAATGAGCTCCATCAAGCTCAAGTACCTGTGACTGAATCTTTCAGCGAATATATCTGGCTGAGTCATATGAACCTCTTCACTACCGTCATGGAGAACAACGGCCTTCAACTTGAGCTTGTCGCGGTCACAAGCTTGAGATTCATGCTTCTTCACCCACTTTCGTGGTTTTATCTTAATTGCAATGGCTGCTAACACTTCAACATTCTCATCAATGTGTTCAACCTGTTCAGTATTAACCCTGGCTACATGATCTCCACCCGGTGTCACATCCGATGAAGTCTTCATTGATACCGAACCAACTGGAGATGGTAGAGTAGCATCAACCTTCACCCGTTGCAATACTTCCTTGGTCTTCGTCCTCTCCACCTGCTGAGAGACGGTAGACTTCAACACTGAAGTCTCATCAAACATGACATGTCAACTCAACACGATTTTCTTATTTTCGGGGTCCCATAACCTGTAGCCTTTCATATTTCTCTTGACACCTAAAAACATAAACCTCTTTGCTCACGGATTCACCATGCCATCTTTGATACAAAAGTAGGCCGAACTTTCAAATTCTTACAGCAAATCATGACCTTGAGTAGCTTTTTCAGACCAAACTTCCAGTTGAGTTTTACCTCCTATCGCAGTCGATGACAATCCATTTATGAGATGACTAGCATACACAATCGCCTCAGCCCAAAACGATTTGTCTAATCGTGTATTAGACAACAATAACCGAATCTTCTCCAACAAGGAACGGTTTATCTCCTTAGCCAACCCACATATACCTTCTGTGAGTACCAATACCAGTGTTCTGACTAAATCGTAGGAGTAGGTCCATGTATCTTTTAACATTACCAACTTGTAGCTCCTTGATTTTCCTACCTGTCTGCTTCTCCATTATTCCTTTCCACTTCACCAACATATCTATGGCTTCACACCTTTATCTCATAGGATATATCCAACAATGTCTTAGATAAATTATCAATAAAAGAGACAAAGTACTTGTGACCTCCAAGCGATACAGTCTTAGCAGGTCCCCAAAGCGTACGTGAACATAACCAAAAAGACCTTCTGAGCGGTGAGTATTAGTACTGAATTTCACCTTCTTCTTATCCAGAACGTCGTATTCACCCACAAAATTAACTGTAGCAACTGTAAGTGGGAAAATATGAGTGTAAAAGTGAGATTTACATGACCACAAATTTAACTGTAGCAACTGTAAGTGGGAAAAGAGAGTTGCATTTTGCAACTTATTTTTCACGAAACAAACAACGGAAAATGGAAAAAAGTTTTACGACTTGCGTTTTGCGGCGAAACAAACACGCCCTATATATATTATGTATGTATGTGTACGTGTGTGTGTGTTTACACCATCCTCCTCCCCAACCCCCCCACTCACACATATATATGAGCATCTTGAAAATCATAGAAGTTTGTGACACCTCATATTTCATACTATGGTCAGAAAGAGAACCACTGTTATTGATTGTTGCAGATATGTTGATATTTCCTCTTTTTATTCTACCGTTTCATCAATTTTGTAGACTTCTTACTTGTTGACAGTGAAAGATTCATATTTTTTTTTCAACGATTAAAGCCAATAAGAGCTATGCATTATCTGAGGATGCTGAAAAGTTTAAGAGGGACTGAATTGTAAATTATGCACTTGAAACTTTGCAGGAACGAAAATCATTTAGTATTCTTTTTGAATTTATACTCATTGAGATATATTATATGTTCCACCCAGTGGCTTTGAGCCCAGTTGATATTTTCAGTTTTTTATTTCCCCTTTGTGATAAATCATTTATTTGATCATTACCTAAATATGCTGCATATAATTAGCTTTCTGTACTTACCTATTGCATACTACAAAATAGAAAACAAGGCATTTGAATTGTTTCACAGATTTCCTTTTGGCTTTATCATTTGGGAACCAGTTCGATCTACCATCTTATTGAAGTTTATAGTGAAATGGTTTTGTGGATCAGTGTGTTTCTATTAAATTTTTGATGGACGAGTTAATAAGTCCACATTATGTTTTATGGACTAATATCTTTTGTATAGTTTGATTACTCACTCAAAATCATTGCTTAAAAAGTTCAATCAATAATTACTAAACTTGTTTTCTTTGTCTTGTTATTGTGATTGTAGGAAATCAACCATGCAGGAGCTGGTGGGATATGGGCAGAGCTTGTCAGTAATAGAGGTAATAATTAAATTGCATTTAAACTTGGGCATCAGATTCAGTTTTATAGTTTAAATATTATTGTAAAATTTTAGATGCTGCAAAAAGGAAAAAATAATCCAGAAATATGGAGTTCACATCACTTGAATGCATTGCTTTGCTTAACTTTGTTGAAAAAATAAGTTTACTTCTCACGCCCTCTTCTCTGGTCTCCCATAACGAGAATATTCTGATTCTGATGGTAATGGGTGTGCAGTAGAGTGCCCCCAAATTGATGATGTATATTATTAGTAAACATAAAAATCAAATGGGCATTGGTAATATAAATTAGCTTGTATAATGGACGTGAATAATCACTCACAAAACAAGGCAAAGTTTCTGATCAAACCCTTAATAATTCATAAGCTTGAATGAATTAAATTTATGTAAATCAAGTTTTTTTTTTCTTCTATATCCATATTTGCAGTTGCCTCTATTTGTTGTATGAATTTGCGAACCATTGTTGCATATTGCATTAAATACGTCTGGACCACAAGAAATTTCCTGTTCAGGTCCCCCATTTAATCATAACACTGACACATGATTGTTTTGCCAATGGAAGCAACCTTCAAAAAGGAAGGGTTTCTGAATATTAAACCCATCCATTTCAGATATTTCAGTGGAATTATTGGTATGGAGTGATCATAAATGATTTGAGACTCAGGTTCATACTAGAATTAAACTCATAAAAGAACATGAAATATTGTAATCAGACTTGCTGATGAGTTCTGTTGTTTGTTTGCCGGTAAAATCAGACTTTGGTCTATTATTGCCATGTTCTGCATTTGAGATTTTCAAATGATTGACCACCTTGGTCATTTTAAAGTGGAGATTACTTTATACATAACAGAGTAATTTTCAACTTAGCTGTGTTCATTGCTCATTCATTTCTCCTTTCTTTGAGGCCCTAACAACTTGCATTTTCAGGCTTTGAAGCTGGAGGGCCAAACACTCCATCAAATATTGATCCATGGTCCATCATTGGGAATGAAACTTTCATTAATGTGTTAACTGATCGGAGTTCTTGTTTCAGCCGTAATATGATTGCCCTTCGCATGGAAGTACTTTGTGACACTGCAGGATCCAATATCTGTCCAGCTGGCGGTGTTGGCGTATACAACCCTGGGTACTGGGGCATGGTATGTCTTGTGGCTGTCGAAATAAATGCCAAAGTGGCTAACTTATCATTCCTTTTACTTGGAAGGAAAACATTTCAGTTTTCAGTCCCTACATCTCATCCCCCCTTCTCTCCCCTCTCCCCAAAACAATCACCACACTCCCAAAAAGCACGGGGCGTGGGGGGGGGGGGGGTGGGGTTGGGGTGGGGGCGGAACCCTCCGACAACACACAACAAACAAAGGCACACCTGTGTGCATGCACACATCCAAAAAAGGAAAGAAGTAAAAAGAAAGAAAGAAAGCAAACATGCACTGCCTAAGTGACTGTATAACATTTGTCAGCCCCTTAGCCGCTCTCAAGCGCCCCCCCCCCACCCACCCCCCCCCCCCCCAAAAAAAAAAAAAAAAAAACCAATCATCCAAATAAAAAAAAAAGTAAAAAAGAAAGAATACCGACGCCTAAAGGGAAATAAAAGAAGAGACTGAAGGAAAGAAAGAAATCATACATGTGCACATGCAATGAACATCTTACGGCGGGAGGGGGGGGGGGCGCTGAAAAAGAAGAGGTGATATGATGTATCTTAGAAAATATCATCTTCTGGAAGCATAATAACCAATAAAACATATGATGACCAAAAACTTAGCTATGTATCAAGTGATCCAAAATGAGCAATATTAAGGAGAGTGCCCAAATCATTGTCCTTATTTGCTTTATGATGTAAATCATAATAATTGGTTAGTTTATGTGGTTTACATGCCCATTGTGCCATCCCAGCATAGTGTTAGGACTTTGCCTTGTTTTCAAAAGGAGATGATGGTCCAAGAAGATCCAATCAAGTTGATGGTCCAAGAAGATCCAATCGAGTTGGAGAAGATGATGACTTAAAGTAAGAAGCAAACCAAGCAAGTGATCAGTTGACTTATAAAGTTTATAAGTCGACTAGTAGTCGACTAGGACAGAGATACAAAAGCAGAGGCAGAGAGGAAGCATTATACAGTGGTCGACTATATAGTTTATAAGTTGATTAATGGTAAGAATTGGTCGCCTAATCATCAGGATTAGTCGACTAATCGAGGTATTTTCTGAAGCAGAATTAGTTTTCTTTTCAGGCTCTGGTGTCCTTTTTAGGAGTATGAATATAATTCAGTTTCTATTCAATGAAGGCTTGTTTCTAAATATTAAAGGGTTTAGAATTCTTCTAAATTAAGGAGATCAACTACTAATAGAATTGATCAAGATTCTTCAAGCATCCAATAGCCAAGATCATCTCATAGTTGAAATAGGAGTTGTATTGTAAAATCTTATAAATAAAGATTGTAACCTAGGATTTAGTAGAACAAAAGAGTAGAAGAAAGTTGTAATGAATAACAATGTAAGGGCCTAAAAAGTCAAGAAGGCTCTAAAAAACTAAGAAAGAGAGGAGCAAGATGAAGGTATATAGAGAGAATGTATACTCTTATAATCTAGGTGTAGATTCAAGGAAAACACGAATACTCTTGTAGGATCAAGAGGAATGTTAGATCTCTATGTATCAACTTTATTAATAAAGCTCTCTCAAGTTCTCTCCCCATAGACGTAGGTCAAGTTTGGGCCGAACCACGTTAAATTGTATGTTTTCCTTCTTGCATCTTTTAATATTTATCTTGTGCGCTCAAGGTAATCGATCTCATGGGGTGCTTAAAATCGTCGGTAGGGATCTCCGTATCTCCCAACAATTGGTATCATAGTAAGTATGGTATCCCGGCTATGCACATAACAATTAGTATCAGAACTGATGGTGTTCGTTCAAGACTCAAGTGCTCTAGATGAAGAAAATATTGAGTAGATAGAGTTCGTGGAGGTATCAAGATGAAGAAGATGACGAGAAAAGTTCTGATTTATTCTAAGGTAAAGATCAATGACTTTTGGAGTATATTGATCAAGGTGGAGTCATCAAGGCTCAATGGTGCTTAAATCTGAACACAGTAAATGCGAAGGTGATGATCGGATCATCGCCAATGGCGGACGACAAGACGAGCTTGACGAGCTCACGGAGGCATCACACAAGGCATCTCATGGAGGCTTGTTGCGACAACAAGTCAAAAGAAAAACAATGGAGGGTGATGAAGATAATTAATGGATGAGATTGGTCGGAAGGTAGATCGTGCAATCGCAGTCGGATTCAGACAATCAAGGTGTCGAACCCTATATTTTTCAATGTTATGGATCCAATGGTGGGTGCAAATCGAGGAGATTCTAATGTCTAATGCAGGTTCTGTACAGATCAGTTAAAGATCGACGGAAATCACGATCAAAGTTACGACGGATTAATCGTGACACGGTAAGATTATTGTAGGCATTGGTGAATCTATCAGGTTTGAACATCAATAGTAGGATAATAGATCTGACAAACATCAATATAGTGGTGGATGACAATCCTGAATAATGGAAGAAAGACTATGGCAGTGTGTGGCGGAAATGCCCGATAAGACCACGACAATTATATGAAGTCTTAAGGTTAAAACATTAATGAAAGGTGGACCATCACTAAGTGATCGGTGGAGGACCATGGCATGACAAGCCTTTGACAATGTTCGTGTAAAATTGGTAAGACCATGACAGAATTAGAGGTGGATTGCCTCAAGACCGGCGGGGGCCCGTGACTGAGAAGGCGTCACAAAGCGGAATTTGCTAGTGGCAGCGGTGATGCAAGTTAAGGAAAAGAAACTAGGTCGAGGAGTTTTCAATGAAAAACTTGAAGGGAGCTCACTTCAAGGTGGAGCTTTAAGAAAATTGCAACGGGTTTAAGTGTTGCAGGATGACTAAAGAAAAGATACATTCGGGTAAGGCTCGAGATGGCACACGGCATGGCGGTAAACAGGCAAAGGCCCCGAGGAGAGGGAGTAAGAGTTAAAAACTTCACGGTACGGTTATAACCAAGGAAAGATCAAGGTAGTAATTCAAAATCTCAAGGTGTTTCGCTAAAGGCATGAAAAGCAAGTCAATGTGGAGATTGGTACAGAGCAAGTATGGTATCCCAGGCTATGCACGCAACACATAGAAAATGTCATATGCCATCCCATATAATCCTTTCCATGCATGCATACTTACATAAATACATACACACATAAATAAAAAATGTCATATGCCATCCCATGCAATCCTTCCCCATCCATACATACATGTGTGTGTGTGTGAGAGAGAGAGAGAGAGAGAGAGAGAGAGAGAGAGCAAACAGAGAGAGAGAACAAACACAAATATATAGGCACATACGCATGTTGGGATACACATGCATAATTAATCTACAGAAAAGGTTTATTAGATTTCTGCATCCACTGTAAAATGTAAATGTTGATTATGAAAATTTTAGCATTTAACTGTTTCTTTCTGAATGCCTCTAGATTTTATCCCGGACATTCCTTATATGAAATATTATTTTGCCGTCAATTTTTTTCCTCATTTCATTGTAATATTACAGAATATTGAACAAGGGAAGACCTATAAAATGGTCGTTCATGTTATGTCATCTGGGTCATTGAACTTATCAGTTTCACTTACAAGCTCAGATGGGTTGCAGAGTCTGGCTTCTACGAATATAATGTAAGCATCTTGTTAGGTTTATGCATTTTACACACACACCACACAGAGAGAGAGAGAGAGAGAGAGAGTATTTTTATATTTTACCATTTTTGCATCTCTTCTTGCAGACGTACAGCTTCAGAAGTCTCAAATTGGACTAAGGTGGAGCTGCAGTTGGAAGCCAAAGGAACAAATAGAAATTCAAGACTTCAATTAACAACGAATCAAAACAGAGTCATTTGGCTTGATCAAGTATCTGTGATGCCCTACCGACACCTACAAGGTATAAACTTCATGCAAACCTTTTTGTGGAGGTTTCTTTTCCATTTTTTTACTTTTCATGAATTGAAATGAGAAAAGAGAGCCATAAGAAAATTCATATTGTATATTATCAGAAATGTCAGAAATTTGACTTTTCTTTTGTTACCTCGGTTTATCCTTTCTTCCCCTTGAACAGTTAATTTCCACAATTAATTTGAAGAGTTTCGCCACAATCAATTTGGAGAAGTCCATCAAACTCTAGTTATCTGGGATATCTTTTATTTAATGAAAAGTTTCATGTATGTCATAGAAACATAGTGTTCATAAGAAGGTTCAAAAGCCAAAGAATCTGAATCTGACATGGCATAATTTTTTGCATTAACACTTAAATATTGACACAATGTCTTGGTCTTGCTGCTTTGAAATTTGAGAAGGAACATTCTCTAGAACGTCTTTTATGCTATAACAATGAATTGTGACATTTTCATATATTCAAAGTAATGTATCTCTGCCTATTAAAAGAGTGGTATATAGAATGGTTTAAAATCTCGGAATCGGTATCGATATCGGCCAATAGTTTTTAATATCAATATTCTCAATATCAGCCATCAATATTGGCCAATGTTTGCCCTGATATCGGCGATATTATAGGATTGATATCATATGGGTCCCTCAAAACCCGATATGGTGTTGTACGGATAGGCCGATATTTGAAACCATGATATATATATATATATATATATATATATATATATATATATATATATATATATATATATATATATATATTCAGATTCCGGATAGTAAATGTGAGGCAAATCAACTTGTCTGCATGCTTGTGATTGCATATAAAACTAGAAAGTCACTTTCTACTTAGAACCAGGAGGAATAAAAGCTTTCGACTTTTGATAAACCAGGCTTGATGAATAGAGAGCTAGACAGAGAAGACCTACTTAAATAGGTGTATACCATGGTACACATATTTCTGATAAGTCTGTTTGATTTAAATATACCACATCTCAGAAGCTTAGCTTTTGGAATAAGCAGTTATCTGACATAACATCAATTCACAGATTTCAAGAGTTTCTAGGATCAAACCTCACTACTGGCAATCTAAAATATGTTTGTTTACTCCTATTTATTCTGCCTTTCCAGGAGAGTCAAATTTGTGTTGGAGCCTTTCATCGGAACCCAAAGATCCATGTGAGAGGAAGTGTCAATAGTTAGATTTGCTTAATGCATTGTTGGCCTACCAACCCATAAGCTTAAGCCTTTGCCTTTGGGTAATATGGTTACCTGACACAAGTGAGATGTGTGTCATGATCTCATCTGCTAGCGTTTGGCAGCACACTCCTTTAGCTAATTGCTTTCATAGACTCTTCTTGTAGTTTGCCTACGTTTTTTTTTTTGCTTTCTGAAAACTAGGTGATTGGAGATAAAGTATAAATTACAGTGTGTTTCTATGAGGTTGCGACAGGGGCTATTTAGGGCTATTACTAATTGAAGGGGTTGCGAGATTTTTAAGCATCACGCACACATCTATGGGGACGCGCGCCCGCGCGCACACATAGAGAGAGAGAATCGATCTTCATTTTTGCATATGTAAGGATAAACTAGTAATATTCACAGATGAAGAATAAACATCGCTGAATGTGTTTTGTCTAAGTGGAGTGTGGAAGGGCATAGATGGCGAGTATAGAGCATAATAATAGAAGTGATGTTATGTGAGGCTCGTTATTTCTTTCACGAAATTCAGCTGTAATAATTACTAGTGACCTAAATTTACTAAGTTTACTACCTTTTATTCACCAATAATTCACTGTCAGGTCAAAAATCTTTTATCTTCTAGAGAATTTTAAATTAGATGAAGAGCAAGATTTTTGTTGCACTGAAGAATCGAAGTATCTTTTAAAATTTTATTTTAAGATCTCAGAATTATTGTATAGATTTATTCACATCTATATTTTTTTTAGAGAGAACAAGAACACAATAACAATTTAGGTATTGATGTGTTACCTTTACATTCAGAATTGAAGTAATGTCCTGTCTTCTTTTAATGTTTTATACAGGGACACGGCTTTCGGAAGGAGCTCATTTCATTGATAGAAAACATAAAACCCCGATTTATAAGATTTCCAGGTATGAAAGATTCTCTATCACTCTACTTTTTTATATAGTTTTTGGTAAGTGGGAAATGTAAGTTCAAGTTAGCGGCCACAAGAAAGGCAATAATTAAATCAGAAAACTTCCTAATAGGTTTTCTATAATAACAAGCACAATAACCACAATTGGGAATCAATTGCAGCATGTCTCAACAAGTGTTGCCTTTATATCTGGAATGCTTACCATAGTGATGGGAGGTCCTTAATCAATACCATAGTGATGAGAGTGTGCAGTAATCACTCAATATTTCTATTCATCTGCGTACACATACTGAGGTGTGCATCTATGTTGTTGGTAGGGTAAAACATTTTCTTCTTAGGATGCTAAATTAGAGGAATCTCATACTACACTAGAGGAACAATACATGTAGTTCATACATATCCAATGTTTGATTACGTGATGGATACTTATTGGATACACGTTTGGCATGTCTTAAATTTAATTACTGATGTGAAACATGGATACATGTATCAAAATTAGCAACAAAAATGCTTAATCATGCTTCACCAACATGAAACGCAAGAAAATATTAAAACTAAAAAAGCGGACAGGTGTAACAAAATAACATGAGCAACTAAATCCAATTTCAATCGAGAATCAACTAAAGATAATATATCATGCGGCAAAAGATTTTTCAATCAATATTAAAGCGACTGAATTACAAATAAGTAGATGTGCACAATCTCACGTTTATGGACAACAATTAAATTGATAAATAATTTAGAAATTAAATTTCAGACTCAAAATAACCGAGTTGGATAAGAAACATACTTACTGAGGATCAGGTGTGACCTCAATGTCATTGTGATGATTGTAAATGTGTAGAGTTCGTCTCCACGAATTCAACGCTTCGAAAATCGACTGAATCAGAGTCCAGATGTGAAAGTTTTGGCCCAAACAAAGTAGCTGGTGGCTGAATTTTGCTCGCGCAATTTTTTCTGATTTTTCTAGAATTTGTGAACAGTATGAGTTTTGAATATTTTGGGGATTTCAGATTTTTTCTAGATTTTCTCAGGTTTTGAAATAGAAGGAGAGATTAGGATTTTGAGAAGAGAATTTAGAATTGGGATTAGGGCATTGAGGAGGAGAAAGAGATGTAGGCTAGTTAGGATTTCACCCCACTAATCTAGAGATTCTCTAAGGATTCACATGCAAGAGAGATTTGGGAGAGATCACAACTCACACAAATTTGAGGAATTTTCTTCATAATTTTCATTGTTTACTATTGTTTGATACAAGAGGTCTTTATACATGCTTTTACAAAATTTGAATACAAAATCAAAATAGAATTACAATTCTAAAATAAAGAAACTAAACTCCTAATAAAAATACAACTCCAAATAAAAAACTCAAAATAAAAACTAAAATTATACAGAGTTCTATTATTACTACTAGGAAACTGAAACAAGGCGTCTTCTCTACCGGTGATACACGTGCCATACACATGGATTGATGTCCGCATCATTCTTCTCATATTGGAGAGAACTCGACTCCGTCGAGTTAGACATGAAAGTACTTTCATACTGCTTCACAATTTTATGATTAATCTTCGGCAGTTCTCTATCTAGTCATATATCATCAGTTGGTACGCTTACTGTCCAAATCAGATATTTTCGAATCTCAGCAACTTGGGTAGTGATAATTTTATCATTAAAGAATTTATCAATTTGACATGTTGTATGGGATAAAATTTCTGGCAATGGTAAAATGAATAGGCTCTCGAAAACAGGCTCAGGAAAAGGCATCAGCAAGTGGGATAATATTTATAAGACCTTTATAATCCACTAAGCAGTCAATATTGAAAGTAGAACTTGTTGGCCCAAGGTTACAATCACCCGGTTGTTGAGTTTTGATGATACAAAACATATATAGTTATTTATACTAATCATATTTTAGTGTTTAAGTGTGTTTCAGGGTTTTAAGCATTCAAGATTTCTTCTTCCCTAAAGGAAGGTATTTTTGACTCAAAGTTGACTTCAATTCGGGTTCAAGGATTCAAGCTTGCATATGGATATGGAGAAGCCCTAATTTGAAAATCTTGTAGTCACCTAGAACCATTGTAAGAATTAGTTTGTTAAAGAATGAGGTTATGATAAGTTGGCTTAAGAAAACACACACACACACACACTATCATTTCTCAAAATACTGTTTTTGTTTTGGTTAGTTGATTTAGGTGCATGTCTTGATTGATATACATGACTCAAAATATTTTATATTTTTTACATCTAGTTTATATCATGTATTCCATCCCTTATAGCATGCCACTTAATCATCTAGCCATTTAAAAATATTTTAAATATTCTTTAAAGTTCAAAATTTTCCTATAATAAAACTGTTTCAGGCCCAACGGTCGACCGGCGATCGACCGGATCTAATTTTAGGCTTGATCGGTCGACCCACCGGTCGACCGGGCGACCGGGCGGTCGACCGGATCTATTTCAGGCCTGATCGGTCGATCGTACCAGTCGACCGGGCCTCGTGGCTTTGGCGTGCACGTTTGTGCACGTCTACCGGTCGACCGGACCGTCGACCGACTGACTGACCCTTGCTCTCAAGTTTTGTCGGTCGACCGGGCCAGTCGACTGACAGAACAAGTATTTGTTTTTTGTTTAGCCTCCGGTCGACCGACCGATCGATTGAGTCCAACGGCTAGTTTGCCAGTTAGACTACCGGTCGACCGGGCCGGTCGACTGACAGCCGCCAGCAGCCCCCAACGGCTAGTTTCTTGAAATCTGTTTTCTGTATTTGATTTTGATGTTTCTTTCAGCTATCTCTGAATTTCTTGAAGCTATTTCCTGACCAATTAACCTAGTTTATATGATGATTAGATCTCTTCTAATCCCTGTAAATAGATGGCATTAGTCCCTTGTTAAATTCAAAAAAAATTCCCATTGTTTTGAGTTTAAAAAGAAAAGAAAAGTTTTCAAAACTCTCACTTCCTAAGTGCATTCTTGGTTTAGTTTTTCAGTGATTTTTCAAGCTTTTTTACTTTCTATACAACTAAATTTTTCTCACTTCACTTCTTGAGCCAAAAATCATTCCCATTCTATAAGGAGTTGTAAGGAGAAGTTTATGGTCTTTTTGATCACCTTGTTACTTGTATTTTCCTTGTGTTGAGATCCCTCTTGTGTAGAGGTTGGATTAGTGGGAGTTCGGTACTCCGGTCTTGTGTAGACCTCTTGTAATTCCCTTTACGAATTTAGTGGAAATCCTTCACGGTGGTGGAGGCGGGGGCGTAGAGCAGTGGCTCGAACCTCGAAACAAATTCCTTATGTTTATGATTGGTTTCCTTATTGCTTTTTCATTGCTTTCTATTTCTATCTTGTGCTATCTCTTATTTGCACTTCATTATTGCACTCATTTCATTTCTTGCATTTTTCGGTCTTTACTCATCTCAATAAGAAAGCAATTACACGCCTCAATTCATAATCTAGAGGAATCAAAGAGGAGAACTTCTAGAGCTCTTCACGGAGAATTCGGCTTCAATTTCTTGTTTTGAGTGACCGGTTGCATCATACATACATACTTGTTTAAAAAAATCATTAGATTAGCATTAACACCTATTCACCCCCCTCTAGGTGTTTTTTAATTGGTATCAGAGCTTTGGTCTCTAGGCTTTTGGCTTAACAACCTTAGAGATCCTATATTGCTAATCATTCTATTCATTTTTCATCCTCATATACTTAGTAAAAATGGCCGAAGGAATTAAGACCCCACTCAAGTTTGATGGCCTTAACTTTCTCATATGGAAGGTTAAGATGACCTTGCTTTTGCAATCCTTAGGAAGCCGAGTTGCAAAGGCGGTGACCAAACCTTTTAGTGCACCCCTTGGTGATGAGGACACTTGGTCCGATATTGCCACGAAGGAGTTTGACACTAATGCTAGGGCACACTATGTCTTGCTTCAAGCTCTTAATGACGATGATATTTGTAGAGTCATTCATTGCAAATCCGCTTATGAGATTGGACTCACTTACTTGTCACTCATGAGGAAACTTCACAAGTAAAGAGGGTAAGGATCGACCTTCTTCGTTCCCAATATGAAAATTTTTCTATGCAAGAGAATGAAACTATAGATGATATGGTTACTAAGTTTACAGAGATTACTAATGGACTTTCTTCTTTAGGTGATGCTATGGATAATGACCAAAAAGTGAGGAAGATCATCCGTGCACTCCCTCCATCTTGGGAAGTCAAAGCTACAACTTTAAAGGAGCCAATGACAAAGAAGAAATGGAGCTTATCGGTCTTATTGGGAATCTCAAGACCCATGAGATGGAAAGAAAAGTAAGAGAAGAGATGGCTCCTCCCAAGAAGAAAGCTATTGCCTTCAAGAGCTCTTCCACTTACTCCGACGAGGATGATGAAGAAGAGGATGATGAAGATCTTTCTCTTCTTGTAAAGAACGTTCGGAGAATGTACAACAAGGCAAAGTTTCAAAATAGAAGATGGCAAGGTAAAGAAGAGAAGAAAATCATTTGTTTCAATTGCCGAAAGCCAGGTCACATTGTTGCGGAATGTCCGAAAAATAAAGGCAAACCCTCCACTTTCAAGAAGCCATACAAAAAGAAAGTTTTAAAGGCTACTTGGGATTCGGAGAGTGAATCCGATGAGGAAGTCGACACCGCCAACATGTGCTTCATGGCAAATGAAAGCACAAGCAAGGTAACTCCCGATACTTCCATTGATTGTGAACTATCTATAGATGAACTAGGAGAAGCTTTTGAAGAACTATCTCACAACTATGATTTTTTAAAAAAGAAATACTTGAAAATGAAAAAGAAAATGAATCACTCAATCACAAAGTTTTCATTCTCACAAAAGAAAAAGATGAACTATTTTCAACTCTCTCTTCTACTCAAAAGGATTTTGATGACTATAAGATTTCTTACAAAGGTAAATTTTCACAAATTGATGAAAATGAGATTTCCTTGCTAAAGAAGAAAATTGATTCATTAGTTTTTTGAAGAAATGTGAATTTGATAAAAATAACTATAGCTATGTTTCCTAAGAAACATGTCCAAAGAAACATTTACATGTTATTCATGCTCATGTTCATAAATCACAACCTTTACATCATGTTAAGCACCCTAAACATGCCCACACTCCACACACTCATCATACATTCATTTATGGTAAAGTTTTTTCATTCACATATCATGGCCGTAAAGGTCATTTGGTTAAATTTTGTTATGACAGGATTAATGCATCACATAATCATGTTTGGGTTCGGAATACTAACATTCAAGGACCCAAGAAAGTTTGGGTACCAAAGTCAACAAATTTGTTAAATGATGTAGGTACATTCCAAAGCCCAATGACGTAAGGAGTTGTGGTATCTTGATAATGGTTGCTCAAGACACATGACTTGGGATATCAACAACTTCTCAACCCTATCAAGATACCATGAAGGTGGCACCGTCACCTTCGGAGATGACACCAAAGGAAAAATCATTGATATTAGTAATGTTAAACTTGGTACATCTCCTTTAATAGAAAATGTTGTTTTAGTTGATGGCCTCAAGCATAATCTCTTGAGTGAGTCAACTTTGTGACAAAGGTTTTGATATTTTTTTTGATAACCTAGCATGTAGAGTTATTGATAGACAATCTAGTGCATGTATATTTTTCGGATTTCGTGAAAACAATATATACATGATTGACATGTCTAATATGCTATGCAATGCTACTTGTTTGAAAGCCCTCGATGATGACTCTTGGTTGTGGCATAGGAGATTGGCCATATTTCTTTTGACTATCTATCTAGATTAAACAATATGGGAATGGTGAAAGGTATTCCTTACTTGAATTTTGAAAAGGACCGCATTTGCGATGCGTGCCAACTTGGGAAACAAACCAAGTCCTCTTTCAAATCAATCAAGGATATCATGACATCACGACCTTTGGAGTTGATCCATATGGATTTGTTTGGTCCTACACAACCCAAAAATCTAAGTGGGAATTGTTTTGCTTTCGTTTTAGTTGATGATTTCTCTTACTTGAGTTTTCTTTTTAGAACACAAAAATCAAGCCTTTTCATATTTTCAAGCCTTTAAGAAAAGAGTTGAAAAGGAAAAAGATTCTTCTATTTTAAGAATAAGACGTGATAGAGATGGTGAATTCAATAACCAACCCTTTATCACTTTTTGTGAAGAACATGAAATTAAGTATGAACTATCTTGTCTTAGAACTCCACAACAAAATGGAGTCGTTGAGAGGAAAAATCGTACATTACAAGAGATGGTTAGGACAATGATAAATGAGTATGTCTCCCTCATTATCTATGGGCCGAGGCCGTTAACACTTCTTGCTACATATCAAATAGGGTTTTCTTATGCAAAAATACTTCTAAAACATCTTTTAAGATTTATTTTTCAAGAAAACTAATGTTTCATACTTTAAAGTTTTTGGTTGTAAATGTTTTGTTTTGAATACTAAAAGATAATTTAGGTAAATTTGATGCAAAATCTTATGAAGCAATTTTTGTTAGTTACTCTAATACTAGTAAATCTTATAGAGTTTTCAATAAGTTATCCTTGACTATTAAAGAATGTATATAAAGTTTGAGGAACCTAATGTGTTTGTTGAGAATGTTGTAGAAATAGATTCCCTAAATGAAGACATGAAGAAAATTACTTTGAAGGACTCACCTACTCTTGAAGACATGCTAAAGGGTGATGAAGAAAATGAAGTTTAAGAAGTTGAAGTGGAGACAACTCAACCACTTCTAAAAGATTGGAGATTCAATCCACATCATCCTATGGATCTTGTTATAGGTGAAGTATCAAAAGGGGTAACTACTCGTTCTAAGCTTCATGATCTTTGTGAGCACTATGCATTTATTTCTCACTTTGAACCAAAGAATATCGTCGAAGCCGAGGGCGACTCATATTGGTTGCTTGGCATGCAAGAGGAGCTCAATCAATTCGAGCGCAACCAAGTTTGGCATCTTGTTTCTAGGCCCACGATAGACCAACAATTGATACTAAGTGGATCTTTAAGAACAAGTTGGATGAGTCAGAAAATGTTAGGAATAAAGCTAAGTTAGTGGCCCAAGGTTACACTCAAGTCGAAGGTATCGATTTTGAGGAGACTTTTGCACCCGTAGCACGGCTTGAAGCCATACAGATGATACTTACATTTGCTTTATATAAAGATTTTAAACTTTTTCAAATGGATGTAAAAAGTGTTTTCTTAAATAGATTTATTGAAGAGAAGGTGTATGTTGAACAACTCCCCGGGTTTGTTGATCCTACACATCCGGATTTTATTTTCAAACTTAACAAAGCTCTTTATGGTTTAAAATAAGCCCCTAGGGCTTGGTATGAAAGACTTTCTTCATTTCTTATTTCTAACGGTTTTAATAAAGGAAAAATAGATACTACTTTGTTTACCAAACATGTTGAAAATGATATACTTATAGTTCAAATATATGTTGAGGATATCATAATTGGTTCTACTAATGAAAATCTTTGCAAAGCTTTTGAATCATGCATGAAGGAGGAATTTGAGATGTCTATGATGGGCGAGCTTAACTACTTTCTTGGTCTCTAAATCAAGCAAAGAAAAGATGAGATTTTCATCAATCAAGCCAAGTACACGAAGGAACTTATCAAGAGTTTGGGCTTGAAGGGGCTAAGACAAGTAAAACTCCCATGGCTACCACCATAAAGCTTGACAAGGATGAACAAGGTACAAATGTAGATATTAAATTTTATCGTAGCATGATTGGTAGCTTGTTATATCTAACGACTAGTGGGCCGGACATTATATTTTGTGTTTGTCTTTGTGCTCGATTTCAATCGTGTCTTAAAGAGTCCCATTTGATTGCGGTAAAACGTATTATTAGATACCTTAAGGGCACAGTGGAAATGGGTTTGTGGTATCCGAAGACCGGACAATTTTTCATGACGAGTTTTTCAGATGCCGACTATGCGGGTTATAGAGTGGATAGGAAGAGTACAAGTGGAACATGTCAATTTCTCGGTAATTGTCTTGTTTTATAGTCTTCCAAGAAGCAAAATTCGGTAGCCCTCTCAACCGCCGAGGCGGAGTATATTACGGCGGGGGCTTGTTGTGCACAAGTCCTTTGGATGAAACATACTCTCCTTTACTATGATTTGCATTTTGAACATATTAAGATATTTTGTGATAATACTAGTACTATTCGACTAAAAATACAAATCAACATAGTAAGACTAAGCACATTGATATTCGGTATCACTTTCTTAGAGATCATTATGAGAAAGGTGATATTGACATTGATTATGTTTCTATCGATTTTCAACTTGTCGATATTTTTACAAAATCACTAGACTATACTAGATTTTCTTTTATTTGTGGTGAATTAAATGTTTGTGTTATGAAAACATGAAAAATTTTTTAACAATGTTTACCCTTTTTGATGTATGACAAAAAGGGGGAGAAAAAGTTAGTTTATTATTTTGAGTTTTGAGTTATGAATTTTAAGTTTTGAGTTATTGTTTATTGTTTGTTGAGTTACATGTTTTGAATTCTTATGTCTTTCTTATGACAAGTTCTTGTTTATACTTTTCATTCATGTATATAGCCATTCATATATATAGCATGATTGAGGGGGAGCCTCCAAGCTCTTTTCCTATTTTTTTCATTTTTTCCATTTCTCCCATTTTTTAATAACTCATATGTTTTGTCATCATCAAAAAGGGGGAGATTGTTGGCCCAAGGTTACAATCACCCGGTTGTTGAGTTTTGATGATTACAAAATATATATAGTTATTTATACTAATCATATTTTAGTGTTTAAGTGTGTTTCAGGATTCTAAAGATTCAAGATTTCTTCTTCCCTAAAGGAAGGTATTTTTGACTCAAAGTTGACTTCAATTTGGGTTCAAGGATTCAAGCTTGCATATGGATTTAGAGAAGCCCTAATTTGAAGATCTTGTAGTCACCTAGAACCATTGTAAGAATTAGTTTGTTAAAGAATGAGGTTATGATAAGTTGGCTTAAGAAAACACACACACTTTCATTTTTCAAAATATGATTTTTGTTTTGGTTAGTTGATTTAGGTCTATGTCTTGATTGATATACATGACTCAAAATATTTTATATTTTTTACATCTAGTTTATATCATGTATACCATCCTTTATAGCATGCCACTTAATCATCTAACCATTTAAAAATATTTTAAATATTCTTTAAAGTTCAAAATTTTTCTATAATAAAACTGTTTCAGGCCCAACGGTCGACCAGGCGGTCGACTGGATCTATTTCAGGCATGATCGATCGACCGCATCGGTCGACCGGGCCTTGTGGCTTTGGCGTGCACATTTGTCGGTCGACCAGACCGGTCGACTGACTGACTGACCCTTGCTCTCGGGTTTTGTCGGTCGACCGGGCCAGTCGACCGACAGAACAAGTATTTGTTTTTTGTTTAGCCTCTGGTCGACCGAGTCCAACGGCTAGTTTGCCAGTTAGACTGCCGGTCGACCGGGCCGGTCGACCGACAGCCGCCAGCAGCCCCCAACGGCTAGTTTCTTGAAATCTGTTTTCTGGATTTGATTTTGATGTTTCTTTCAGCTATCTCTAAATTTCCTGAAGCTATTTCCTGACCTATTAATCTAGTTTATATGATGATTAGATCTCTTCTAATCCCTATAAATAGATGACATTGGTCCCTTGTTAATTCAAGAAAAATTCCAATTGTTTTGAGTTCAAAAAGAAAAGAAAAGTTTTTAAAGTTTTCACTTCCTAAGTGCATTCTTGGTTTAAATTTTTCAGTGATTTTTCAAGCTTTCTTTATTTTCTTTACAACTGAATTTTTCTCACTTCACTTCTTGAGCCAAAAATCATTCCCATTCTATAAGGAGTTGTAAGAGAGAAGTTTGTGGTCTTTTTGATCATCTTGTTACTTGTATTTTCCTTGTGTTGAGATCCCTCTTGTGTAGAGGTTGGATAGGTGGGAGTTCGGTACTCCGGTCTTGTGTAGACCTCTTGTAATTCCCTTTGCGGATTTAGTGAAAATCCTTCACGGTGGTGGAGGCGGGAACGTAGAGCAGTGGTTCGAACGTCGAAACAAATTCTTTGTGTTTGCGATTGGTTTCATTATTGCTTTTTCATTGCTTTATATTTCTATCTTGTGCTATTTCTTATTTGCACTTCATTATTGCACTCATTTCATTTACTTGCATTTTTCTGTCTTTACTCATCTCAATAAGAAAGCAATTACGCGCCTCAACTCATAATCTAGAGGAATCAAAAAGGAGAAGTTCTAGAGCCCTTCACGGAGAATTCAACTTCAATTTCTTGTTTTGAGTGACCAGTTGCATCATACATACATACTTGTTTAAAAAGATCATTAGATTAGCATTAACACCTATTCACCCCCTCTAGGTGTTTTTCAGAACTGATACCAAAATCTATAAAAAGATCTATAGCATAAATATCATCATTCAATTTCATCAAGATTTGAAATGGATTAGAACCACAAGCATGCAACTTTTAAACAACATCACCAACATTAAAAGTATTTAATCTATTCTTATCATCAGCTCGTATCCTATAGTTGGCATTGTTTTGTGCAAGTTTATCATTGATCTCCATGAGTTCGTGTACGAGTGATGCAAAAGATAATACAAATAATGATGCAGACTCAATGACTTGATACAGATCGGCTATGGAGATAAGATCTGTGGAGAATTTTGATTTAGTATCTAACATAAACCATAAGAGAAAAGGGTATGATATCCGTAGTAGTCGAGGAAAGGGTTGGTGATCAAAACAGGTAATGACAACAAGGGTCGGTAGCAGAGGAGGCAGAGAAGGTGGTGTTAGCAGTAAAGTCGGGAAGAAAAGGGACCTGTGACAGTAAACTCCTTAATCATATGAGTGACTTTTAGAGAAATAGTACTATCAGGCTTAGGTGCTTCAATGTTAACTCCATCATTGATGACAATCTTAAATGAGTTTGGGCAGTTGGCAGCAACATGCTCATAACCTTAGCATTTATAGCACTTAGTTGAGAGACTAATTTTGGATAAGTCTTTTTTAGTATTCTTACTCTTATTGTTATCAAACTTTTCTTTAGCTTCATTAGCTGTAGGAATCACACAAAGAACACTACTTTTCGAGTTTGGTAGGAAGAATTCATGATTCGGAGTAGGTTATCAATTTTAGCCATGATATCATCATCAAGTGTTGGTTGAGACTCCTTAGTTTGGTTCGAGAGAGTGAATTTGGCCGATGGGGATGAAAGTGTATATTAAACCTATGGGGTTTAATATATACGGGAGGTCTAGACTCGTAGAAATATGGTGACACATATTTAGTGACGAGTTTGTCCTTCATATATTCTCAAGTCTCAATCGGTCATTGAGTTTAGGCTGTTTTGTTTCTTTTCAAATCTGTCCAGTATTGGCTACCTTGTCTAGTCAGTTTCGTGATAGCAAATCTGACTTTCTCAGTTTCAGAAAGTAGGTATCAGTTGAAGTAATGTCCATACTTTGTAGTCAATTTAGAAAAATTTGAGGATCCCTTAAATAATCAGAATAATCTAGACGACTATTAAAATTTGATACGTTTATGATGGTAGTGTGAAATTTGTAATTTTTTATTTTAGATTTTTAAAATGCAAAAAAGCGGTAAAGTTTTCTAACAAGTACCTACAAGATGTGAAAATGAAAGAAATTTTTTGTTTTTGAATTTGATTTTTTAAAAAATTGTCAGCTCAGTCAAACCCTAATTTTACTAGTCCAATTGGCCAGGTCGGCGTAACTCAGGTAGGAGATTTTTCGCGCTTTTGGCGTTACTTAATTACAGAACCATGTTGAGTACACTTTCTTGGTTGACACCAATCGTGCGAAATTTCAGGGAAGGACTTACCTTTCAATGTTTCCTAATTTTTATTTTGTTTTTTATAAAAAATTTAAATTAAATGCTATAAAGCAAATAAACGTGAACTAATTATACAAATCCTACCTAACTGTGCTCTGATACTAAACTGATGTGGAACGTGGATGCGTCTATGGAATAAACAACAAAACACTCAATTATGCTTCACTAAACATGAAAGATCGTTGGTAGGAAAATGTTAAAATTAATAAAGTGGACAGGTGTAACAAAATAACATGCACAGACAAATCTAATTTCAATTAAGAATCAACTAAAGATAATATATTATACGACAAAAGATTTTACGATTAATATTAAAGCTACTGAATTACAGATAAGTAGAGACGCACAATCTCACGTTTGTGAACAACAGTTAAATCAATAAAAAATTTAGAGATTAAATATCAAACTCGAAATAATCGAGTTTGATAAGAAACGTACCTACTGAAGATCAGGTCAATGTTATTGTGATGATTGTAGATGTGTAGAGCCCGTCTCCACAAATTTAATGCTTCGAAAATCAACTGAATCGGAGTCCGGATGTGGAGTTACGGCCTGAACAAAGTAGCTACTGGCTGAATTTTGCTCCCGCAATTTTTTTTTCTGATTTTCTGGAATTTGTGAACAATAAGGTTTTGAATATTTTGAGATTTTCTTATTTTTTTTAGATTTTCTAGGGTTTTGAAATAGAAGGAGAGATTAGGATTTTGAGAAGAGAATTTAAAATTGGGATTAGGGCTTTAAAGGAGGGGAAAGAGATAGGGAAGGGGATAGGCTCGCTAGGGTTTCACACCATTAATCTAGAGTTTCTCTAGGGTTTCACACACAAGAGAGTTTTGAAAGAGATTACAACTCACACAAATTTGAGGGATTTTCTTCATATTTTTTATTGTTCATTATTGTTTGATACAAGAGGCCTTTTATATAAGCTTTTATAAAATTTGAATTCAACTAAAATTAAAACTCTTACTTAAAATTCTAAAATAAAGAAACTAAATCCTAATAAAAATATAACTCCAAATAAGAAAACTCAAAGTAAAGAAGCTAAAATTACATAGAGTTCTCTCACTACAGGGAAACTGGAGCAATGCGTCTTTTCTACCTGTACACGTGCCATACATGTGGCTTGATGTTCACATCAATTACATGTTCTAGACATATCGGAGTGTAATCTAAGACTAGGAGGGTAAAAGTCTAATGCATGACTGATGAGTTCATAAGTCAATTTGATTTTTAGTTACATTTATAATTGGTCCACTTCCTTTGTGAAGAATTATGATTATTCTGGGAACTATTGATTTATATATTTTGGAAATAATCATATTATCTGAGATACTTGTTTTCCTTAACTTTTTTTGCCTTAGAAATCCATGTTACAGAAAAAAAATATAACTCACGAACAAAATTTTATTATTGTTGAACTTAAATCCTAGATTTCAGAATTTGATGTATCCATGTATCCTTCTCCATATTACTGCAACACAGCTAGCTAATTTTGCTCAACTTGCATCTGACATATTGTGCCCATCTATATTGTATACTTATGCCTGTTATTATCCTATGACTGTTTATTGACATTAAGACATTTACCCATCAGCTAGTTTATTATTCTTTTGTCTGTATGTCTTTGTTTCCTCTTCTAATGCCCATGGCCGATACATACCAATTCCTAGTCAGTTAATTGGAACTTTTTAAAAAATATGTCCTCTAAAAAGGGTAAAAACATTTTCTTAAGGTAGCTTTCAAAAATGATTGAGTAGTTTGTGAATATTTTATCCATTTCTGTTACTAGTATCAGAATTTAAATGCCTTTATTTGTTTCAGGCGGATGCTTTGTTGAAGGTGAATGGCTAAGAAATGCATTCAGGTGGAGAGAATCAATTGGTCCATGGGAAGAGAGGCCTGGACACTTCGGTGATGTTTGGATGTATTGGACTGATGATGGACTTGGATACTTTGAGTTTCTTCAGGTTGGTAATTGATGATTATTAATTTATAACTATGACATATATTGTATCGGTATATCTCTATGCAGCTTCAGCAAATTATCTAAATAGTTAAATTTCTTTCTTGTTGCAGCTTGCAGAAGACCTAGGTGCTGCCCCATTTGGGTGTTTAATAATGGTAAGTTTCTTCTATTAAATGAAACTACTTTTGATGACAAGAATTTTACTTTAGCTGTTTAACTTGATCCCTTGCATATTACAGGAATCAGCCATCAGGATGAAGTTGCTACCACCAGCATCTTACCTTTCGTGAAGGCATGTCAACTCATTACTCCTTTCTATGAATTGCTATTTATTGAACTAATCAATCAGCTTTTGTGTTTTTTTGTAGAATCACTTGCACCTAAATCTTAAAAATAGTATCTTTCTCATGTAAATCTTATAAATTCTCAAAGTACGTTTTCAGACTTGTATGCTTGAATCTCCAATAGAGTAACTGAGTAGTTGCCCAAGCAAAAACTTTTAGGGATCTTTCTTTTATCAGCCAGCAGTTTCATTAGACATGACCTAGGATGGATCTAATTGAGTATTTTTAAACTTTGAAATTGGATATCCCTAGTCTTCTGACTTGAATGACGGAGATATCTCTCGTTATGCATTTCCGATACATAATACATATTAATGATGATGTTCTAAGATCATGTTGTAGAGCGGGGTTGGTTTATTATTATGAAAGCAGTTCATTAGCATTGTTTTTCTATGAATTCGCAATGCTTCAATAGGCAATTATACCAATTATTTACAAATCAGATTCTCTCATTGCAGGATATTCTTGATAGTATTGAGTTCGCGAGGGGAGCGCTAGCTCAACCTGGGGTTCTGTGCGAGCAGCAATGGGCCACCAAGAACCTTTTGAGCTGAAATATGTTGCAATTGGGAATGAAGATTGTGGAAAACCAAATTATCGAGGTTCGGTTGCTTGTTATGATTATATCATTAGTATATTGAACTTTTTTAATGGATGGTCGACCAGCGATTCACACATGCACATATTTCTTCTTTGTTTATATATATGATCAGAACAATTTTCTTAAACTACTACAAGATATCTATATGCATGCTGAAACTGATGAAATGTTACATTTGCATAAGTTGTACCAAGACTAATTAGACCATTCTTTAGGATTCGGTTATTGTACTTGCATGCTATCTTAGACAGAGTATGCCTTTTGAACTCTGGAGACAAGAGACAACTGACACATATAATCCAAGTACATGCTAATTCCTTGGTTAAATTTCAGGTTTGTAAAATGCAGCAAAGAATAGAGGTTTTTTTAGATATATACCCCAAAAATCTTCATATTTAGAAATTTACCCCAAAATCATGTAAATTACTAATTTAACCCTGAAATCTTTTAAGCCATAAAAATTTACCCCCCAAGTGTCACTATTTAAGATCAAAAGAGAATTATTGTTTTTTTGTTAAAATATTAAAAATGACTAATCTATACTTTAATTCACACTCTAATAGTAACCTACTTCTTCCTTCCCCTACTCTTTTTTTCAAATGAAACTTGCAAAAAAAAGGATATTCAATAATCAAACAAAAACGAAAAAAAGATTTTGTTGGTTAGAGAGAGAGAGAGGCGGAGGAGGGGCCGACAACTAAGGCCGGAAAAAAGGGGTGGGATGGGGTTTTTTTTAGGGGGGGAGAGCGAGGTGGGAATGGGGGGGGGAGGGAGGGAGGGGGGGTAAGAGAGAGAGAGAGAGAGAGAGGGAGAGAGGAAACGGGTGGAGGGGCGGAGAGAATAGAGAGGGCGGAGAGAGAGAGAGAGAGAGAGAGAGAGAGAGAGAGAGAGAGGTGGGGTTGGGGGAGGGAGGGAGAGAGAGTGTTGGGGGGGGGGATCTAGTATCTCCCCCTCTCAATTCTTCTTTTTTTTTTATAAAAAATGGAATATAAGAAAATGAGGGTATAACAGTGTATCATTTATATTCCATCTAATAAAACAAATGATGAGGGTAAATTTCTAATATCTTAAAGATTTGGAGTGTAAATTGGCAATATTAATGATTTGGGGGCAAATTTCTAAATAAGTAAGATTTGAAGGGTACATATATAAAATACCCAAGAATAAATTAATTCTGTCATAGATTTCCTCTGTTGGGTAAGGTTACTTCTCCCGACAACTGAAAAGTACTGCATATATACACAATACAGCTGCACCTTGGTTTCTGACGCCTAGTCAATCGAAAAGCATTTTTCACCTATAGTATGTGATACAAGCACCCATACACAATTAAGGGTAAGATGAGTGCACATGTAGAAGCAACAAGATCATAGGTTAACAAGCTGCAGGAGTGTGGCTAGTCTAAAATGAAATGCTATAAAGTAACTTGATAATTGGTAATTTAAACAAGGCAAATGTTATTTATTGAGTTAAAATTAGAAATAGAGTTCATATAGCCAATGTTAAAAGTTTGGGATGAAGGTTCTTTCTTGTACACAAATTTAATACTGAACTAAAGAAACAAGTCTAAATGGTCGACTCAATATCGAGACATCATCATTTGAAGTATAGGTTGTGAAAGACTATCCATGAAATCATGTCCATGATCTATGCAACCCAGATTAAATCTTTGTCTGAAGCTAACGAAACACCTGGGGGAAGAAAGAGAATGTAGGTTATAGGTATATTCTTCCTAACTGTGTGAATCTTTTCCCCTTTTTTCATTTCTTCTGTCTACTTTGTAGATATCTCAACCTTTGCAGCTGACCTGTTTCTAAAGAGAATCTGCAGTTGTACTTGTTTGTTTATTTCATTGAGTGATATAAATTCAAATGGAATTCCCTCCTGCAACTGCTGTCTGGAAACTGAGAGAAAAATGAGGTCATTTACATTCAGCTTTGCCAATATTTCCATGAACTCCATAGTGGAATGAATTTTTCTTCCTGAATGCAGTACATGGATGAATAATTGCTTGCAACAAACAGGAGCATTGGTCATGAGCTTTCTAGTATGAACGGTGCATGGAATCAAGCCAACTAACTTTCTCTCTTCAAAGAGAAAGAGCTACCCATATACAGATAAAAGGAAGTAGAAACTGTTGACCTTTATAGTTTTGTAGATCAACCTTAGGACTTTGTATAAAATACTATCCAACTCAACCTTTTTTAGAAGCAATATTTGTCAGAGCTACCTCATTGGTCTAAATAGAGAATTCACCAATTTAGTATCTCCAAGTACTGGGAGCTTCTGGAAGCTACACGCATAAGGAAACGCAAGTTACCACCACCTAAGTGATGAAAAAGCTTTTTTTTCTTCCATTACAACATATTTGTCACCCAATCGTCATAGACTATGCCCTATTTCTAACTGCATTGGGAGAACTCTTGGTCATCCTTAAAATTTTGGTTACCTCTTCTCTTCTTGTTCGTTATATTATGCGTATTTCAAAGACACAGGGGGATATAAAATTCTTATTTTAAAAATTGCTATTATGGGATGATTGATTTTCCAGTACTCTGCAATAAATAACTGTTCATATGTTTGAGTCTTTCACAGAAATCCATATTTTTTCTTTACTATATGTAATCAGATACAGTAAATTAAATCTATATTTATCTTTATGAAATGTGGTGCACATGTACATATTAAAAGGGGAATTTATTAGAATTTTCTTTAACACTCTTTTTTTTTATATAGAATATATCTGGAAATATGTTAACTGATTATCAATATCGGATCTATATTTATATTGTATTTCTAAGAAAAGTTTTATTTTGAAAAATTCCAAATTAAATATCTGACATCTTCCTTGACATTTGTTTGTTAGGGAACTACCTCAAGTTCTACTATGCAATAAGAGATGCTTATCCAGACATTAAGATGATTTCAAACTGTGATGGGTCTTCTCAGCAATTGGATCATCCAGCGGATCTATATGATTTTCATGTAAGATTGACAAAAAAAAAAAATCTAACAAGTTTGGATCCATCAAGTTTCGTTCAAGTCATGTGGATGAACTTTTTCCTTTTTTTTAATGTTCCTTTTATTATTAACAAATATATGAAGGTTGCCTATATAGATGGACGGCCAGTGTAGTTCTTTATTTTTACTGTCTCTAGTTGTGTTGCTGCTTTGGCAGGTTTATACCAGTGCTGATGCCTTGTTCAAAATGACTAATAAATTTGATAGCACATCACGAGCTGGTCCCAAGGTGTGATGATCGCAAAGTTGACAAATCCTTTTGCAAGTTATGACAGCTAATTTTTTTTTTTTTCATTTCCTAAAAGTTGACTTTACTGTGATTCTTGTTCACAGGCGTTTGTTAGTGAGTATGCCGTGACAGGAAATGATGCTGGCACTGGTAGCCTCCTTGCTGCATTAGCTGAAGCTGCATTCCTTATCGGGTTGGAAAAGAATAGGTATCCTCGTTTATTTCTGTGTTTGTATCTGTTCATTGATTTCATGTCACAGTAAAAGCATGCATCCTGCATAGTTTCCAATTTCCTTGTAATGGTGTCCTTTTTAGATCCCTTGTCTCTTAACGATGCATTATTAATTTATTTCGGAAAACTTGGACCAGTCTATGATGCAGTTCAAAGTTGGAACTCATTGAAGCATCAAAGTAAATAAATAAATAAGAAAAGAAAACTGAATCATGCACTTTTCCTTTCTTGTACAGAGTCATACTCTTTTCTTGCTTCCTTTTTATATCCAAATCCTTTTTATATCCAAATTTCAGATGTTAAAAATATCCCAGACAAGTTTGACATTTTTTTGTAGTATCTGTTGGGTGAAAACTCAAGATGAGAATTATATTTGGATCCATTTCTTAAAATAATATTGTGTTTTTTGTTGGTTTTCTGGGGCATATCATTTGTTTGAAATGATCTTGGAACAGGATATTTCAACTATAAATAGGAAATAATGGGAAATGAAGGGTTCACAGATGGTTAAGGTTTGTTATTATGTTATACATTTTCTGATTCCATGCTACTCTAGTTTAAACATGCTAGATTTGCAGAAACGACAATCACATTATCTGACAATGCCTACTTAAATGTCTAATTTAGATATTTATTGTTTCAGTCTTTAACTAAATGTATTTTCTCTTCTATTATTACTGCTCAAGTCATAATGGATGATGAGGTGGCTTTTTTGCAGTGATGTGGTTGAGATGGCAAGCTATGCTCCTCTATTTGTCAATAAAAATGATCGCAGGTAGACATTATTACTTCTATTTTGGATCTTTCCCCTTTAATCATTAGTCATGTAGATTTCACGACTAGTTTCGAGTTGTGGGTATATAAATGATAATTGCTTCAAAGTTGCACAATACATGGCTTGACTAGTAGTTGCACTTGAGTTCAGAGACCGAAAGTTCCCTTTTCTTTTCCTTCTCTAGAATTCCATTATCTACGTAGGATTGACTACCATGCCCGCTTCTCTGGGTATACTATACTATATTGTTTGTGTCAACTGCTATAGAACTTCTACATTATGCAGGGCGAATCCTGATGCCATTGTCTTCGACTCATGGCAACAATACGGAACTCCTAGCTACTGGATGCAATATTTCTTTAAAGAATCAAGTGGTGCAACCCTCCTCCCTGCCATGATTCAATCTAATTCATCCATTCCTGTGGTTGCTTCTGCAATTATTTGGCAGGATTCTAAAGATAGCAGCAAGTACTTAAAAATAAAGGTCAGCTTCGTACATGAACCTTTGTATTTGTTATAATTGTTACTATCATGTTCAAAAAAAAAAAAAAAAAATTATTTGCACGGCTAGCTTCAAATTATTGTGGATTTCATCAGAACGTATAGTAAAGATAATCCTATCACTAATAGTTGCGCTGAGCTACTGCTTAGCGTACTATCTTCAGATGAAAAATTTTTCCTGTTGGTTGATGTTCTCTTTTAAGGATTAAACCAACAGCTATAGCCTTACGGTTAAATAAATCAGTTTCGAAGTTCAGTGAAACGGGGTTGCTGCACAAATATAAGAGAAAAATGAAAACTATAGGAAGCGTCTATGGTGCATTCTTCTCATGTTCACTAAAACTGAAACCTTGAAGATTCTCTCCCATTTATTTTTCTAAGATTAATCCTCTATTTCTCTTTGTCACTAGTGTCTACACGTTTGGAGGTCTGGTGAAAATTGTAATGCGTGTTGCAAGAGACCAATAAACTTCTCAAAATATTAATTTCACATGCTTAAATTGAGCGGATGCCAGTATATTCATATTCCTTTCTTCCCCAACTTTGGAGCTGCTGTTTTTGCTTCGATAAGTTGTGCTGTCATTCTGTCTGATTTTAGTTTATTACTTTTCTGAAATTTGTTTTGTAGATTGTGAACTTTGGGAGTGACACTGTGAACATGGCCGTCTCTATCTCTGGATTGCAAAATGCTATCAAGTCATCGGGATCAAATATGACTATTCTTACATCCAACAATGTGATGGATGAAAACTCCTTCCAAGAACCAAATAAGGTATGGAACACTTTGTTACCCACACAAGTTTTTGACCAAGAAACTATCTAGTACTGTAGATTATATTTTCTTCAGAACCAAGTTTAGGATGAAATGGACAAGAGAGAACTCAGGTTCTACCCTAACAAGATTTTAGTAGATGGAAACAAAATAATCTCACCTACTTTTCAATCATGAAGGTGGTGCCAAAGCAGAGTATGCTGTCAAATGCAGGATCGACGATGGATGTTGTGCTTTCTCCACACTCATTTACTTCCTTGGATTTACCACTTGCTTTGGCATCTCATATAGCTTCAATCTAGAGTAATCAAGGATACAGCAGTAAGTGGAGTGGCTGAAAGCAGTGTAGAAGTATAGAAGTTTCTGTTGTAAATATTGATGTATTGTCTGGCATAGCCAAATCAGGAGATCTAATTATTTATATTGTATTAGAACACGTTATATTTAATGAATAAAGAGAAGTTTTGAATAAATTGTGTTAATCTCCTTTGTGTCTTAATTCCTGTGAGTAGCGAACATTGTGATCCTTGGTATGTCGATGAAGAGAGAGCTGACAATGCGTTCAGCCACCAAATGAGCTTATCTAGGTAGAAAATCTTTTCTTTACGCTTTATAAAAGAAAAAAGTTTGGATTTTTATGATTATTTTCAGCAGCAACCGAATTTTTGAGAATTGATGTTTTCATGAAAAATTTTGATGGATCTCTTGATTTACTTGGTTTCTCTTTTACTGCATTTATCAGATTTTTATCGAGTGAACTGTCGGATTCGGGCTGAAATTATTTGCAGCCCATGTTATGTGACAAGGTTTCAATTTCACTAGTTATCCTTGATTGCGAGTAAGTTTTCTTCTTCCCTACAGCCTCTCTGTTAGCAAAAACAAAAAAAAAGGAGAGTAGGTTTTCTTCTCCTTGTTGTTCTCCCATTGAATTTCTTAACTGTGGCTGAGCTCACAAGAAGTTTACGTGCAAGTTAACATTGTATTTTATCTCTTATGGTTGCTATGTTAAGTACTAGCTAGATGCATCTCAAATATAAAGCTTCTTTTGTTTTTTCTTGTTAGCAAAAACTCCATGTAGCTCGCTCCTCAACTTGACACCTAACGCAAACCTCATTGTATGAAATCCTGCTATTTGATCTATACTACTTCATACTCAAATTAACATAAAAGAGAGTGAAATGTGGGTACTCTGTACATACGGTTTTGAACATTGGGTGGTCGATTATATATATTTTTAGGAGGTTTCGCTACAATCCCCTATGTCAAACCGTGACTAGAAGAAAACTCAGTTTCATAATTTAATTCGCTACGGCCGCCTTTTTTTTTATTTTTAAAACCAACCACATGTGTCCACATGTTAAGTGCAGAAGCGATCCTCATCGGCGAAAGATGCAAATGCCCCCCAATAATCACTTTGAAAAAAGTGGACCACTTTTAAAATGCGGACTGCTGGTATATAGAGGACTGCGACCATGATCGCAGTCCTCACTAAATGCCCTATTTCTAAGTCATATTAAGACTGCGACCATGATCGCAGCCCTCACAAAAATGTCATGTTTCTAAGTCTTTATAGGATTGCGACCATGGTCAGAATCCTCTTTATTAAGACTGTGATCATGATCGCCAGTTGTTACAAAAATTGTAAGATCACCTAGAGGGGGGTGAATAGGTGATGGCTAATCTAATGGTCACTTATGAACAAATAATGCGGAATTAAAACTAAGTTGACCAAATTAAACTTCTTTTAATTGAACACTTATGTATAACACAAGAGTGTTGCCGAATTCCCCTTGCGAGGCTCTGGACAAACTCCTCTAGATTCCCCTTGAATGGGTTGAGGTGCCGCGTTGGCTCTCTTGGTTGAATACAAGTGTTAGACAATCAATCCCAAGCAATTATATAACAATTAAGCACAAGGGTATATCATGCATATAAGAGATAAAGACTATAAAGTAATGCAAGATATAAAAGACAAAGAGAGAAGGAGAGATAGAGTGAGCAATCGCAAACACAAAGGGTTTGTTTCGAGGTTCGAGCACACTTGCTCTACATCCCCGCCTTCGACACACGAAGGATTTCCACTATGCACGATCCAACCGGATCTCTCCTTGGTGCCGCAACACCTACAATCCCTCGGACTCTCTAGTCCCTTACACACCACAAGCCCACCGGCTCGTCGAGGCCGCACCTCAAGCTACAAGAGTTCGCACCCGAACCCTAAACAACCACGAGCACACTTGCCCGTCTCCTCAAAAGAACAAAGATGAAAACTTTGGTGATCTACAACACTTTGATCACCAATTACAAACTCTCACAACACAATCCTATGGATAATAGACAATGGATAGCTCAAGTGATTGTGAGAAAGCAAGGAAAAGAATTATGGTGAAAAACACAAGAAATCACTTTTACACTCTCTTGATGAATCTTCCCTTTTGATTGGAAGTATTTGCACACAAATTTTGTGGAGAAAACTTTCTGAAAGGAATGGGAAAATCTGGACAAAAGCTCTCCTAAAATCTTAGCTTCAAACAATGACAAAACCCCCTTTTATAGAGGCCAGAAAAATCTGACCGTTGGGCTCTGTCAGAACTGCCGGTCGACCGGTCCGGTCGACCGCCAACGGTCAAAATCCGACCGTTGGAGCCTCCGGTCGACCGAGCAACTGGAGGAGAGAGTAAACTCTCTGTCGGTCGACCGACCCGGTCGACCGAGATTTCCTGAGAGCAAAGCTCTCTGAAGCGGTCGACCGTCCCGGTCGACCGTTCTCCAGTGCACACAGGCGTGCACGTCTGTGCACGTCCGGTCGACCGGTCCGGTCGACCGGACCAGCCTATCAGGCCAGTTCTGGGTCTGCACAGTTAAGGGATTAGGAAATAGGTCTTTTAACTTAATAAAAATCCCATAAATTCACAGTAAATCTAAAAAATAGTTTTAATCACAATAAAAACTGTTTTTCTAAAAATATGTTTTTCTAAAACTTGTTTTTCCATAACTTCACAAAATACAAAAACAAGATATTTGAGTTCATTTTAAAGCATAGTGTGTATGGATATGATCCACTACACAATCAATATGAAATATCTATGTTTTTGACATTAAAGCTCTAATCATGATTTTGGTTTAAAGATATGAACTATGAAATACCAAAATCCAAGATAAATATTTTGTCACAAAGAAAAATCTTTTTCTAAATAAAAATTCTTTTCTAAACATAAAATTCTTTTATGAAAGCAATCCTATCAAGAGTTCTATCAAGAGTGTGTGTGTGATATAGACTTGAGCAATCCACCAACTATCTATCCTTTACATTTTTCTAAAACAAAAACAAAATCTTATACCTAGACACAAGTCTTCATCTTCTTGAAGTCTTCACTTGAAGGCTTCTCATCTTCTTGACTTGGTCCAAGCTTGATCCAAAGCTCCTTGGATCACCCCGTGCTAGCTCCAAATCTTGACATTTAATCCTTTGTTGAGCTTTGCACCTACTAAGATCTTGATAAAGAATCTGTCACTAATTAAACAAGATCATTAGCAAATATAACTACATGAGTTGATCATCATCAAAACTAGAGTGATAGGCCTTTGGGCCAACAATCTCCCCCTTTTTGATGATGACAAAACTCATGAAGTTATATATGCATGGATTAAAGTAAAGCTTCAAAGAAGCTCCCCCTTAACTCATGCATATCAAATAAGCAATAGATAAGGCAATGAAGCACGTGAATATGTATGCAAGTATGGAGATAAAACATGCAACAAGCATAAATCAAAATCTTTTTCTCCTATTTGCAATACAAATATATATATGCATAAATACAAATCTTATACAACCTTAAGTAAGGAAGACAAATACTTCTCCCCCTTAAGTAAGGAAATCATGCATATATCACAAATACATCACAAATACTTCTCCCCTTTTTGTCAATCATCAACAAAGGGTTTAAAGTAAAAGCAAATCAAAACAAATTTTTCTCCCCCCTTTTGTCAAAAACAAAAGAATCAAGAAGGGGTAAATACAAATCAACCAATAAAGATTTATATGCGATATACATTCATGAAGAGGAAGACGTTAAGTTAGCTTCCCTACAATGTGCATTGCATGAAAGAGGGATGTGAAGCCCTAATTCACACAACACAACTATGTAATGCATAGAAGGAGATGTGAAGCACCCCCTAAACACGTATATCATATAAAGAAGAGATGTTAAGCTCCTCAATTTATAATATACTCAACATGAATCTATATGTAAGAGAGATGTTAAGCTCTCCTTGCATATAGGAAATACAAAACAAAACATTTTAATTTAATTTTTTTTTTTATCAAAACAAAATTTTGAACTTTTCCCAATAAAACAAATTTTGAACCAATCATAATTTGTAATTTTGATACCAATAGAAAATAGCACTTGAAGATGTGTGATATCAAGTTATCATTGCAAAATCTTTTAATGTTTCAAACATATTGATATCAATTGTAATCATATAACAAATTTGAAGTTGAAGCATATTGATACCAAATGAAAGATCTAAAATAAAATCTTTTTATTTTTCATAAGCTTATGCATAGTTAATATAAGGTGTTAACTTAACTTAGCATAAACTTTTTGTGCTTTTAAGAATGTAAATCAATTGTAAAGCAAGCACATGAAAATCATATATATGTATGTGAATAGATAAGACCAATTTGAAAATTAGGGCATACATATATAGGAACCAAAATGTGAGTAATATACCAATTGTAAAATTAACATTGTAAGTCATGTATATACTCATAACCAAAAATTGGTAGGTTTTAAAAATAGTTATGTCTAAGCACTACCAAATTTGAAGAATAAATAACTAGTTATAAATAATTTTTGAAAAACTAGTTAAAGATCCTTCACAAGCATGAAATCATATGTTATTCATGAATTATACTAAATACATACAAGTTTAAGTACTCATAGTCCATAAAGCTCAAAAATTATCTTTTATCATAAAAGATGAGTGTTCAAAGTTATGTAAATGATATTTTTATGAAAGTAGTCATTCAAGCTCATAAATCACATTTTGTTTTACACATGTTTTAATCTTTAATACAAATCAAAAACATGAAAAATCATCAATTTTTTTTATTATTTATTTAAAATACTAATCTTCATGGTATATGTATGATTTATCCAATTCTAACAATATGCATACATATCCCAAATATGAAAAGAGTCCAATATATATTGCATGAAGGCAAATGACTCAAGGGTATACATGTATATTTATTAGATTTGAATTAAACACACATATACATGAAGTAAGATCAAAGATAGGCATAACAGGTCTAAATGACGGAATCATCAAAACTAGCCTATACACATGCATATAGTGAATACAAATGAGCATGAAGTTCAAAATATTATAAGTCAATTGTAGTTCACTATTCATATATGTATAAATACAAGTTTTGACACATTCTACATTTAAGCATGTAAATGCCACAAGAAGCACCAAAAAAAATATGAACATGCTATATGATACATGAAATTAAAAGGCATGTACATAAATGAAATAGGAGTTTAGAAATTGTTACCAACTTCAAAGCTCCTAGCATGGTGGTTGACCCACCAAAATTCCTTGATAGCGGTGCTCCAAGTATGTGTCATTTTAGTTCAATTGCACCCACCATCAAGGCACCAAATCTCTCACGTTTTGTGAGAGCCCTCACCTACATCAAAATCAAAGGGTGGGGGTTTTGGTACCCATATTTTCTTGGGTCATTTGAGGTTAGTCTTGTTGTAAGGCACCCAAAAATTCTTATTCTTGGCAAAATTGAAATGACCTAATCTATCATAACAATATTTTCTTAAATGGCCTTTGCGGCCACAATGTGTACAAACGTACACCTTAGTATGCTTATGTGTAGGAGTGTGATCATGTTGTGCAACATAAGCATGAGCATGATGATGTGCATGAGAGGAAGGAGTTTGTTTCTTTGAAAACAAGGACTCCAATTTAGAATGATTGAATGCACAAGAGTTCAAGGTTGAACTCAAATTATTCATTTTATTTTTCAAATCTTTAATCTCATTAGTGGTGGCATGTAAAGCATGATGAGATATATGATCATTTTTCTTTTTCTTTTGTGAAACAAATTCTTTTTCTTTTTCAACAAATTTTCTTTTCAAAGTAATATTTTCTTGAAAAACAACTTCCTTTTGAGTTTCCACCAAAGCAATTTTATTTTTCAAAAACATATTCCCTTCACATAAATCATTTAATTTAGACATAAGGGAAACATTCTCATTTTTCAAAATATTGTTTTCTTTTTCAATACATGCTATTTTAGTTTTAAAAGAAACATTCTCTCTTAGCATGCAATCAAAATTCTTTTTCAAATCATTATTCTCTTTTTCTAAGCATGCAATGTTAGATTAAAAGAATCTTGTTCTATATGCATGCAATCAATTTTCTTTTTCAAATTTTTATTTTCTTTCTTAATCATGTCATATTCTCAAGAATTGTTTGGCAAAATGAAGTGAGCTCATCATATGACATGTCCTCATCATCGGATTCGGAGTTTACCTCAAGGGGGTTATCCCCTTGGACCATATAGCATACGTTGGAGATGTCGCTTCCAACGTCCGAATCGCTCCCCGCATAGTATAGATCTTGTAACACCCCGCTCCCGGAATACGTACTTAGTTACGTATTCAGATTTTTCAATCGTATTTTCGATTTACCTTCGGTATTTGTTTTGTATTACGAACTATTTATATGAACGTTTTGTCTTGGATTTGGATTCGTGGACTCGGAGTCAACCCTAGTCTGAACCGGGGGCCCGAACCCAGTGCTTCGCTCGATTTGGTCTTTCTACTAATCCGATTTGACCGATTTCAGTTTTAAACATCATTTTTCAATATTCTAGATTTTCTATGATTTTCTAGGATTTTCCTGAATTTAGTTGTGAATCTTCAAAACCGGTGTCGACCAGTGCCGCTGACCGATTCCCAGATTTATAATTTATAAACTAATTAGAATTACTAAAAGTGTCTTTAGACATTATTTCTTAAAATCACATTTCCCATCTAAATGCATTTTCTGAGAATTTTATGAATTTATGAAAATTCCACCGGATTCGGTATCGGCCAGTATCGCTGGTTGATTCCAGGATTTTTAGTTTACAATCGGGATTGAATTCTAAATTCCGCTTTCGCTTTATTTCTTAAAATCATATTTTATTTTTTAATACATTTTCTGGGATTTTCAGAATTTATCAAAATCAGGCCGACCCGTGTAGACCGGTATCGGCGGTTGACTTCCGGATTTTTAATTTGAAAACGGGATTTTATTTCTGAAAACCGATTTCGTATTATTCCTCAGGATGACGTTTTCTACCTCCGGGTATTTTTTGGGATTTTTCTGGAACAGTCAATATTTCGCGACCATATTATAATATTATTATTTTCTTATCTTTTCTTCTTTTTCTTTCCTTTCTTTCTCCCACCAACCCAGCAGCCCACTCCTCCACGTGGGCCACATCCCATCACAACCACCCCCATCACATCTCCATCAATCTCCCTTTTTCTTTCTCTTTTTCTTTTCTTTCCTTTTCTTTTCTTTCACTTCTTTTCTTCCCTTTCTTTTTCCCTTCTCTTCTTCTTCTTCTTCTTCATCTGGCGACCAGCACCCTACCACCTCCCAGCCGACCCAACTCCGGCCACCACCTCGACGCCGGCGAGGAGAACCTCGATCTCCGACCTCCTCCTTCCCCTCTCTCTCTTTTTCTTTTCTTTTCTTTTCTTTCCTTTCTTTCCTTTTCCATTTCTTTCTCCTTTCTCTTCCTACCCCAGACCCAGTCTCGGCCCCACCATCTCCGGCCTCACTGGCTCCTCCGGCGGGGACTGACCGCCGCCGGCGCAAGGCCGGCGGCCCTGGGCGCGACCGGGGGGCCACCTGGCCCCCCTGTGCGCTGGTGTGGAGGGGGCAGCCGCCCCCTCCCTTCCTCTCCTTGGGGTGGCCGGAGCCACCCCCGGTCTTGGGCGCCGCCGGCGGTGGCCGGCGGTCGCGGGCGGCCAGGGGGCCACCGGGGCCCCCTGTGCTTGGTCTGAGAGGGGGGCAAGCCCCCTCTCTTTCTCTCTGCTGGAGGGGGGCAAGCCCCCCTCCTTTGCTCTGTTGAGGGGGCAGCGGCCCCCTCCTTCTCCGCCGGCGGCCAGCGCCGCCCGGCGCCGCCGCCTGGCCGGCGGCCAGGCCAAGCGCCCCCAAAGGGGGGCGCTGTGCTTGAGTGGGAGGGGCAACAGTCCCCTCCCCTGGATCTCTCTCTCCCTTGGACTCCCTCTTTCTCTCTCCTGGGCACCCCCCTTCTCTCTTTCTCTCTCCCTGGATCTGGATCCCTTCTCTCTCTCTCTCTCTCTCCTGTTGATTGGTCCTCTCTCTCTCTCTCTCCCCCCTGTTAACTCTCTCTCTCTCATGTTATCCCTTCTCTCTCTCTCTCTCTTGGACCTCTCACTCTCTCTCCTGAGTCTCTCTCTCTCTCTCCTCCTGGTTCCTCTTCCTGTTCGTCTTCCCCATTTGGAAATGACTCGAGAGCCGGCCACTCCTTTTGGATTGGGGCCGTGCTCTTCTTCGTCGGCAAGACTCAGGGCCGGCCACTCCTTTTGGATTGGGGCCGCGTTTTTCTCCGTTGGCAAGACTTAGGGCCGGTACCCTCCTTTTGGATTGGGGCCGAACTTCCCTTCGTCGGGCGCAGCAAGGAATCTTGTCGGCGAGTGATTTTCCTCGCCAAGACTTTCCTAACGCGGATCTCACCCCGCGTCTAGGCAATCCCTTAACGCGCTCCGCGCGTTTCTGTATTGACGCGACGCAGAACCCACGTCCGCGTCCGCGTTTCCCTCGCGTCCGCACTTGAACGCAGATCCCGCGTTTGAGGCATCTATGCGACGCGAATCCCGCGTCTGCTATCCCGCATCTGCTATTTCCGCGTCTGCTATTCTCGCGACGCGATCCCCGCATCTGTGATTCCCGCGTCTGGTACTTCTCGCGACGCGATCCCCGCGTCTGTGATTCCCGCATCTGCTATTCTTGCGACGCGAACCCCGCGTCTGCTATTCCCGCGTTTGTGATCCCCGTGTCTGTTATTCTCGCGACGCTAACTCCCGCGTCTGCGAACCCCCGCGTCTCACTTTCCAAACCTGCGTCTCTTTGTGCACTCTCTCCTTTCATATGCTTCTCTCTCTAGACTTCTCACTCTTTCTCTCTCCTCTTCACTTTCTCTCTCCTCATAAATATATGGCGCGTGCGCGAGTTCCATGGATTCCAGACTTTTCGGCTTTCCGGTGATTTAGGCGAGTGTTCTCGCTCTCGCCTCCATTTGGGTTTCCCCGCTTCGTCGGGTCGATATATATTTTATTCCCTGTTTCCATGTATTTTGTATTGGGCTGAGTCCCTGTATCTGTGTATGGCCGAGTGCCAATATCTGGACATGTATTGCTCTGTGACGAATGCTTGTACTAGGGTAGTTTCCTTCTTGTACATATACCATGCCTGTGATGTATTGTACTGCCTTATACCATACTTGGCTTCCGGACCCTTCAACCTCCGGTCACTCACTATCTCGAAAGAGAGGTGATTGGGACCGGCAGGTCTCTCAGTTCAGCCTCCGGTCCCTCACTGTCTCGGAAGAGGCGTGATTGGGATCGTCAGGTTTCTCAGCTCCGTCTGGTGAGCATGCTTAGTGCTCAGTGCTTTATTCACTAAATTCGTTTAGGCGAGTTGCTGCCGGATTTTCCATTCGTATCTTGATCCGAGTGTCCCGGTAACCTCGCAGAACGCATTAGTGTCTAAACTCTGCTCGCTGCCTGTGCCTCCAGCTTGTTCAGCTCCGCCTGGTTATCATGATCAGCGCTCAGCACTTTACCACTAGATTCGTCTAGGCGAGTTGCTGCCGGATTTACCGCTCGCACCTCAGCCGAGTCGTCCCGGTAACCTCGCCAGACGCTCCAGTGTTAAACACTGTTTGCTGTTTGTACTTCCAGCTTGCTCCGCTCCGCTTGATTGTGCTCAGCTTCTATTCTATCACATGCCATGTATTTACCTGATATCTTAACACTTGCCATGCCATTACTTCATACCTATCATTTACATGCTACTGTTTAACACATGTATATCACCTAACAACTATTGTGTTATCATCTAACACCTGACATGATACTACTGGGCAAGGTCCCTTGTTATGACATGACGTGCCACCGGATTATTATCAACCTCTTGACATGACTAGTTACCTGTCTAATATCACCATCTTGTCATGCTATCACTTGACACCCAGCATGATATACTTGACTCTCATGATTATCACGATAACGGGAATGATGACCTGACATCTTGATAGTACAAACTGTACTCCTGATATACATGTGATATATTACAGTACGAACCAGTACTCCTGATATGCATGTACTCCTGATATTCCTGACTTGTTCTTGCTCATTCCCGGAATCTGATAATCATCTAATAATTCATAAAAGGAACAACTTGCATCGGGTCGGGGGAAACTTGCGGCTATCAATATGTGTTCGTGTTTACAGTGGTATTAGGCATGTTGTGCAACTAAAACTTCCGGTCTGACCTGTGGGCCTCCAGGCGACCGAGGGGAGTGCTGGCTCCCTCCTTCTTGGTACCATCATGATAAGGGCATAATGTAAGACCCTCCTGAAGCCTTGCGGCTGGTTCCATACTCCAGCGATGGAACGTCCTGGGTCGTGGTCCCGGGCATGTACGGGACCCACTGTAAACATAGTTCGTTGATACCCCCGCTGGTTTCCAATAACAACCTTGCTTTACTCGGATATGGATCTATGTGTGCTGGGACGCTAGTTCACATAGCTAGATATCAGGGTAAGACGAGTAATGATAAAGTGTCTAATAACCGGCTCTTTAAGTTGTAAGTAGAGGTATGTGGAATGGGACGCATACTGAAGCCTGCAGCTTAAACGGCTATGAATCTGTGATATGCCTTACCATATTTGCTTGTCCTGGATTTTACTTCGGATTTCCGGCTTTATGAGTATTATAGTATTAACTGCTCATGCCCTGCTCTATTCCTTGTATCCACCTGCCTCCTGCTCATTATCTTATCATGCCCTGAGTACAGTCGGGTTGTATGTGCTTAGATTATGGTGACATAAGATAAGGGTATATAGATGAGGGTTTCCTTGTTTGGATTATTCCTTCGACGTACTGGTCTTATGGAACCCGTGATCTGAAACCATACAATCAGATTTGCTCGCCCTCGGCTTTATTTGATTTATCGCTTTACTTATACTTACCCTTGCTCGCCACTTGGCTTTTGCTTCACCACTCGCCTGGGAGTTTCATCTGACTCCCCTGGATCCTCATGTCCAGGTCATGGAGCTTGGAGCGTGTGGATTCTCCATGTTGCTGATCAGAGTGGCGCAGCGGTAGCGTGGATCTCCAGCAGACCGTTCAGAGCTCTAATCTTCCAGGCCCCCTGTGTGCCTCTCGAGTTTTCCTTTAGTAAACTCGTGAGTGCCTTTTGTACTGTTCATACTTGTACATCTCTTTGTAATCTCGCAATTGCGCATGTCAGTGATGTGATATTCATGTAATATTGGATCACCTCTGGTGATAACTTTGTAATTGTACTCATATGTTGGAATGTATAATGCACCACTTGCTTCCGTACTCTGATTCTTGCCTGTACTGATGCTTAGCGTATATACGTGAGGGTATTTCGGACCTGCGTATATACGTTGCAGTAACGTCTCCGTACCCGCAGGATTGGGGCGTTACAGGTTGGTATCAGAGCTTAGGCTCTCACCTCCTCAGTACGTCCAGATGGCAAATTAATGGTAAAGAAATTTGCAACTGGAATGCATGAGTCCTGGTTATACACTCCAACTACAAGTACAGAGTTATCTATTCATTCTTGATCATCTTTCCTTGGATTCCTAATCCCTTCCATCTTTACCTTGTTTTGGTTTTTCGAAGCCTTTATACCAACTTAAGATATGGATATACTAGAGAGGTAGTGGCTGGTTCTGGATGAAACTATTATGTGATCTCTTCGGCCAACTCCATGAAGCTCGGGTATCCTCAGGATTGATCCCGATCGGGTTATCTTTCAGAAGTCAGTACTCGGGATTCTCTACGGATATTCTATAATCTCGGTTATATCTTTCAGAGTGATCGATGCCTGGTATTCGAAATTCTCAATTATCGGTCTTCTTTATTATGCTCAGGACTATCGGGGTTTTCTTTATCTGTGGTACTCTGGCTTATTCTTGGAGCGACATTGAGTATGCAGTACAGCGGGAATTCTATTGCAAAGCTGTGTTATCAGTCAGTATTATTCGGCATTGTTCGAAGATTTATACAGTCGGAAGTACAGAAGTTATCTATATCCCGATTGTTATTCAGCCAACTTGAGAGCCCTACCAGCAGTGATTCATATCTTGATTGGTATAAATTCCACCCGTGTCCTCTTTGTGTTCAATTTACCCCTTATCGAAATTGCGAGGACGCAATTTTTGTAAGGTGGATGGATTGTAACACCCCGCTCCCGGAATACGTACTTAGTTACGTATTCAGATTTTTCAATCGTATTTTTCGATTTACCTTCGGTATTTGTTTTGTATTACAAACTATTTATATGAACGTTTTGTCTTGGATTTGGATTCTTGGACTCGGAGTCAACCCTAGTCTGAACCGGGGGCCCGAACCCAGTGCTTCGCTCGATTTGGTCTTTCTACTAATCCGATTTGACCGATTTCAGTTTTAAACATCATTTTTCAATATTCTAGATTTTCTATGATTTTCTAGGATTTTTCTGAATTTAGTTGTGAATCTTCAAAACCGGTGTCGACCAGTGCCGCTGACCGATTCCCGGATTTTTAATTTTAAAAACTAATTGGAATTACTAAAAGTGTCTTTAGACATTATTTCTTAAAATCACATTTCCCATCTAAATGCATTTTCTGAGAATTTTATGAATTTATGAAAATTCCACCGGATTCGGTATCGGCCAGTATCGCTGGTTGATTCCAGGATTTTTAGTTTACAATCGGGATTGAATTTCTAAATTCCGCTTTCGCTTATTTCTTAAAATCATATTTTATTCTTTAATACATTTTCTGGGATTTTTCAGAATTTATCAAAATCAGGCCGACCCGGTGTAGACCGGTATCGGCGGTTGACTTCCGGATTTTTAATTTGAAAACGGGATTTTATTTCTGAAAACCGATTTCGTATTATTCCTCAGGATGACGTTTTCTACCTCCGGGTATTTTTTGGGATTTTTCTGGAACAGTCAATATTTCGCGACCATATTATAATATTATTATTTTCTTATCTTTTCTCCTTTTTCTTTCCTTTCTTTTCTCCCACCAACCCAGCAGCCCACTCCTCCACGTGGGCCACATCCCATCACAACCACCCCCATCACATCTCCATCAATCTCCCTTTTTCTCTCTTTTTCTTTTCTTTCCTTTTCTTTTCTTTCACTTCTTTTCTTCCCTTTCTTTTTCCCTTCTCTTCTTCTTCTTCTTCTTCATCTGGCGACCAGCACCCTACCACCTCCCAGCCGACCCAACTCCGGCCACCACCTCGACGCCGGCGAGGAGAACCTCGATCTCCGACCTCCTCCTTCCCCTCTCTCTCTTTTTCTTTTCTTCTTTTCTTTCCTTTCTTTCCTTTTCCATTTCTTTCTCCTTTCTCTTCCTACCCCCAGACCCAGTCTCGGCCCCACCATCTCCGGCCTCACTGGCTCCTCCGGCGGGGACTGACCGCCGCCGGCGCAAGGCCGGCGGCCCTGGGCGCGACCGGGGGCCACCTGGCCCCCCTGTGCGCTGGTGTGGAGGGGGCAGCCGCCCCCTCCCTTCCTCTCCTTGGGGTGGCCGGAGCCACCCCCGGTCTTGGGCGCCGCCGGCGGTGGCCGCGGTCGCGGGCGGCCAGGGGGCCACCGGGGCCCCCTGTGCTTGGTCTGAGAGGGGGGCAAGCCCCTCTCTTTCTCTCTGCTGGAGGGGGGCAAGCCCCCTCCTTTGCTCTGTTGAGGGGCAGCGGCCCCCTCCTTCTCCGCCGGCGGCCAGCGCCGCCCGGCGCCGCCGCCTGGCCGGCGGCCAGGCCAAGCGCCCCCAAAGGGGGGCGCTGTGCTTGAGTGGGAGGGGCAACAGTCCCCTCCCCTGGATCTCTCTCTCCCTTGGACTCCCTCTTTCTCTCTCCTGGGCAACCCCCTTCTCTCTTTCTCTCTCCCTGGATCTGGATCCCTTCTCTCTCTCTCTCTCCTGTTGATTGGTCCTCTCTCTCTCTCTCTCTCCCCTGTTAACTCTCTCTCTCTCATGTTATCCCTTCTCTCTCTCTCTCTCTTGGACCTCTCACTCTCTCTCCTGAGTCTCTCTCTCTCTCCTCCTGGTTCCTCTTCCTGTTCGTCTTCCCCATTTGGAAATGACTCGAGAGCCGGCCACTCCTTTTGGATTGGGGCCGTGCTCTTCTTCGTCGGCAAGACTCAGGGCCGGCCACTCCTTTTGGATTGGGGCCGCGTTTTTCTCTCCGTTGGCAAGACTTAGGGCCGGTACCCTCCTTTTGGATTGGGGCCGAACTTCCCTTCGTCGGGCGCAGCAAGGAATCTTGTCGGCGAGTGATTTTCCTCGCCAAGACTTTCCTAACGCGGATCTCACCCCGCGTCTAGGCAATCCCTTAACGCGCTCCGCGCGTTTCTGTATTGACGCGACGCAGAACCCACGTCCGCGTCCGCGTTTCCCTCGCGTCCGCACTTGAACGCAGATCCCGCGTTTGAGGCATCTATGCGACGCGAATCCCGCGTCTGCTATCCCGCATCTGCTATTTCCGCGTCTGCTATTCTCGCGACGCGATCCCCGCGTCTGTGATTCCCGCGTCTGGTACTTCTCGTGACGCGATCCCCGCGTCTGTGATTCCCACATCTGCTATTCTTGCGACGCGAACCCCGCGTCTGCTATTCCCGCGTTTGTGATCCCCGTGTCTGTTATTCTCGCGACGCTAACTCCCGCGTCTGCGAACCCCCGCGTCTCACTTTCCAAACCTGCGTCTCTTTGTGCACTCTCTCCTTTCATATGCTTCTCTCTCTAGACTTCTCACTCTTTCTCTCTCCTCTTCACTTTCTCTCTCCTCATAAATATATGGCGCGTGCGCGAGTTCCATGGATTCCAGACTTTTCGGCTTTCCGGTGATTTAGGCGAGTGTTCTCGCTCTCGCCTCCATTTGGGTTTCCCCGCTTCGTCGGGTCGACATATATTTTATTCTCTGTTTCCATGTATTTTGTATTGGGCTGAGTCCCTGTATCTGTGTATGGCCGAGTGCCAATATCTGGACATGTATTGCTCTGTGACGAATGCTTGTACTAGGGTAGTTTCCTTCTTGTACATATACCATGCCTGTGATGTATTGTACTGCCTTATACCATACTTGGCTTCCGGACCCTTCAACCTCCGGTCACTCACTATCTCGAAAGAGAGGTGATTGGGACCGGCAGGTCTCTCAGTTCAGCCTCCGGTCCCTCACTGTCTCGGAAGAGGCGTGATTGGGATCGTCAGGTTTCTCAGCTCCGTCTGGTGAGCATGCTTAGTGCTCAGTGCTTTATTCACTAAATTCGTTTAGGCGAGTTGCTGCCGGATTTTCCATTCGTATCTTGATCCGAGTGTCCCGGTAACCTCGCAGAACGCATTAGTGTCTAAACTCTGCTCGCTGCCTGTGCCTCCAGCTTGTTCAGCTCCGCCTGGTTATCATGATCAGCGCTCAGCACTTTACCACTAGATTCGTCTAGGCGAGTTGCTGCCGGATTTACCGCTCGCACCTCAGCCGAGTCGTCCCGGTAACCTCGCCAGACGCTCCAGTGTTAAACACTGTTTGCTGTTTGTACTTCCAGCTTGCTCCGCTCCGCTTGATTGTGCTCAGCTTCTATTCTATCACATGCCATGTATTTACCTGATATCTTAACACTTGCCATGCCATTACTTCATACCTATCATTTACATGCTACTGTTTAACACATGTATATCACCTAACAACTATTGTGTTATCATCTAACACCTGACATGATACTACTGGGCAAGGTCCCTTGTTATGACATGACGTGCCACCGGATTATTATCAACCTCTTGACATGACTAGTTACCTGTCTAATATCACCATCTTGTCATGCTATCACTTGACACCCAGCATGATATACTTGACTCTCATGATTATCACGATAACGGGAATGATGACCTGACATCTTGATAGTACAAACTGTACTCCTGATATACATGTGATATATTACAGTACGAACCAGTACTCCTGATATGCATGTACTCCTGATATTCCTGACTTGTTCTTGCTCATTCCCGGAATCTGATAATCATCTAATAATTCATAAAAGGAACAACTTGCATCGGGTCGGGGGAAACTTGCGGCTATCAATATGTGTTCGTGTTTACAGTGGTATTAGGCATGTTGTGCAACTAAAACTTCCGGTCTGACCTGTGGGCCTCCAGGCGACCGAGGGGAGTGCTGGCTCCCTCCTTCTTGGTACCATCATGATAAGGGCATAATGTAAGACCCTCCTGAAGCCTTGCGGCTGGTTCCATACTCCAGCGATGGAACGTCCTGGGTCGTGGTCCCGGGCATGTACGGGACCCACTGTAAACATAGTTCGTTGATACCCCCGCTGGTTTCCAATAACAACCTTGCTTTACTCGGATATGGATCTATGTGTGCTGGGACGCTAGTTCACATAGCTAGATATCAGGGTAAGACGAGTAATGATAAAGTGTCTAATAACCGGCTCTTTAAGTTGTAAGTAGAGGTATGTGGAATGGGACGCATACTGAAGCCTGCAGCTTAAACGGCTATGAATCTGTGATATGCCTTACCATATTTGCTTGTCCTGGATTTTACTTCGGATTTCCGGCTTTATGAGTATTATAGTATTAACTGCTCATGCCCTGCTCTATTCCTTGTATCCACCTGCCTCCTGCTCATTATCTTATCATGCCCTGAGTACAGTCGGGTTGTATGTGCTTAGATTATGGTGACATAAGATAAGGGTATATAGATGAGGGTTTCCTTGTTTGGATTATTCCTTCGACGTACTGGTCTTATGGAACCGTGATCTGAAACCATACAATCAGATTTGCTCGCCCTCGGCTTTATTTGATTTATCGCTTTACTTATACTTACCCTTGCTCGCCACTTGGCTTTTGCTTCACCACTCGCCTGGGGAGTTTCATCTGACTCCCCTGGATCCTCATGTCCAGGTCATGGAGCTTGGAGCGTGTGGATTCTCCATGTTGCTAATCAGAGTGGCGCAGCGGTAGCGTGGATCTCCAGCAGACCGTTCAGAGCTCTAATCTTCCAGGCCCCCTGTGTGCCTCTCGAGTTTTCCTTTAGTAAACTCGTGAGTGCCTTTGTACTGTTCATACTTGTACATCTCTTTGTAATCTCGCAATTGCGCATGTCAGTGATGTGATATTCATGTAATATTGGATCACCTCTGGTGATAACTTTGTAATTGTACTCATATGTTGGAATGTATAATGCACCACTTGCTTCCGTACTCTGATTCTTTCCTGTACTGATGCTTAGCGTATATACGTGAGGGTATTTCGGACCTGCGTATATACGTTGCAGTAACGTCTCCGTACCCGCAGGATCGGGGCGTTACAGATCTTTCTCGCCAAGGGAGATGAGGGTGTTCCATACTACAAAAGCCGATTCAATGTTAGAAACCCTAGATAAATAGTCATCATTTAGGGTACATTTAAGAGCATGAAGGGCTTTAGCATTAGCCTCAATATTCTTACCATCTATACAATATGCATTATTAGTAGTGGCAAGATAGACATGAATTCCTAAGGCCTTGAGGTACAATGACATCTTAACCTTCCAAGTTTGGATGTTAAGAATATCAAAAGTGGGTGGTGACATGAAGTCCATGGTATGTGTACAAATCTTGTGATTAGCCTAAAAGAGGATCTTTAACTCTTAGGTTGTTAGACCCAATATCAAGAGCACTAGCTCTGATACCAATTGTAAGATCACCTAGAGGGGGGGTGAATAGGTGATGGCTAATCTAATGGTCACTTATGAACAAATAATGCGGAATTAAAACTAAGTTGACCAAATTAAAATTCTTTTAATTGAACACTTATGTATAACACAAGAGTGTTACCGAATTCCCCTTGCGAGGCTCTGGACAAACTCCTCTAGATTCCCCTTGAATGGGTTGAGGTGCCGCGTTGGCTCTCTTGGTTGAATACAAGTGTTAGACAATCAATCCCAAGCAATTATATAACAATTAAGCACAAGGGTATATTATGCATATAAGAGATAAAGACTATAAAGTAATGCAAGATATAAAAGACAAAGAGAGAAGGAGAGATAGAGTGAGCAATCGCAAACACAAAGGGTTGTTTCGAGGTTCGAGCACACTTGCTCTACATCCCCGCCTTCGACACACGAAGGATTTCCACTATGCACGATCCAACCGGATCTCTCCTTGGTGCCGCAACACCTACAATCCCTCGGACTCTCTAGTCCCTTACACACCACAAGCCCACCGGCTCGTCGAGGCCGCACCTCAAGCTACAAGAGTTCGCACCCGAACCCTAAACAACCACGAGCACACTTGCCCGTCTCCTCAAAAGAACAAAGATGAAAACTTTGGTGATCTACAACACTTTGATCACCAATTACAAACTCTCACAACACAATCCTATGGATAATAGACAATGGATAGCTCAAGTGATTGTGAGAAAGTAAGGAAAAGAATTATGGTGAAAAACACAAGAAATCACTTTTACACTCTCTTGATGAATCTTCCCTTTTGATTGGAAGTATTTGCACACAAATTTTGTGGAGAAAACTTTCTGAAAGGAATGGGAAAATCTGGTCAAAAGCTCTCCTAAAATCTTAGCTTCAAACAATGACAAAACCCCCTTTTATAGAGGCCAGAAAAATCTGACCGTTGGGCTCTGTCAGAACTGCCGGTCGACCGGTCCGGTCGACCGCCAACGGTCAAAATCCGACCGTTGGAGCCTCCGGTCGACCGAGCAACTGGAGGAGAGAGTAAACTCTCTGTCGGTCGACCGGCCCGGTCGACCGAGATTTCCTGAGAGCAAAGCTCTCTGAAGCGGTCGACCGTCCCCGTCGACCGTTCTCCAGTGCACACAGGCGTGCACGTCTGTGCACGTCCGGTCGACCGGTCCGGTCGACCGGACCAGCCTGTCAGGCCAGTTCTGGGTCTGCACAGTTAAGGGATTAGGAAATAGGTCTTTTAACTTAATAAAAATCCCATATATTCACAGTAAATCTAAAAAATAGTTTTAATCACAATAAAAACTGTTTTTCTAAAAATATGTTTTTCTAAAACTTGTTTTTCCATAACTTCACAAAATACAAAAACAAGATATTTGAGTTCATTTTAAAGCATAGTGTGTATGGATATGATCCACTACACAATCAATATGAAATATCTATGTTTTTGACATTAAAGCTCTAATCATGATTTTGGTTTAAAGATATGAACTATGAAATACCAAAATCCAAGATAAATATTTTGTCACAAAGAAAAATCTTTTTCTAAATAAAAATTCTTTTCTAAACATAAAATTCTTTTATGAAAGCAATCCTATCAAGAGTTCTATCAAGAGTGTGTGTGTGATATAGACTTGAGCAATCCACCAACTATCTATCCTTTACATTTTTTCTAAAACAAAAACAAAATCTTATACCTAGACATAAGTCTTCGTCTTCTTGAAGTCTTCACTTGAAGGCTTCTCATCTTCTTGACTTGGTCCAAGCTTGATCCAAAGCTCCTTGGATCACCCCGTGCTAGCTCCAAATCTTGACATTTAATCCTTTGTTGAGCTTTGCACCTACTAAGATCTTGATAAAGAATCTGTCACTAATTAAACAAGATCATTAGCAAATATAACTACATGAGTTGATCATCATCAAAACTAGAGTGATAGGCCTTTGGGCCAACAAAAATGCCTTATTTTTGAGTCTTTATTAGAACTGTGATCATGATCGCAGTCCTCACAATAACACAGTTTTTCAGCCTATATTGGGACAACGTCAATGATCGTAGTCATCGCCAAATGCCCTAATTTTTAATTAATAAAAATATTGCGACCATAGTTGTAGTCTTCTAATGAAGGACTGCAACCATAGTCGCAGTCCTTAATGAGGACTGCGATCATGAGTCGCAATCTTTATATCAGCATCGCCTTCATTGACAGACCCCCTGTTTACCGACATCGAATGATGCCCAATACTTTTCAGATCTAAAAATCACATCGATCACAAACACAAACAAACCTCATCGCGAGCACGAACAAACGTGGTCTGCAAAAGATCGATCCCAAAAAAAATTGGTCCGGGGCTCCGCCTCTTGAGACCCCCCTGGGAGGGGGTTCCTTGCCTCCCTTCCACCCCCATGGCGACCTGATCACATAGGTCGAATCTGCGAATTACTCTACATCGAGGTCAGGTTGAGGGGAGAGCAACATCGGGCGAATGAGGAAGAGTAAAAGAAGTAAAAATATATAAAGAATTGGTGGTTTGCAGGAATCAATTTATGCTGACGTAAATGAGGCTTCAGCGAATAAAATTAGGGGTTTTTCCTAATTATGAAGGAAAGTAGGTGATTGTAGTAAATTTTTCCTGTTATTTATTTGAGTGTACTTATATATAGTACACAATATAATCCATGAACTATTTTCTATAAGAGAGTTCATATTTGATACATTGTTTTATGCGTTTATTGATATAAGAATTGAAAAAAAAAAAAAAAAAAAAAAAAGGAACAGAACAAGTCTATATTTTATAATCAACATATAGTACATACAATTCATTGATGTGATGCTATTTTTTCAAGAGAATCCTTTCAATTATAACAGGGATAGCAATTGATTCAAAAAAGGAAACATTTACATTGATAAAGATTGAATCTTCTCACTCTACGTGCAAGTTTACTGCAATTACATATGGGACTAATATAGGGATATCTAATAACTTTCTAGATGGGACTTGGTTAATGATTTAATCAAATGAGGGAATTTAACAAGATGTGAAAGCAAAGGATTCTTGTGCTAAAACCTTTTATTATAAATTTAATCATAGGATAAGATCTTATCACAAAGAAAGCCATAAGAAGAAAAGATCACAAGACCTTCATGATTAGATTAGAGAAATTGAAGAGGCAAATAGCTTGGGACTAAAGAGTGTGAGTTAGTATATAATAATAATAATAATAATAATTATTGATGACTAAAGACCTAAGGATTAGGGAAAGCAAGCCCATTAGCAAGTAAAATGTATTGATTGAGCAAAAGAGGAAGACTTCAGAGCTTTAGTGGTAGAATCTGATCGAGTCTTCGCTTGCTTGGTAGTTGGTCGTTGGTTTTAACTGTAAAGTTGGATCTTTTCCTTTTAATATAAATATATATTAAGTTAATGAGTTCCAAAGAAGTACTGTTGAGATCCCCCACTTAGAATTTAGCATTATAGAATCCATAGTGTTGTCCAACAGCCTAACTGATGGTTATGTCTCTAACTAATTTATAATCACTTCGAAAAGGATGCTGTGTGCATATTCAAGCATATTCGTATAGGCTTTTAAAATTGAAAAAGACCAGATAAAACTGTGAGAGAATGGAAATTCATGTGAATGGATGGAAAGGTCAGAAAGATGTCCTTTCTTGTAATTATTATTATGTAGAATTTCTCATCTCAGAGCCCCATGTAATATATGCTTAGATATTTAACACGTGCGAATGCACGTGCAAGAAACATCTTGTAGTAAACGTGATGAATTAATTTTGTCAAGTAACTTGAGCAATTAATGAGATCTCTCGTTTTTTTTTTTTTCCTGAAGTCACACATTCAAACATTTTTTTTGCAGCATGACTCACATTTTTCAAAACAACACAATGAGTACATTACATAAATTCACCAGCTTTTTAATAAAATTTTTTAGCAAATTTTTAAGAGATGAGACCGTGGCGTCAACCTGTGACCAGTTCAAATATAATTGTAGGCTTTGCATTATAATTGTAGATAGGTCAAATTTCGTTGGTCGAGTTATGTAAATTGGTGTTCTTATATTGTTTGTTCATTTTTGTGCCCTTAACATTTCATCTTGTCGTGCAACAAATAGATTGTTTGTTTTGCTACAAGTGACCCCAAGTCGTAAGTCGTAAAATGAGAATGAGAAAAGTGAATTGTAGCAGAAAAAATATATTGTGTTTTACGGTATTTGGTTGATAATGTAAAAGTATATGGAGAAAAATATATTGTATTTTACAGTGTTTAGTTGATAATATATAAATGTAAGTGGGAAACTATATTGTGTTTTACGTTGTTTGGTTGGTAATATAAAAGAGTAAGTAAAAAAATGGACCACAAAATTAACTATAGTAATAATTTAAAATATTATTAAATTAAATCTATTATTAAAAATTAAAATGTATTAATAAATTTGAGAAAAAATATTAATAATTTTAATATGTTATTTATAATATATTATTATAAAAAAATATTATTATAAGTAGTAAAATATTATTCCCTCTGTCCGAATTTAATGATCTGTTTTTGACCAATCACACACTTAAGGCAACAAATTATTACTAATTGAAATACCATTTTTACCCATATTGAAGTTGATGAAAACGTTGTGCAGGAAAGAAAGTTATGATATTTTGGTAATAAATAGGAAGTTTATGGGCAGTTAATTATCAGCTCCATCCTCAGCTCATTAACCTATCTCGGAATTCAAAATTGGACAATATATTCCGTACACTATTTTGGTCAAAAACGACCAAAGCATCCAGACGGAGGGGGAGGGAGTAATAAAATGTTAACTAAATAAATAATTATAAAATTTTAAGAAAATTTAAAAAATGCTAATTGTTTTAAAGAATTCTAGTAAAATATAAATATTAATAAAATCATAAGAAAAATAATAAAATATTATTATAATATTATACAATTATAGTATTATAAAATATTATAATGTTTATTATAATATTAAATTTTATTATAATTTTAATGTAATATTATATCATAAAATTAACAAAATAAAATATAATTATAATACTAGATATAACAAAATATTAATATAATAATAAAGTATATTATAATAATAATAAAGTATATTATAATATTCATAAAGTAGTTATTTATATTAAAAATTAATAAAATTATATATATAGTACTTTTATATTAAAACATAATACTGTATATTAATAAAATATTCAAAATTGATATAAATATTAATAAAATAATAAAATATTAAATAACAATATTAAATTAAAGTAATAAAAATATTAAATATTAGAAAAATATTAAAAAATAATAAAAAGATTTAAAAAATTAAATTATTAAAAAAATAAGTACTATTAAAAATATTAAAAAATATTAAAAAATTCAATAATATTAAATTATATATTAATTATCAAATAACATATTTGGACTGCAAGTGTATTACAAGTGAGATTTACATGACCATAAAATTAACTGTAGCAGCTGCAAGTGAGAAAATATGGGTGTAAAAGTGGGATTTGCTGGTCCAAAGGCCCATCGCTCTAGTTTTGATGATGATTAACTCATGTAGTTATAGTACTAATGATCTTGTGTTTATTTAGTCTAAGATATTTGATCAAGATCTTAGTAGGTATTTAGCTTCAACAAAAGATTCGAAATCAAGTTTTGAAGTTAGCACGTGTTGATTCATGAGCTCTCGCATCAAGATTGCATCAAGTACTCAAGAGGAGTCTAGCTCATAGATCAAGATTTGGACCAAGTCAAGAAGGAGAAGAAGATTTTCAAGAGAAGATTTTCATGAGAAGATTTTCATGAAGACTTGTGTCATGTTTATAAGTGTTAAGATTTATTTTTAGTAAAATGTAAAGGATAGATTAGTTGTGGATTGCTCAAGTTCATATATACACGCACACAAAAATTATATGTGTTTTCATAAGATAGTTTTATGTTTAGAAAAATATCATTTTGGATTTATCGAAAACATATTTTAGAGATTATTGTCAAAAACATAGATATTTCATCTCATATTTGTAGTGGATCATATCCAACACACTAAGCTTCAAAAGTGTTTAAAATATCTTGTTTTTGTATTTGGAGAAGTTTTAGAAAAATCGTTTTTCAATTTAGAGATTGATTTTGAAAAAATAAGGATTTCTGTTTAAGATAAAATTTCTATATCACAAAAATAGTTCAAAATGTTTGTAATATGTATTGATTTTTAATCAAACATGTTTGTATATCAAAGTATGTTAATGAACTTATTTTTGTTAAATTTATGAGAATTTATAGGATTTTATTAGAGTTAAAAAGACAAGTTTTCAAGTTTCAAAATCCCAGCCAGACTCAGCTGGCGGTCGACCGGACTAGGAGTCGGTCGATCGGACCCGTCGACCAATGTGCACAAGACGTGCACAAAGGACCAGCCTACAAAGCCGGTCGACCGTACGGTCGACCGGCTGAAAGCACCCAGCTCTCGGGTGCGGCAGGTTGACCGGGTGATCGACCGATAGGCTTGGCCGGTCGACCGGGCGATCGATCGGAGGCACAATGGTCAGAAATCCGACCGTTAGCCGGTCGACCGGGCGGTCGACCCACAGTAGGATTTCCTGCTAAGTTGGACTCCAACGGTTAGATTTTGGAGGCTTATATAATGCGGCTGTTTTGGGCTGTTTTACATAAGATTTTGAGTGGGTTTTCAAGTTAGTTTTTCCTATCTTTCTAGGAGGTTTTCTCTACTTATTTTAGAGCAAATACTTCCATATCAAAAGGAAGGTTTTCTAAGAGTGTTTTTAAAAGAGATTTCTTGAGTTTTTCACCACAAATCTATCCTAGTTTTTCTCACACATACTTGAGCTTTCTAGTACTATATCAATCCTATAAGAGATTTGTTGTGAGAGTGTTTTTAGTTGATCAAGTGTTGAGATCACCAAAGTGTTCATCTTGTATTTGAGAAGGCGAACTTGCGGGTTCATGTTAGAGGGACTAGTGAGTCAAGGAGTTATAGTGTGAACTCGTTGCAGGTGTTGCGACGTCGAGTGATCCAGTGGGATCGGTTTTAATGGAAATCCTTCATAGTGTTGAAGGCGGGGACGTAAAGTAAGGGTGCTCGAACTTCGAAACAATTTTTCTGTGTTTGCGATTTCTCTATCTCTCTCATATCTCTCACTTGTGTTTATATGTTACATGCTTACATTACTTATATCTTTATATACTTGAGATATCTTGTGCGTTATTGATATATGTTTGGGATTGTTTGCTCACACTTGTATTCAACCAAGAGAGGCATAGTGACACCTCAACTTTTAATTTAGAAGAATCTTGAGGAGATAGTTCAGAGCCCTTCACGGGGAATTCGGCTACACTCTTGTATTATATTTGGTGTGTTTTACATAATAATTTTTAGTTTGCTTAAATAGTTTTTAATTCCGCATTATTCATCATTATATTAGCTATTCACCTATTCATCCCCCTTCTAGGTGACCTATACATCCCCCTTCTAGGTGACCTACAGGATTTACATGAACATAAAATTAACTTTAGCAACTACAAGTGGGAAAATGAGGGTGATCATTTTACAAGTTGTTTTACAGTAAAACAAACAACAGAAAATAAAAAGAGATTTTACGACTTCCAATTTTACAAGTTGCAGCTCAAAACAAACACCCTCGAAATCGGGTTGATCTCTATCCCCAAAACACAAGCTTGGATTCTCAGAAAAGCAAAATAGATCTTATATATGGAAATCAGTTTCTGAAAACCCCGCCTATAAGATTAAGAGGAGTCTGTTAAAGCATGATACATACATATTAGAGCGCAAGGATGAATATAATCTAACTTAATTATTATACTTAGAACTGATTGTTATCAGTTGAATCATCTTAACTCCTTCTTTCTTAAACCTCTGACAAGTTGAGAGATCATAATTAAAAGATCCTTGCAGCTCAATCGAAAGGATCAAACTGCCAGTCCCATGGGAGCTCCGAAGACGGACAATTACCGCTGGTAGAAACAAAACCCGAGTTGCCGCAGTCAGGCATGCTCACATCGCCCGTCCACATAGGATACATCACGTCTGGCACGATTGGAGTCATGGACAGGTCGACAACATACTGATGGCCTTCGCCTTGGATCTCAGTGGCCTCGTGTCCGAAGTTCTGCTGGATGCTCCTCATTTCAGGCAGAATGGGCTCAAGTAGTGACAGGGATGTGTTGGAGATCATGTGTCTGTTTTGAAGCATGGCAAGGTTGCATGTGTGATTGTCATAGTACATCACTAGGAAGTTTGGCGGATTCTGACGGTCATGCTGTTGTACTTGTTTCGTTGCTGGACAACCGTTTTGGGCACATCTGTAGTAGCTCCTGCAAGTCATAATTGTATGTTTCAGAGGAGTTTGTGGAGAGTTAGTAAAAACAAAATCGAATATTTTAGGGAAAAAAGATTAATATTTGAGTTAATTTTCGAGAGTCATGACTTTCAAACTGTAACTCAGATTCGCGTATCGTTACAATCCTACTCTGTGAGAATTTTAACTGCATCAATTAGAGTCATGGATTTGCCAGAATTCGAGTTCGTTTGGAAAATATTAAGACACACGGCAAGTTTAGAGGCATGCATGTTCGACCTTTTCTTTCAGCGTTTTGTAATAATTAAATCTTCTACTTTGAGTTGTTGTAGGGTTTCTTTCTTTGTCTTTTGTTAAACTTTGAGTTTAAGTAGTATTAAGACTCTTTTTTGTGTGAAAGCCTGTATAAGACTTCTTTTGAATGAATTGTCACTTTGTTTATGTTGATAAAATTTCAGAGATTTTTTTTTTTTCGTTTTTCTTAGTGCCTAGCGTTTTATTGATGTTGGTAGATAACTACCAAATTCCACTTTCACTACGTCACTGTCCCTTTTCTTTTCCCAAAGTTGAGCATCTTTGTTTAAAATGAGGCATAGCTGATTTCGTTCATCAATCAAGCATACATCAAGAGATAAAGGGAAAGACATTTTAGGTGTACAACTAAGATAGTAATGCCACTTTAAAAGTGTATAATACATAAAAAAAAAAAAGATAATACAATTTTCATCTTGATCTACATGTTCCAAAATATTTATTGACAAAAAATATGTATTTTAAAAATAAATTACTCATGCATCAACTGCTTGTAAAATGAATAATTTTCACTAATTATTAAAAAATCATTGTAATTACTTAAAGTATGAATCATGCCTTTCAAGAAACATAATTCTTAGTGTAAATTTAAAAATATGTCTGTTAAGATTAACAAAAAGAATTATCTAATTTCATTAAACAATATATGTTTCTATAGGTGAGCATATTTAAATTAGTTACTTATGAATATTAAAACCTCACTGAAAGATGAGATACAAAACAGTGATACATTTGATTTAAATTCTTAATGGTAACAAATTTCCTTTAGCAAATGAAAGCTGTGTGTGTGTGTGTGTGTGAGAGAGAGAGAGAGAGAGAGAGAGAGAGAGAGAGAGAGAGTACATGTCTAACTGACCTGGATATTCTGCAGTTTTAATGTTCTTGTTCCGTACTTTCTCCATCCATACCCATCAACATGTGGTGACGATGTAATAATACTTCTTAATATGGGCTTTTTCCTGCGATTTTAGAAAAGAAAGAATTTGAAATATATACACACACGAGAGGAAAATTTCCATGCAACTAATATTGTTCACGTGAAAAGGTGGTGCATGCATGAATATATATATATATACTTGTGCACAAAAAGTAGTTGAAATCTTACATTCTTGTACTTTGATAGTCATCAAGCTTCACCTTCTTTCCGACGATCTTTTCAGACTGTATCTGGTTATTATTGTTGCTCATGCTTAGAGTTGAGATCCTGCTTCGATTCCCTGCGCCACATATTCACACAGATACGTTGCAAAAGTTTTAGAATCATCGTCTTCCCACTTGCCCATCTGCAGGATGGGCCAGATTTGTGATATCGCCTCCTGGCTCCTCTTGAGCTTCTCCATCCGCCTCCTCGTCACTGCGCCGCCTTCCCATCGACGAGGAAGAGGATGGCATTGCTTTTCTTTGTGAGATTCTTCACTTGTGTGCATAACACTTGCTCTCGGTTAGGTTTGTTATATAGAGTTAGATTAGGCAATAAACTATGATGCAAGTGCAAGGAAGTGGGGTCATTCTCTCTTTTATCCTCCTTTTTCCAACAGGGTTAGTTCCTGATGTAACCTCATGCATCACTGGGGAATGAGCTCACTCTTTTCTTTTGGTAAATAAAAACTAGTAAGGTCAGGCTTGGTGAAGGTCGGCAAGGTGAAGGTAGTGGGATATCATGTGCAGGCAAGTGACAATTGTCATGCAACTCCTAATTTGACTAATCACTATTCTTTCCACACTCTTTTGAAAATTTGTCGGCCACATCAAACATTTGCACATCACTACGATTAGTGTTTAAAATTAATTGAGAGCACTTGCTGCTGATTGTCTATAAGTACAGGCCACATGTTAATGGGGTGAAGTATATCCCTTGATCCACTGAATTTGATTTGCTAATCTTTAGCAATAAAATCAGGCCGGGCTTTTCGGTTTGAGACCCCACCTTCTCTAAAAAGAATAGCTGATCTTTTCCCATTGAGGAAAAAAATATTCCTACATTGACTCCACTTCATCACTCAATAACGACTTAGCAACATTTAAGAGAGAGAGTGACATATTGGGCACAATGTAACAGGGTGGAAAAATTTGCGATTACATTTTGTTAAAATCATTTATCTTATTCTCTTGATTTCAATTAATATTTACATTTACAAAAGAAATGGGCTTTCATGTCGGTTTAAAACCACCGTTAAAGAGTAACGATGGTGGGTCAAAAACCGCCGTCTATCCGGACAACGTTAAAATTTTACGGCGGTTTTAGCCCGCCATCAAACGGAACATGTCACGCGGTTCTGAGAATAACTGTCGTGAACACACTGACATTTCACGGCGATTTTCCGAAAGGGTGCCATGAAAAGTCCAGATTTAATGGTGGTTATATATAATCCCCATTAAATGTCTATGAAAATTCTAAACTTTTATGGCAATTCTATAAATAACCATCGTTAAATATTATAATTAACGGCGGTTGTGCTTATAACCGCGCCCATAAGTCTGTGCAAGTTTTAACCTTTAACGGCTATTTTTAAATAACGCAGTGAAAGATTATATTTCATGGCGGTTATATTTAGAACCGCCATGATATGTCTGACTTTTTAAAAAAATTAAATCATTTTATCCCAAATCATGACAGCCTTCCCTGTACGATTGGCATCTGAATCTTGCTTAAACCAGATACAAAATCACAGAAATAAATAACAGAAACAAACAATAGATACAAAAATCACAGAAACAAATTACAAATACAAAATCAAGAACTATTGTAAGTTTAATCTTTGTTATAGATGAAACTTGTCCTTCAGTAAACAAATTACAAATACAAAATCACAGAAACAAATCTAATCCTTGAAAATTTTAGTCTCAAAAGAGAAGAAAAAAATTAAGAAGGTTTTTGAAGAGTAATTCACTTAGTATGAGCAGTGACTCTCATCAATATTTGTTCAGATCTCTTACTATCTCTATGCTCACTCAAAGTCCTTGGTGAGAGCTCTTGAATTCATGGTCATTGGAGGATTTGTGGGGTATGAAGAGTTTTTCTCTACATTTAGTAGATATAATTGTTGAGAGACATTATTGAACCTTAATGTGTGTGCGAGTGTGCGTACATGCATATTTATATGTGTGTGTGCATGTATATGTGTGTGTGTGTGTGTATACATGTATATTGTGTATGTATGTACATGTATATCAGTGTGTACACGCACCAAACATGCATGCAAAAAATTCATGCACCAAACATGTACCAAATAGAAAACATGCACAAAAAATAAAAACATGCACCAAATAGAAAACACGCATCAAAATGAAAACTTACACAAACTCAAACAACAAAAAAATTAGCTTAAACACAATACCCTCTCTACGAAAAATATTTCACAACATATCCCGCCCACTCTTCCCGAAGGTCAACCAATTCCTCTTCTGAATAAAATTCTTTGTTATCAAACTATAAACATATTGACTTATTCGTGTTAGTTTTAATACTAATAAAAGCATAAATTAACTTTAAGGCAGAGAATTATATCTTTATAGGAATATGATTCATTTGAATTGCAATGATCACATGCATAAACCAAATGATGTAGCATCTGCACACGATACTATCGAGATATTTAGCACGCTAAAAGAATTAAAATTATGTTAATTAAAATTTAAAGCTTAAAGTTTTATCGCCAGGTTTCAAAATAATTACTGAATCTTCTTTCTATTTTTAAAATTACCTAACAGTCAAGATACATTTTTCTCCCCCTTAACGCATGCTCAGCAACCAATCGATCAAATTCAACAGGAAGAGCACACAATCTTGGCCTGCAATGTCCCAAATATGGGCCTTAATGGTCTTGTGATCTATGGTGAGCGTTCGAGTCTTGGTAGGAAAGAGAAAGAGAGACAACAGCGATGGCACAAGAGCGGACGAGAGCTTTGGCCGAGATCCACTAATAATGGCGGTAGGGGGAGAGAGAAAGACGATGGCCGAGATCCACGAATGGTGGCGAGGGCTTGAGAAAGGCACAAAAGAGAGAGATGTCAAGTGTAACTGCTTCAGGGAAGGGGGGAGAAAGTTAGATTGGGATGAAACAATGGCGAGAATTTCGATAAGCTTTTATGACAGTTCTTGTAAGAACCACCATAAAACTAATATTTCACCGCGGTTATTTTAATAACCACCATAAGATCCAAACACAAAATTATGTATTTTTCATCAAAATTTAAAATTGTCATCGCCTTTTGATCCACATCAGATTTTACGGCGGTTCTTCAAATAATCACCGTAAAACTAATATTTCATGACTGTTATTTTATTAACCTCTATAATCAAAGGCAAAATAGTGTATTTTTCATTAAATTTCAAAATTGCAACCATCTTTTAATACACGTCGGTTGCGACTCAAACCGACATGAAATGGGTGACATGGAAGTTCATTTCTGTTGTAGCGTCAAGTAAATGAGTGTAACAACCCCGATTATTAAAATTTTGATTTAATATTCTAATACTTGATTAATGAGATCAGACAGAATTATCTAAGGCGATGATCAGACTGTTTTGTGTAAAATAGATTTTTTGAAATTTTGTTGGAGAAATTTTAAGTGAAATAAAATTTGATAAATTGCAAATACAAAGGATATACTTGTATGTATACAGGGATATGGTGCATATGTGTGTATGTATATACACACATATGCATATATATTAAATGGGTGTATTAGTATATTGTGAATATAAGAAAATACAATCAAAATATAATTGGAATACCCTGATTTTATATTCCTAGTAGTTAGTGAGAGAGGGTAGGTATGCATGAGATGGGTGGATGGATGGCTAGAATTTTGCTTGGGTTTTGTGTGTAGTGTCATGATGAGATGAGATAGAGATTATGAATGTATGTAATATATATATGTGGAGGGGGGTTTGTGCAAAAAGAGAGAAATTATTTCCCTAATTCTTTCTCTTTATCCCGAGGAACTGAACCCTCTCATTCTCTCTCACTCTCATTTTCTCCCAAAATTCACAGGCCCTAAGAACTTCTTATTCATCAATTCCCCTCTCTCCAACTCTCAATCTCTTTCCCTCTCCCATAATGTCTCTCCTCCTCTCTCTATTCCTCCCTCTCTCTCTCTCGCTAGATCTTGGGATGCGTGATAGGGCGCTGAGGCGGACGGAGGCACGTGGAGGCCACCGCCGCTGGCCTGACTAGAGGGGGCAACAACCCCTTGTTCCTCTACTCTCATATTTTCTTTCTATCCCTTGATAAGTATGATCAAAATCTTAGTTTTCTCTCATGATGAGTTGATTTCTTTTTCTAATTCGCTTCTTTCTTTTTCTGGTGATGGCTGGCTATGGCACCGGTGGCAAGGCGGAGATACGACAACTTGAAGAGGAGGAATTCTAAGGTGAGGGAGAGTCTCCTTGATTTCTTTTCCTTTGATGTTTTTATTGGAAAACAATTTCATGAACCATACAACTTTTGTGAATAAAGCTTTAAATCCATTGTTTTGTTATTGAATTAAGAAGATGATAGTGGATCTTACTTATAACTAGTGTTATCTATAAACCATTATTGGATAATTAAGAGTATAAGGATTATAAATGATTAAGATTTGTAGATTTAAGAAAGTGATAATTATTATGTGTATAATGGAAAGAGCTATAACTAAGTAAAAGATTTACTAACTATAAACCCAACCTAGTTGAAGAGGCTAAAGAAAATTTTGAAAAACCCCAAAGTTTGAGCACTCTTAAAATGGGTGTGCAGATCTGTTAAATTTTTGTAACCTGTAAATTCAGATTCAGTTCGTCAGTGTATTAAAAACAATAAGAATCACATTATATACCGTTGGAAAGATAATCAAGTCTACATTCTAAGGCTCTTACTGTGTCCCTATTAGAAGTCTGTGCTAAGAGTTATTGCTGAAATACGACAGACTAGTTAAAAACTGTTAAATTGATGAGTTGCAGTTTGAGTGGCTAAAAAGTTTTTGTCCATTTAGAACTATTTATGTAAGTGAAACGGGTCATGTAATTAGATAGATAATTAAGTTTAGTTTCTAGCGGAGGTTTCTGTGTCTTGTTCTATGTCAAAAATAAAAGTTATAATGAAAACACTATCGACTATTCGGAAGGACATAGTTGCAGAATGTTATTCAAACAATAAGTTTCATTCTAATTACTTTTTTTTAAATCAAACTATTTGTAGTATATGATATACCGATAAAAGGATATAGACGTTTATTTTCTAATGGTTCTGATTGCATCCCTATTGAATGGTGGAGGTAGGAACTATTACTGTAATACAACAGCTAGTTCATAATTCTATATAGTATAAAATTTTCACAGTTAAATTATTTCAAGTCATAGTGACTAACTCCTTTAAACTTTCATGACCATGTAAACCATGAATTTAGAAATTTGAAGTAAGATACAAACCTTGAACTCGTAATGTTATTATGAATTTATTTCTTATTGGGACGCTAACTATCACACCCCGCTTCCCAAAATACGGAGTGCAGGGACGTGACGATGGCAAACAGATACTCACGAAGAGAGAAATCTCTTCCGTGAGTACCTTCGACTGTCAATAACGAGCAGGATAGCACACATATATGTATATACAATCAAGCGCGGTGACAAAATCACATATATAAAATACTGAAATATAAACAATATCATCTAGCATATCTGAATAAGACAAGTCAAGAAAGAAACTAACTCAATGGAGAACAACTGAAGCAGAATATGTTCTACAATCAACTCTCTATACCGTCTTTCTGATCTAGATACTGAAAACTAATAAAGGTCCGTCAGAAGCGGACCAATAAGAGTACACAAAGGGAAAGAAATAATAAAAGAGAAAATGAAAATGTAGTAACGATACAAGTAGGGGCATTGAAATAATAATAACAATATGATTGACAGTATCGAGAACTGAAAGAATAACAATAATAGGAATAATCGGAATGATAGATCATGTACAAGAAGACCGTGCATGCATGGTGTGACATGTATATAATGAACATGAGATGTTCTGGACGTGTAACTGTCGTGTAGTATAATCACAAGATCACAAAAACACAAGATCACAAGTTAAAATAACATGGTATGTCCAGGAATATCATGTAGTCAACTAATGCATGTCATAGGAGACTTAATAATCAGTATCATGAAAATATAAGTGAGGTACTAGATCGCTGAAGACAATGTAGAATATGATGCAAGTGTATATGTCTAGTATTTTATTAATCTTATACTAATGCAACCATCCTGTGCCCCATCCCATAGGACAACTGCATATCAATCAAGTGGTGCGTTAGTGGATCCTGATAGCAGGGAGAAATAGTTCACTGTACTCAAGTATCATGTAATATGTAATAATTGGTGCGCGCATAAATTACAAGAATATAAGAACACGTGTGGCATCTAAACCCACAAGAGGTCACCGTTCCAAGCACATCTCCTTGATTTTCCCTGCTACCAGTCTCCCCTAATAACCCCGGCTTGATTAATTTCATTAATCAATGAAAATACAAAATAATGTGTGACTTAGTGCACATGATCCAGAATAGTGTAAGAATATCGATGTCAAATAGTGAAAACAATGTGTATCAATATTACAGGACAATGTAGACAGTGACAATATCAAGTGATAAATACAAAGTTGTGCAAGTGATGTCTAACAAATGCAAAATAGTGCAGGTGATGTCAGGGTCATATAATCCAAAGGTCATAATAAATCGGTCATGATCATATGTCCATAATCCCATAAGTATCCTCGAATAATTCCTTAAAATGTAATGGTCAATTTTCTCTATTTATTTTAAGTAATATCAGGATCACAATATCATCTGACATTTATCTTCAAGATCATAATTCTCAGTTATGATCGGTATTAATTTCATGTTAATAAAATAGTCTACCAGATACAAGCAATCATGCCAATATAGGTTTGTTGTATGCATGAACAATAACGAGATACAAAACATGAAACACAAGACAATGTAACTAGATCATGAAATAATATCAGAAACATAAGAATTGTCCGTATAATTGGAGAAAAGAGAATTTAACAGGATTACGAGGTAATACCGGTGATAACGAACACAATATCGAGAGTTATGAGTTCAAATATAATTTCAATAAAGCAGAAAAGGCCAAGAGAAGTGGATCGTGTACACTTGTCTCATGTCGTTGGGGTCTGACTGTTCCTTAATAGCAACTTGAACGAGTCAGTTTTGTGGCCTAGATATTTAGACAACTCACGTTAGTTTCATTTTTCTCAAGTTTTCAGAGTGACATTGACAGAATGTTAGGTTCCTTTACCTTATGCAGTGTTGTTATATTAGTCATGAAGATATCGACTATTCATAATTCAATAATCACTTTAAATAATAATTATTGCAATTAAATACCAATTTTTTAATTAGTTATAAATGCTAATTATTAAATAGTAATATGAATTTTAGATATTAACTAATAATTATTTTACACTTGTTACTAATTCTAAATTTAGTTATTTATTTAAGTTCTATTCTTTTAATATTTAAAAACTAATTATTTGTTAACAATAGCCCTTCAATATTTTGTGACAATTATTGGATACATTCCAAGTATTTAATTTCTACCAAATATGTTTATTTGCTATTTATCCTATACATATTAGTTTCTAGCTAGTTATTTAATTTATTATCTATCATTATTAGATATAGGTGTAGTGTTAGAATTATTAGTTACATGTACTAGTACCTACTATTCATATAATTATTAAAAACATTATGTTAGTACTTAAAATATTATCCATTAACTTATTTATTTATTTATGTGCTAACTAAGATTCTTATATAAACTAGGTTTATTAATAACCTTAAAAGATTTGAAGTAATAAACCAACTACAATAATTAATAGAATTACCTCATATAACACAGCAACAACAACAACCATTGTTGCTGCTGCCGTGCGCGCGCGCGGTCGAGACCATAGGCTGGCCTAGCGGCCGGGGTGGGGTGGTGGGGGGTACGGTGGGGCGCGGCGGAGCTCTGGTAAGGGGAGGATGCACGGGCTGCAGCCATGAGTGGTGGCTTTGGACCTCGTCCATGGCATTGAGGTGGACGTCAGAGGGTGCTCACGGCTGTGAGTGGCAGAGGATGGTGCGTCGGGCTCCGGTGAGGGAGATGCTCAGAGGTTGCTCGACACCACGGCAAAGGAGCTCCAACTATGGGATGGCCGAGAGGGGGTGCGTGAGTCAAGGGTTGCCGATGATGGTGGTGGAGTTCGAGAGGGTGGCGAATCTCGAGTGGTGGGTTCCAGAGCTCGCCAGAGAGGTGTGGGGAAGTGGAAGTTGCTGAGGAGTGGAGAAGATGAAGGTGGGAGATAGCCTCGGCATGAATTTATAGAGATAAGGGGGAGAGAGAGGGGCTACGTGGGGGGGGGGGGGGAGAGAGAGGGGGGGGAGGAGTGAGTGGGGTGTACGTGAGAGAGTGAGAGTCATATGAGAGAAATAATTGGGTACGGGTGAGAGAGGGAGAGTGAAGACGTGGGTGAAGTGGGAAGAAGGTGAATTAAATGATGGTAAAATATATTATGGAGCCACTCCCATTACACGCCAACGTGGCATAGTGGTGGAGGCGTGAGGATGCATGAAAGGGGGTCATGGGTTCAAAAGCTGAACTGAACAAATAAAGAGGTTTTCTTGTTTTATTTGCAAGAAAAAGGGTGAAATGAGGAAGAAGATTGAATATAATGGAGTTTGCTCCATTCTCCACACGTCAAAGTGGCCATGTAGTTGAGACTAGAGGATTTGAAGGGGAGGTAGGTTCGAAACCTGTTGATCACAGTAAAAAGGGTTTCCCATTTTATTTTTAATTTATTTTTTTATTTAATGCATTTTTTATATAAACCAATATTTAATCATTAGTTTATTGGATTAAACTCTTATTAATTCAGAAAAATCCTCAAAAATTCACAAAAATAGAAAATATCATCATGAACATTTTTGTGAAGTCAGATCCCTAAAATTCATCCCCAATTGCTAATTAAAAATCTCAGAGACAGTCTATGATGCCGGTCGATTCCGAATTGAGATTCTTCTCTAATAATTCCAAAATAATTCCAGAAAATCTAAAAAAATTTAAAGTACTGGGAAATAATGTCTTGAGCTAAAAAAAACTTAATCTAGCTATCAGAGTGATTAAATCGAGTATCAAATACCAGTATTGACACACGTACATTGAGAACCGAGGGTTATACTCCTGCCCACCTTATAAAAAGAATTTCATCCTCGAAATTCAGCAAGTCGTTGACATATGAATCGAAGCAGCAACTGTGAGAGTTAGAATTATCCCAGATCTACAGTCATATCAATAAGGTATAACCCATTACCAAATCAAACATGAGTCATGATCTAACACATTCATCTATCAAGAGTATCACCATAAGTCCGGGGATCGAATTGACTTTCTAGAGTTCATAATCGATCATATTACTTTGATCTCCTGATCCACTATAGTCATATTCATCTGATAAGATTACTCTCACAATTTATAGATCCAATCCTTAAGGTCTATCTGCAATCACTCCACTGATTTATTTTTTTAAGTCTTTTGATCCAGCATGATCACATCGAACAAAAATTTCATATATCTCAATTACTTTATCATCCTTATAACATAACTCCAAAATTAGATTATCTCTAAGATCACCACATTTTGCTAAATTAATAATCACCCCTAGTTGTTATATCCTAAAAAAATCATTAAGATCCCAAATAATATCATCTCCTCGAGTTCATGTTTTATAATCTTTCACAATATCACAGTAATACAATTCTCAGATCACACAGTCACTACTTGAAGATCATTAGTTAAGGTAGCAGTCACTGATGGAAACTCTCACTCAACAGTCAATACTATAAGTCCTCGAAAAATGTGCCAATGATATTAATTTGTTCTTATCTCAACCCTCAATATATCTTCCAGATTGATTTTTATAATCTGGCTGTTATATTTCTGCTTCAGTTCCTCAAAAGTCTGGGTTTTAAATTCATTGATCTTCATAATGATCCAGATACCATTCATCAATCTAAATAAAGAATAGTCTAATCTGACATGATCAAACGATTCAGAGTAGGGTATGATAACAATATGAAGATGCAGATAAAAAGAGGGAATAGTCAGATCAGGGCGATTGTTCAAGGGTTTTCGAGGACCGATTGTACAAGTATGGAGTCAGAGGAGGGAGTCAAATGACTGTTTACTCAGATAATTTCATGGATGATTATCATATATGTGACCTGATTGTATATATGTGGCATATAACCTTACTAAACCTAGCTCTGATACCAACAAAATCATGTCATGTCTCCCTTCCTAAAATACAGAGTACGAGGATGTGACGATGGCTAATAGATACTCACGAAGCGGTAAATCTCTTCTGTGAGTACCTTAGGCTGTCAATAACGAGTAGGATAGCACACATATATCTATATACAACCAAGCGCGGTGACAAAATCACATATATGAAATACTGAAGAACAAACAATATCATCCACCATATCTGAATAAGACAAGTCAAGAAAAGAAACTGAACTCAGCGGAGAACAATTGAAGTAGAATATGTTCTACGATCAACTCTCTATACCGTCTTTCTGATCTAGATACTGAAAAGTAATAAAAGTCCGTCAAAAGCGGATCAGCAAGAGTACACGAAGGGAAAGGAACAGTAAAAGAGAGAAAATGAAAATTTAGTAACGGTACAAGTAGGGCATTGAAATAATAAAAATAATATGATTGACAGTATCGAGAACTGAAAGTAATAACAATAACAGGAATAATCGGGACGATAATTCATGTACAAAAAGATCGTGCATGCATGGTGTGACATGCATATAATGACATGAAATGTCCTAGACAGGTAACTGTCGTGTAGCATAATCACAAGATCATAAGATCACATGTTAAAATAACATGGTATATCCAGGAATGTCATGTAGTCAAGTAAAGCATGTCACAGGAGCCTCAATAATCAGTATCATGAAAATATAAGTGAGGTCCTAGATCACCAAAGACAATGCAAGATATGATACAAGTATATATGTCTTGCGTTTTATTAACCTTATACTAATGCAACCATCCAGTGTCCCATCCCACAGGAAACTGCATATCAAACAAGTGGTACGTTAATGGATCCTGACAGCGAGGAGAAACAATTCACTGTACTCAGGTAACATGTAACATGTAACATGTAATAACTGGTACGCACATAAATCATAAGAACACAAGAGCACATGTGGCATCCAAACCCACAAGGGGTCGCCCTTCCAAGCACACCTTCCTGATTTTCCCTGCCACCAGTCTCCCCCAATAACTCTGGCTTAGTCTATTTCATTAATCAATGAAAATACACAATAGTGTGCGACTCAGTGTGCATGATCCAGAAACAGTGTCAAGAATATTGATGTCAAATAGTGAAAACAGTGTGTATCAATATTACGGGACAATGTGGATAGTGACAATATCAAGTGATAAATACAAAGTTATGCAAGTGATGTCTGATAAATGCAAAGTAGTGCAGGTGATGTCAGTGTCATGTAATCCAAAGGTCACAATAAATCAGTCATGATCATATGGCCATAATCCAATAAGTATTCTTGAATAATTCTTCAGAATGTAATGGTCAATTTTCTCGATTTATTTTCAGTAATATCAGGATCACAATATCATCTGACATTTATCCTCAAGATCATAATTCTCAGTCATGATCAATATTAATTTCATGTTAATAAAATAGTCCACCAGATACAAGCAATCATGCCAATATAGGTTTGTTGCGAGCATGAACAATAACGAGATGCAAAACATGAAACGCAAGACCATATAACTAAATCATGAAATAATATCAGAAACACAAGAATTGTTCGTATAATCAGAGGAAAGAGTGTTTACGGGATTAGAGGTAATACCGGTAATAACGAGCACAATATCGAGAGTTATGAGTTCAAAGATAATTTCAATAAAATAGAAAAGTCAAAGAGAAGGGGATCATGTACACTTGTGTCATGTCATTGGGGTCCAACTGTCCCTTAATAGCAACTTGCACGAGTCAATTTTGCGGCCTAGATATTTAGATAGCTCACGTTAGTTTCATTTTCTCATGTTATCGGATTGATATTGACTTAATGTTAGGTTCTTTTATAATTCAGTGTTGTTGTATTAGTCATGAAGATACCGACTATTCATAGTTCAATAGTCACTTTAAATAATAATTATTGCAGTTAAATACTAATTTTTTAATTAGTTATAAATGCGAATTATTAAATAGTTATATGAATTTTAGATATTAACTAATAATTATTTTACACTTGTTACTAATTCTAAATTTAGTTATTTATTTAAGTGCTATTCTTTTAATATTTAAAACTAATTATTTGTTAACATTAGCCATTCAATATTTTGTGATAATTATTGGATAGATTCCAAGTATTTAATTTCTACCAAATATGTTTATTTGCTATTTATCCTATACATATTAGTTTCTATATAGTTATTTAATTTATTATCTACCATTATTCGATATAGGTGTAGTGTTGGAATTTTTAGTTACATGTACTAGTACCTACTATTCATATAATTATTAAAAAAATTATGTTATATTTATTTATTTATGTGCTAACTAAGATTCTTATATAAACTAGGTTTATTAATAACCTTAAAAGATTTTAAGTAACAAACCAACAACAATAATTAATAGAATTACCTCATATAACACAGCAGCAACAACCATTGTTGTTGCTGTCGTGCGCGCGTGCGGCCGAGACAGGAGGCCAGCCTGGCGGCGCCCCGGGGGGTGAGGTGTGTGTTGGCCCAAAAGGTTACACTCTCCATTTGTTTAGAGTTTTGATGATAACAAAACAAATAAGAGCTATTTGGTACTAATAAGTTTGTTCAAAATAAGTTTCAGGTTTGTACCATGTTTGGAGGCCATTGCTTAGCTTTTGCAAGAAATTCTAGGTTCATGAAGCAAAGAAGGCTTATGGCACATCAAGGAAGGAACATAGAAGAGAAGGCTCTAGCTAGACTTTGCATGGCTCAAGACTTCAAGATTGCTCAAGAGATTTCATTAGATTTGTTTTTAGTTTTATAGTTTTGTTAAAGAATAATGAATAGGTTTGAAGCACTATCACACACGTTTTTGCGCACGTATCATTTCCAAAAATATTCCATATATATATGTAAAAATTATTTTAACTTAAAGCCTTTTGTTTACAAACTCTATTTAGGGTATTATACTTGTTTCAAATCAAAACTACTTTGTTAGATTTCAAAACCCCTTCAAAATTCTGTTTCAGTTTTGTCTTTTGGCCTGAGCCGGTCGACCGACCGGCCGACCGACCCTGTGTCAGGTCAAGTCGGTCGACCGTCCCAGACGACCGAGGTTCTGGCAGCAGGTGCGTATCCGTGTGCACGTTTCACGGTCGACCGAGCGGTCGACCGAAACCTGCCTGACTGTAAGTCGTTTACTCTCTGTTTATTTCGGTCGACCGGGAAGTCGACCGAGAGCCTGCAACGGTCATTTTATTTGAACTCCGGTCGACCGACCGGTCGACCGAGAGAGCCGTTTCTTCCATAACGGCTAGTTTTTTAAAACACGTTTTAAATTTGTATTTTTCGTTTCTAAACGAATTTAGGGATATTTTCTGGGTCAAATACTTCCTAATTACTATTATGTGGGTTTACTCTTTAATCCCTAGCCCTCTCCTATAAATAGGGGTGATTAGGGTTATGTTTTTCATAACAAGCATTTACAAAAGTTTCATAAGTTTTCAAAGGCTTTTAAAAGAGTTTGGTCCTTGGTTTTTGTGCTGAAGAATCTCTCATCGCTGAAGTTTCATATTCTAAACTCTCTCTATTTCATTTTCTTTTTCCACTTACAATATTTGAGTTTCAAATTGTAACCATTATTCTACAGGGTTATTGTAAGGGAAAGAGGCTTTTTGCAGAAGAAAGTTTGTGGTCTTTTTATCACCAAGAGAGAACTAGTACTTGAGATTGTGGAGTTGGGTACTCCGGTGTAATTGTAATTCTTTGTGAAGCTATAGTGGTTAGAAATCCTTCTGGGTGAAGGCGGGGACGTAGAGCTGGGTGCTCGAACCTCGAAAAAATTCTCGGTGTTTGCGTTTGGTTTACTTGCTCTTATCTCTTGCATTATATTCTTGATTCAATTATTTGCTTGCTTCAATTACTTGCTCTATATTCATTCATTGTTTATTCACTTGTTGCATGTTCATATTGTCAATCAAATACTCATACAACAAGATTGCATTACGCACCTCCAACTCATATCTAGAGGAATCAGGGAGGAAGGAGTTCAGAGCCCTTCACGGGGAATTCGGCTTCTAGTCTTGTTTTGGGTTGATTGTTGCATCATAAATTTTTATTTGTGCATTGATTAGCATTATCACCTATTCACCCCCCCTCTAGGTGATTTCAATTGGTATCAGAGTTTGGACTCTAGGTTTGGCTTAACATCCTTAGAGAGATCCTTAAAAGTTGCTAATCAACATTTGCATTCATCCATTCATTCACTAGTAAACATGGCCGATAACATCAAAACCCCTCCTAAATTTGATGGACTTAATTTCCCTATTTGGAAGGTTAGGATGACTATTTTCTTACAATCTTTAGGTAGCCTAGTTGCTAAATCCTTGACCAAACCCTATGTTGTACCCGATAGTGATGAAAGCACTTGGTCCGACTTTACCTATAAAGAATATGAGGCTAACTCAAAAGCCCAAAACTCCCTCCTAACCGCCTTGAATGAGGATGACCTTACACGGGTAATACATTGCCAATCCGTCTATGAGATTTGGCAACATTTGTTGGTCACACACGAGGGGACATCACAAGTAAAGAGAGCTAAGATAGATCTCTTAAGGTCCCAATATGAATCTTTTAAAATGATTGATGATGAATCAATTGATTGCATGATTACAAGGTTTACTAAAATCACCAATGCTCTTTCCTCTTTAGGTGATGATATTTCCAATGACCAAAAGGTGCGAAAAGTGATTCGGGCTCTTCCTTCTTCATGGGAGATAAAGGCCACCACCTTGAAAGAGTTGAATGACAAGGACGAAATGGACCTCATTAGTCTCATTGGAAACTTGAAGACTCATGAGATGGAAAAGAAGGCAAGAGAAGAAGCCGCTCCTCTAAAGAAGAAATCCATAGCCTTCAAGTCTTCCTCCACTCTTGATGACGAAGAAGAAGATGAAGAAGAAGATGAGGAGCTCTCCCTTCTTGTGCGAAACGTGAAGAGAATGTACCGTAAGAACAAACTCAACTTTAGAAGGAAGTTTGAAAGAAAAGAGGAGAGAAGAATCATTTGCTACAATTGCCGAAAGCCCGGACACATCATGGGGGATTGCCCGGATTTCAAGAAGAAGATGACTTCCTCCTTCAAGCCAAAGAAGCCGGTCGAAAAGAAGGCCTACAAGCCACATGGGATTCGGAAAGCGAATCCGAAGACGAGGTGGACACGGCGAACATGTGTTTCATGGCAAACACACCAAAGGTAACCCCACAACCTCTTGATGAAGAAGATGAATTAAGTAAAGAAGTTCTTGTACATGCTTTTGTTGAACTCTCGAAACCTATGATCATAAAAAGATTGAATGTTCTAAATTGGAAAAAGAAGTTGCTTTTCTTAAAAATCAACTTGCTATTGTTTCTAGAGAAAAAGATGAAATTTCTTCCAATCTCATTTCTACTCAAAATGAATTTAGTGCTTACAAAGTTGCTTGTAAAGCAAAATTTTCTAAGATTGATGAAAAAGAAATTTCTTCTTTAAACACTAGAATTGTTGATTTTGAAAAGGTTTTGAAGGATTGTGCTTTTAACACTAAGAAACTTGAAGAAATGTTTTCTAAAAAGCACACTTCTCATGCTAAAAATTCTCATGTTAAGATTCCTCATGCTCACACTTCACACAACACTCATGCTAAATCCACACATGCTCACAAGTCTCACACTCACTATGCCTTTAAATATGGTAGAGTGTATAGATGTACTTATTGTGGTAAGAATGGACATTTAGCTAAGTTTTGTTATGACCAAGTAAATAGATCAAATAATCTTGTTTGGGTTCATGGCACTAACTCTTTAGGACCCAAGAAAATGTGGGTACCAAAATCAAGTCCTAAATTATTTGATGTAGGTATACACCAAAGCTCCAAGACGTAAGGAGCGGTGGTACCTTGATAGTGGTTGTTCAAGACACATGACATGGGACATCAATAACTTTACAACCCTATCAAGGTACATGGAAGGTGGCACCGTCACCTTCGGGGATGACTCCAAGGGCACTATCATCGGTATAGGTAACATTCAAATTGGTGCATCTCCTATTATAGAAAATGTAGTTCTTGTTGATGGTTTAAAACATAACTTGCTTAGTATAAGTCAACTTTGTGATCGTGGACTTAAAGTTATTTTTGATGACTCTTCTTGCAAGATTTTTGATTGCAAAACCAATGATTGTATTCTCACCGGATTTCGTGATGATAATATTTATATCATAGACATGCTTAATTTAGATTGTTCTACTAAATGTTTGAATGTTTTTGATGAAAATTCTTGGCTTTGGCATAGAAGATTAGGTCATGCATCTTTTGATCATCTTGCTAGGATTAATTCTAAGGAATTGGTGAAGGGTATTCCTTACTTGAAGTTTGAGAAAGACCGCATTTGTGGTGCGTGCCAACTTGGGAAACAAACCAAGTCTTCCTTCAAACCAATCAAGGATATCATGTCAACTAGGCCATTAGAATTAATTCATATGGATCTTTTTGGACCAACTAAAACTAAGAGTTTAAATGGTAGTAGATTTGCATTTATTTTAGTTGATGATTTTTCCCGTTTTACTTGGGTTTTCTTTTTGGAACACAAAGATCAAACTTTTTCTCATTTCAAGATTTTTCGAAAAAGGGTTGAAAAAAAAAAAGGTTTTTCGATTTTGAAAATAAGGAGTGATAGAGGTGGTGAGTTTGTTAACCAACTCTTCATGACTTATTGTGATGAAAAGGGAATCAAGCATGAAATGTCATGTCCTAGAACTCCACAACAAAATGGAGTTGTAGAAAGAAAAAATAGAACACTTCAAGAGATGGCTAGGACCATGATAAGTGAATATGACCTCCCTCAATATCTATGGGCTGAGGCCGTAAACACCGCATGTTATATTTCAAATCGTATTATTTGTATAAGAATTCTTTCAAAACATCTTTTGAAATGTATCATTCTAGAAAATCAAATGTTGCATACTTTAAAGTTTTTGGATGCAAGTATTTTGTTTTGAATACTAAAAATAACTTGGGTAAATTTGATGCCAAGGCTTATGAAGCTATTTTTGTTGGATATTCTTCTACTAGTAAAGCTTATAGAGTATTCAATAGATCTTCCCTTACCATTGAAGAATCCATGCATGTTAAATTTGAAGAATCTAATGTGGTTGTTGAGAATGTTGTAGAGATTGACCCATTAGGTGAAGACATGGAGAGACTATCCTTGAAGGACTCACCCGCTCAAGAAGATAAGCAAGAACCCATTGGTGATGTTCAAAAGGATAAAGAGGAAAGCTCTCAACCGCTTCCTAAAGATTGGAGATACGCTACAAATCACCCCAAGGAACTCATCTTAGGTGATGTATCTAAAGGGGTAACAACTCGCTCCAAGCTCCATGACTTATGTGGTAACTTTGCTTTCATTTCTCATTTTGAACCCAAAAGCATCCTCGAAGCCGAGGCGGACTCATATTGGTTGCTAGCCATGCAAGAGGAACTCAATCAATTTGAGCGCAACCAAGTTTGGCACCTTGTTCCTAGGCCCCACGATAGACCAATAATTAGTACTAAGTGGATCTTTAGAAACAAGATGGATGAGTCCGGTAATGTCATTAGGAATAAAACTAGGTTAGTGGCCCAAGGTTACACTCAAGTTGAGGGAATTGACTTTGAGGAGACCTTTGCACCCGTAGCACGGCTTGAAGCCATACGGATGACACTAGCTTTTGCATCTTTTAAAAATTTTAAACTTTTTCAAATGGATGTGAAAAGTGCATTTTTGAATGGTTTTATAAATGAAGAAGTTTATGTTGAACAACCTCCCGGTTTTGTTGATCATGTTCATCCTAATTTTGTTTTTAAACTTGATAAAGCTTTGTATGGATTGAAACAAGCTCCAAGAGCTTGGTATGAAAGGCTTTCTAGTTTTCTCATTTCAAATGATTTTGTTAAAGGCAAAGTAGACACTACATTATTCACTAAGCATGTTGATAATGATATCTTAATTGTGCAAATTTATGTTGATGATATAATCTTTGGTTCTACTAATGAGTTTTTATGCAAGGAGTTTGAAAAGGTTATGCAATGTGAGTTTGAAATGTCCTCCATGGGTGAATTGAATTTCTTTCTTGGACTCCAAATCAAACAATTGAAAGATGAGATATTCATAAGTCAAGCCAAGTATGCAAAGGAACTTGTAAAGAAGTTTGGACTTGAAGGTTCTAAAGTTTACAACACTCCCATGGCAACTACAACCAAGCTTGATAAGGATGACCAAGGTAAAAATGTTGATATTAAATTGTATAGAAGCATGATAGGTAGTCTTTTGTATTTGACGGCAAGTAGGCCAGACATCATGTTTAGTGTGTGTCTTTGTGCTAGATTCCAATTGTGTCCTAAAGAGTCTCATCTTATTGCGGTAAAACGCATCATTCGTTATATTAAGGGTACAATTGGAATGGTCTATGGTATCTGAAAACCGGAGATTTTTCAATGACGAGTTATTCGGATGCCGACTATGCGGATTGTAGAGTAGATAGAAAGAGTACTAGTGGGACATGTCAATTTCTTGGTAATTGTCTTATTTCATGGTCCTCTAGGAAACAAAATTCCGTAGCTCTCTCAACCGCCGAGGCGGAGTATGTTGCGGCGGGGGCTTGTTGTGCACAAGTCCTTTGGATGAAACATACTCTCCTTAATTATGATTTGCATTATAACCATATAAAAATATTTTGTGATAATGCTAGTACTATACATATGACTAAGAATGCAAATCAACATAGTAAGACCAAGCACATTGAGATTAGATATCACTTTCTTAGAGATCATTTTGAGAAAGGTGATATAGATATTGATTATGTTTTCACGGATTTGTAACTTGCCGATATTTTCACTAAACCACTTGATTTTGCTCGATTCTCCTTTATTTGTGGTGAACTTAATATTTGTGTTATTGAATAAAAATGTTTTATTAACCCTTTTGATGAATGACAAAAAGGGGGAGAATAAGTTTATATATGAGTTTATATGGTTTTGGTTAGTTTATATATGAGTTTATATGGTTTTGGTTCCATATGAGTTTATATGCTTTTGGTTTTTGCAAAGTGTTTTTATAAATTACTATATCTGAGTTTTAGTGTCTTGCAAGTGTTTTATGTCTCATGGTTTTAGTCTCATAGTTTTTGCTTGCAATTCACCTCTCTTTTATTTGTTTTGTATAGCATAATTTGAGGGGGAGCTTTCTCCTCCCTTATATTTTTGTGTGTAGCCTATTTGTTTTGTCATCATCAAAAAGGGGGAGATTGTTGGCCCAAAAGGTTACACTCTCCATTTGTTTAGAGTTTTGATGATAACAAAACAAATAAGAGCTATTTGGTACTAATAAGTTTGTTCAAGATAAGTTTCAGGTTTGTACCATGTTTGGAGGCCATTGCTTAGCTTTTGCAAGAAATTCTAGGTTCATGAAGCAAAGAAGGTTTATGGCACATCAAGGAAGGAACATAGAAGAGAAGGCTCTAGTTAGGCTTTGCATGGCTCAAGACTTCAAGATTGCTCAAGAGATTTCATTAGATTTGTTTTTAGTTTTATAGTTTTGTTAAAGAATAATGAATAGGTTTGAAGCTCTATCACACACGTTTTTGCGCACGTATCATTTCCAAAAATATTCTATATATATATGTAAAAATTATTTTAACTTAAAGCCTTTTGTTTACAAACTCTATTTAGGGTATTATACTTGTTTCAAATCAAAACTACTTTGTTAGATTTCAAAACCCCTTCAAAATTCTGTTTCAGTTTTGTCTTTTGGCATGAGCCGGTCGGTCGACCGGCCGACCGACCCTGTGTCAGGTCAAGTCGGTCGACCGTCCCAGACGACCGAGGTTCTGGCAGCAGGTGCGTATCCGTGTGCACGTTTCACGGTCGACCGAGCGGTCGACCGAAACCTGCCTGACTGTAAGTCGTTTACTCTCTGTTTATTTCGGTCGACCGGGAAGTCGACCGAGAGCCTGCAACGGTCATTTTATTTGAACTCCGGTCGACCGAGAGAGCCGTTTCTACCATAACGGCTAGTTTTTTAAAACACGTTTTAAATTTGTATTTTTCGTTTCTAAACGAATTTAGGGGATATTTTTTGGGTCAAATACTTCCTAATTACTATTATGTGTGTTTACTCTTTAATCCCTAGCCCTCTCCTATAAATAGGGGTGATTAGGGTTATGTTTTTCATAACAAGCATTTACAAAAGTTTCATAAGTTTTCAAAGGCTTTCAAAAGAGTTTGGTCCTTGGTTTTTGTGCTGAAGAATCTCTCATCGCTGAAGTTTCTTTTTCTAAACTCTCTCTATTTCATTTTCTTTTTCCACTTACAATATTTGAGCTTCAAATTCTAACCATTATTCTACAGGGTTATTGTAAGGGAAAGAGGCTTTTTGCAAAAGAAAGTTTGTGGTCTTTTAATCACCAAGAGAGAACTTGTACTTGAGATTGTGGAGTTGGGTACTCCGGTGTAATTGTAATTCTTTGTGAAGCTATAGTGGTTAGAAATCCTTCTGGGTGAAGGCGTGGACGTAGAGCTGGGTGCTCGAACATCGGAAAAATTCTCGGTGTTTGCGTTTGGTTTACTTGCTCTTATCTCTTGCATTATATTCTTGATTCAATTATTTGCTTGCTTCAATTACTTGCTCTATATTCATTCATTGTTTATTCACTTGTTGCATGTTCATATTGTCAATCAAATACTCATACAACAAGATTGCATTGCGCACCTCCAACTCATATCTAGAGGAATCAGGGAGGAAGGAGTTCAGAGCCCTTCACGGGGAATTCGGCTTCTAGTCTTGTTTTGGGTTGATTGTTGCATCATAAATTTTTATTTGTGCATTGATTAGCATTATCACCTATTCACCCCCCTCTAGGTGATTTCAATTGGTATCAGAGCTTGACTCTAGGTTTGGCTTAACATCCTTAGAGAGATCCTTAAAATTTGCTAATCAATATTTGCGTTCATCCATTCATTCACTAGTAAACATGGCCGATAACATCAAAACCCCTCCTAAATTTGATGGACTTAATTTCCCTATTTGGAAGGTTAGGATGACTATTTTCTTACAATTTTTAGGTAGCCTAGTTGCTAAATCCTTAACCAAACCCTATGTTGTACCCGATAGTGATGAAAGCACTTGGTCTGACTTTACCTATAAAAAATATGAGGCTAACTCAAAGGCCCAAAACTCCCTCCTAACCGCCTTGAATGAGGATGACCTTACACGGGTAATACATTGCCAATCCGCCTATAAGATTTGGCAACATTTGTTGGTCACACACGAGGGGACATCACAAGTAAAGAGAGCTAAGATAGATCTCTTAAGGTCCCAATATGAATCTTTTAAAATGATTGATGATGAATCAATTGATTGCATGATTACAAGGTTTACTAAAATCACCAATGCTCTTTCCTCTTTAGGTGATGATATTTCCAATGACCAGAAGGTGCGAAAAGTGATTCGGGCTCTTCCTTCTTCATGGGAGATAAAGGCCACCACCTTGAAAGAGTTGAATGACAAGGACGAAATGGACCTCATTACTCTCATTGAAAACTTGAAGACTCATGAGATGAAAAAGAAGGCAAGAGAAGAAGCCGCTCCTCTAAAGAAGAAATCCATAGCCTTCAAGTCTTCCTCCACTCTTGATGACGAAGAAGAAGATGAAGAAGAAGATGAGGAGCTCTCCCTTCTTGTGCGAAACGTGAAGAGAATGTATCGTAAGAACAAACTCAACTTTAGAAGGAAGTTTGAAGGAAAGAGGAGAGAAGAATCATTTGCTACAATTGCCGAAAGCCCGGACACATCATGGCGGATTGCCCGGATTTCAAGAAGAAGATGACTTCCTCCTTCAAGCCAAAGAAGCCGGTTGAAAAGAAGGCCTACAAAGCCACATGGGATCCGGAAAGCGAATCCGAAGATGAGGTGGACACGGCGAACATGTGTTTCATGGCAAACACACCAAAGGTAACCCCACAACCTCTTGATGAAGAAGATGAATTAAGTAAAGAAGTTCTTATACATGCTTTTGTTGAACTCTCGGAAACCTATGATAATAAAAAGATTGAATGTTCTAAATTGGAAAAAGAAGTTGCTTTTCTTAAAAATCAACTTGCTATTGTTTCTAGAGAAAAAGATGAAATTTCTTCCAATCTCATTTCTACTCAAAATGAATTTAGTGCTTACAAAGTTGCTTGTAAAGCAAAATTTCTATTTTAATTTTTTAATTTTTTTTTTTAATTTTTTTAATTTTTATTTTTTTATTTTAATTGCATTTTTATATAAACCAATATTTAATCATTAGTTTATTGGATTAAACTCCTATTAATTCAGAAAAATCCTCAAAAATTCACAAAAATAGAAAATGTCATCGAACATTGTTGTGAAGTTGAATCCTTGAAATTCATCCCCGATTGCTAATTAAAAATCTCGGAGTCAGTTTGTGACACTGGTCGATTCCGAATTGAGATTCTTCTCCAATAATTTAAAAAAAATCCAAAAAATCTAGAAAAATTCAAAAATTGGGAAATAATATCTTGAGCTGAAACGACATTAATCCAGCTACCAGAATGGTTAAATTGAGTATCGAATAATAGTATTTACACACTACATTGGGGACCGAGGGTTACACTAACCATGCGTAGATTATGGACCGGTAATCGTTGATCAAAGAGAAGATGCTAAGAGGAATGAATTATTCACGGTTTAAGAAGATTTACACCAAGTATAATTCATCGCACAATTGGAATGAAGATATTTGTAATAATTCAAATCGTGTATATAATAGTTCAATTAACATGTTATACTAGTAATTGTGATAATTAGATGATTAAGAATTTTATTGTAAAAAAGGGATAATCAGGAATGCTCATTGAGCTATTCTAAGTCATTGTGGATTTCAACTAAATTACATTAAAAGACTTCATGATTAAGGGTTAACTTGTGTTGACACTCTGAGTTAAGATAGTCGCTAGTCAGCGACGACTCTTAATGTAACTGTAACCACCAAGTTGAAAGTGTTTTTTTTTGAATCTAGTAATCCCATCAAGGAGTTATACATGCCTAACGCTTTTATGTCTGCCGTCCTAATTTACTAGGCCAGATTATGAGATGGGTTTTATTATTGCTTTTGTGGAGCAACTTAACTAGGCACTTCCATGGACTTAGGGTCCTATATGTTCACGAGCATCATTCTATGTTCCTTAGATAAATAAAAGAAACATAAGAAACTATTGATCAAGTTAATACTATTACACCTTCTAGCAAGATTTAACTAGGATGATATCGAAATCCTTATAATGCTGAGATTAGTACTAAGTCACGCTTGTGTACGCGCTGGAAAAAGAGGAAAAGAATGCTGTAAAATTTCTTTGAATCAGATGAAAGATTACAACAAAACTTGTTTCCCTTCCAGTTACAAGGGAGGGAGGATGTTGAATCTTGAATCCTCCCTTTTTTTAATGCTGGGTTCTTCGTGTGGCGGTGGAGAGTGAATCTTGTTCTCCGTTGACCGGATGACCGTCGGGATCGTCAGGGATCTTCTCTCTGGCTGGTAGAAGGAGTAACACAGCTCTGTCTACCAAAACTCTCAAAGAGAAGGTAGGCAAAGGGCAACTCGTACGCAGCGAGCTTGTTGAAGAGTTGAGCTCTCTTTCTCCTGTCTCTATCTGTCTTCTTGTGTCCGTCTCTTCTCTCCCAAAAAAAAAAGATCCGACCCCTGTCTCCATAGCGACGGGGCTATTTATAGAGGTTTAGGGGGTGAACGTGCCCCCTAAAAACGCTCCACAATGAGGGGCCAACTTCCCCGCTATGTGGGCGGCGACTGGCCCATAACCAGGGCAGTTGTAACCGAGGCGCGGGCCTTGGACCCTCGCGCCCGGAGGTTGAGACGCGGGTGTCGAGCCCACGCGCCTTGATGTTGAGACGCGGGTGTCGAGCCCACGCGCTTTGATGTTGAGACGCGGATGTCGAGCCCACGCGCCTTGAGGTTGAGACGCGGGTGTCGAGCCCACGCGCCTTGATGCTGAGACGCGGGTGTCGAGCCCACGCGCCTTGATGCTGAGACGCGGGTGTCGAGCCCACGCGCCTTGATGCTGAGACGCGGGTGTCGAGCCCACGCGCCTTGATGCTGAGACGCGGGTGTGGAGCCCACGCGCCTTAATGCTGAGACGCGGGTGTCGAGCCCACGCGCCTTAATGTTGAGACTTCGCGCCTAGGACTTGAAACTCTGCTTTTTAATGGCTTGTCTTTTAGTGATTTTTAGACAGCCTACAGCTTGCTTATTGGTGACTAAACCACTTCGTACTGATTATGTGTTAAGAAAGATGAGAAACAAATCTAGCATCTAGTATTGGCGTAGCTTGTATCCAAGGCGTGCATCTGTCTTACAGACTCTTCGAATCATAAATCTTAAGGTTTTTCCTTGAAATAATTATGGTAAATACTTAACTGATTTAACATAGAATGGAGAACCAATAAATCCTTGGTAAGGTATGAAATTAATGTGTAGTCCGGTGATTGATTAAGATGTCATTTAAACCGATAACCCGTGTTATATACCTAACCAACTAAGAACATGAGTGGGTGGCATACATTAACCTCTCTGTGTGTGTATATACATATGTAGTATCATAAGCATTTTTGGGAATACATCCAAGGAATTGAGAAATTAGAAAGATTAAGAAAGTATCCTGGAATCATGAATAAGAACTAGGTCTTAATAACTAAGGCAATGGTAACCAAATATTAGCCGGTAATTATATGCTTTATTTAATGTTATGATCGATAATTGAAAGTGTGTATCAGTGAGTAACGTGACACATATAAGACTAAAATACATATGAATCTTACACAAGAACATAGTAAAGTAATGGGTTGTGCCATTAACAGTATGCGAGCTTTAATTAAGATAAGACTATAAGACTTGATTATACTGATAGGTAGTCAAAAGTGCATATTTATCATCATATTTATCATCATATTTTCCTACTTATTCTTTTATTAAGTACTGCTACTAATGTTTTATTGTTTAAAGTTGTGTAGGCCTTGAGTAATTAAAGAATAAAGAAATAAAGCACAAGTGAAACCCAAAAGCCCAAAAATCTCACAAGCCTACATGCATAATTTATTTTAGTAATTTAGAAGCTTCTATCTTATCTAACCTAATCTAAAGTTGGATTTTTAATTATTAATTTAAAATCTATGTGAGGAAAAGGAAGGATAAATAGAACTCCTAATTGCTAAAGAGGAGGAGGAAAAGGATAAGATGGATCCTTATCCTAAAACAGAGATGGACTTCTACTTAAACCTGACTGCTTGCAATACAAAGATAAAGATAAAGGGGAGAAAGACTTAAAGATAAAGATAAAGGGAACAAATCCTTTTCAAAATTCGGATTTGTGATAACTTACTTCCCAAGTTATCTAGAGTTCTCAAGATAGAGGGCCTGAAGGCAGAATCCAGAAGGAGGCGCCCAGATAGACAGACCAGATAAGACCACGTGAGAAAGCGCGTGGCCATTGGCCACGCTATTGCTGCGGAAACACGGCTCTAGCCACATTTTCACAGCCGTTTGGATGAATCTGGCACGCGGTTTCGTGGGAGAGTTGTACTGGGACTCTACGTCTTATATCTCCTATAAATACCCCTGCAGAGCAACAGAGAGGAGGATCAGAGAGCTGAATCTTAGGGTTTTCTTTAGATCTTTTCTTCTTTTCGAATTTTATTGTATTTTTCGTTTTTGTTATTTGGAGAAGAAGATTGTTGAAGAAGCAGATGAGCTTTGTAATTGGTCAGTGATATCCAATAAAAAGGTTCTTCATTCTTTTTATTCTTTGCAATTCAATTTAGTTTTCGGCTTAGATTATTTATTTTTCTTATTTTAGTTTTCATGCGACTTTTCTTATTCAAAATAAAAATTGAAAATAAAAATAAAAATATGGATAACTAATTAAAACTATAGTTTGCTAATCTCTCGATCAACCCTAGTTTAGTTTAAAAGATGAACTGATTGACATCTATGCTTGTTAGAAACCCTAGGATTAAAATTGGTGTTCTTGAAGGTGAATCAATAATTTAGTTTAACTAATTTGGGTTGCACTTTTTAAATGGTCATTCATGATTCATATTTAAATACTTTGATAGTATAATTTTAAGTGGACTTTTCTTATGCTATTCTTTGAAATTAAGATGAACTATAGTTTAATTTTTATTAGTGCAAACTAATTAGGGTTTACAATATCTTTATTTACCTTGCTTGATTCTCAATCAAAACCCTTGGGTAGGTAATTTTTCATTCAATATGATGTTCACTCTTTGAAACTAATACTTTTGTTATGGTAGATGATTAGTAAAGTATAATTCTTTTGCTTGATTAAATCTAATTCTCACAATCAATATCTCTTTTTCTTTTCCAAGCGAATTACAGAGAAGATCATTCCGAAAAGCTTCCATCGTATACTTCCCTGTGGATCGACCCGTTTAGCCCTTGCTACACGGTTGCATTGAAACGAGACAAAGATTTTCTAACTTTAACTCTTCCTTTAATTATTTTTCTCGTCTCAATCAAAATTTTGGCATCGTTGCCAGGGATCGAACCTGGGTCACTCGCGTGACAGACGGGAATACTCACCACTATACTGCAACGACCAACCCTTTGAGGTCAACTTCATTGAAAATATGACTATGAGCACAAAGAGGAGATCACACTAGAATCAAAGGATGATGAAGAGTTAGAATTTAGTGATCTCAACCTTGATGAGATTGAGTGGGCAGCAAGTCCAAGTTCTATAGAGATGGAGAATTTAAGCTTAACACCTCCACCCATCGAGCCACCTCCTTCCTTGGAGTTAAAGACATTGCCTAAACATCTTAAGTACGCCTACCTTGGTGAACAAGAGACGCTATCAGTCATAGTTGCATCCAATTTGACTAATAGGCAAGAGAAAAACCTATTGGCAACCCTTAGGAGACATAGGGAAGCCATAGGTTGGACTATGGCCGATATCAGGAGACTAAGCCCTAAAATAGTCCAGCATAGAATCCATCTAAATGAAGGGGTTAAATCGAAGAGGGACTCACAACGTAGGCTAAAGCCGATCATGCAAGAGGCTGTACAAGGCGAAATAATGAAACTGTTGGATAAAGGGATCATTTATCCCATTTCTGATAGCCAATAGGTCAGCCCAGTGCACGTGGTCCCTAAAAAGTCCAGTTATACTGTAGTGAAAAATGACAAGCAAGAGTTAGTGCAAACACGACTATCTACCAAGCTTCGAGTATGTATAGACTATCGCAAGTTGAACACCGCTACTAAAAAAACCATTTCTCCCTCCCATTTATCGACCAAATGCTGGAATGATTAGCGGGCTATGAGTATTACTGTTTCTTGGACGGTTACTCAGGTATAACCAAATCTCAATAGCCCCAGAGGACCAAGAAAAGACAACGTTCACATGTCCATTTGGGACGTTTGCCTATAGCCGAATGCCTTTTGGCCTATGCAATGCCCCCGCAACATTCCAACGTTGCATGTTAAGCCTTTTCTCCGACATGGTTGAGCGCTTCTTGGAGATCTTCATGGACGACTTCTCTGTCTATGGAAATTCGTTTGACCAATGTCTACATTACTTAGAGCTAGTGCTAAAAAGGTGCAGTGAAAAGAACTTGACCCTAAATGGGAAAAATGCCACTTTATGGTGCAGCATGGGATTGTCCTAAGTCACGAGATATCTAGGAAAGGGATCAAAGTGGATAAGGCTAAGGCGGAGATCATAGCCAAACTCTCAATTTCACGATGCGTGAAAGACATTCGTTGTTTTTTAGGACACGCTGGGTTCTATAGTAGGTTCATTAGGGATTTTAGCAAAATTGCTAGACCCCTTACAAACATTTTAGCCAAAGACGTGCCCTTCATCTTTGATGACAAGTGTAGTAGCGCATGGGAGAAGCTAAAATTGGAACTTATTTCTGCACCTATCATCTCACCTCCGGACTGGTCAAACCCTTTGAGATCATGTGTGATGCCTCCGATTTTGCTATAGGCGCTATCTTAGGACAACGCAAAGATAACAAGAAACACGTGATCTATTAGTCAAGTAGGACGCTCAATGATACCCAAGTGAACTATACTACAACCGAAAAGAATTCTTGACCGTAGTGTTCGCATTGGAGAATTTCCGCCCATACCTACTTGGGACCAAAACCACGATATTCACTGACCATTCTGCACTTCGATACTTAATGCTCAAAAAGGATGCGAAGGCCCGACTCATTCGTTGGATGCTCCTCCTCCAAGAATTTGATCTCGAAATTCGAGATAAAAAGGGTGTCGAAAATATCGTCGCAGACTATCTCTCTCGTGTGCCAAATGCACCTTCCGACGAACTGCCGATCAACGATAATTTTTCCGACGAACAACTTTTAGCCATCTCTACGGAACCATGGTTTGCCGACATAGTTAATTACTTAGTCACAAATCAAACACCATCTAGTTGGTCAAAACAGGATAGATACCGATTCTTGTCTCAAATCCGGTATTTCATGTGGGAGGACCCTTACCTCTTCAAATATTGTAGCGACCAAATAATTAGGAGATGTGTTCCCGAAGAGGAAATTAGAAGTATTCTAGCCTTTTATCACGAATTTGCTTGCGGTGGACACTTTGGTCCCCGCAAAACAATCGAAAAGGTACTACAGAGTGGCTTCTATTGGCCCATTTTGTTTAAAGACGCATTTGACTTTTGTAAAACTTGCACTAGATGCCAAATGATGGAAGGATTTCTAAACGTAATATGATGCCCCTAAACCCAATTCTAGAAGTAGAACTCTTTGATGTTTGGGGCATTGATTTTATGGGTCCCTTCTCTAATTCATTTGGACACCAATATATCTTGTTGGCTGTAGATTACGTATCCAAATGGGTTGAAGCCATCCCTTGCAAGACAAATGACAACAAAGTTGTTGTCAAGTTCTTAAAAGAAAACATCTTTTCACGCTTTGGAACCCCTCGTGCCATAATTAGTGATAATGGTACATATTTTGCAATAGAACTTTTGAAGCTGTTATGCGAAAATATGTTATAAAACACAAGTTATCTACACCTTATTATCCTCAAACCAGTGGGCAGGTAGAAGTCTCAAATAGGTAAGTTAAGCTTATCTTGGAGAAAACTGTGAATCAAAACAGGAAGGATTGGTCCATAAAATTGGTGGATGCCTTATGGGCATATAGGACCGCCTTTAAAACGATTCTAGGAATGTCTCCTTATAGATTAGTCTTTGGAAAGGCTTGTCACCTTCCTATTGAGTTAGAGCACCGAGCCTTATGGGCAATTAAGCAGCTGAATTTTGATCTAGATAAGGCTGGTGCACTTCGAAAATTGTAAATTTCTGAACTTGAGGAGTTAAGGAACGAGGCGTATGAAAATGCGAAGATTATGAAAGATAGGGTTAAGATTTTTCATAATAAGTTCATCATGAGAAAAACTTTTGTCCAAAGATAAAAAGTCTCTCTATAACTCTAGACTTCATCTCTTTCCCAGAAAGTTGAAATCAAGATGGACAGGGCCTTTCGTTGTTAAGACTGTGTTTCCACATGGAGCCATAGAGATATACGACCCTAAAAATAGAAACGAATTCAAGGTAAATGGTCAACGTCTGAAACCATTTTTGGAATCAGTACCAGAAGCAGACACAGCCATGAGTCTTTTTGACCCAATATATCGGTAACTCTACCTCTCTGCCAGTTCATTTCATGCATTTATACAAACATGCATACATTGGGGACAATGCATGAGACAAGTGTGGGGGAGGGTACTAACCTTAATTTCAAAATAAAAAAAAATAAAAAATAATAAAATAATAAAATAACAAAAGAAGATATTTAATTTAACATTTTTTTAACATAAACTAACTGTAGGTTGCTGTTAACATAACTCACTAACCTTAGGTTATTAACGTAACAAAAATAAAAATAAAAATATAATAAAATAATAAAATTAAAAAAAGAAGATATTTATTTTAACATTATTTTAAGGTTGCTGTTAACATACCTCACTAACCTTAGGTTATTAACGTAACAAAAAATAAAAATAAAAAAATAAAAAAAATATAAAATAAAAAAATAAAAAATAAAAAATTTAATAAAATACAGTTGAAAAAGGAGACAATATTTTGACTTATCTTTTGCAAGAAATCCAAGTTAACCTTAAGAATTAGAAAAAATCATGATTAGGATTTCTAAAAACTTGGTCAAAATAAAATAAATTGTTGGATTTTTTTTTGGTATAGGAGGAAAATTTGAATAATTAATTAGTCTTGATTTTTACCTTACTGAAATGTGCATACCTAATACACTTACACATCTAGGATTCTAAGACAAAGACTCTTGTGCCTTATAAAAAAAAATAAATATAATATAAAATAATATAAATAAAAAAAAATAAAAAATAAAAAATTTCACTAATTAAGCTGGATACATGTGCCTCAAGAAGTATAAGTATTCACGCCTAAAGGTGATTTTATAAATAAAGTCCTTGGTTTTGTGGCCTAGTTCACTCGAGTCCTTAAGTTCGTGGGGTGTTTTCTCACCCGGTACCCTAAAACCGACCGGTTTAGGAGCCACCGACCTTAGGCTCGCTGCATGGTGAATTAAAAAGCCTAAGAAAATCAAGAAATATTATCTATATATGTACTAACACATCTAATAGTCAATTAGTTAAGTACGAGAGCCTCAAGAAGCCTTGATACTTATACAAAAGAAAATTTGATGAGTTATATATTATATATATATATATATATATATATATATATATATATATATAATAAAGAGGCATGGGAGTTCAAGTTAAAGAATCCCTAGTAAAAATTCACGTTCACAAGGATGCATATGACTTAGGGTAACAAAAAAAAGACTATATAAAAATTCAATTTTAATCCTTACCTAAAATTGACAACGAATTATTATATAGAGACTAAGTTCAAGAATGAATAAAAATGATGATCCTAAAACTTATAGATTGCTTAATTTCTTCAAACATATTTCAAATATTTCTCTCCTTTTTCAAAATAAAAAAAATTAATCACTAATATTTTTTTTCTTCTTTTATGGATTTTGTGGGTGTAATCTACTGAAAACCCTCACGAGACAACACTCGTCCTCTAGGGGTAACCTAGAGGTTTAACGGCTTGTTGCACGTGCTAATTGCAACCGTGATTCATACGAAATGAGTTAGCATAGGTTAGTTTTTATTTTCTTTTCCTTTTTCTTTTTATTTTTACTCGAGGACGAGCAAAAAGATAAGTGTGGGGGTGTGATAGGTAGTCAAAAGTGCATATTTATCAACATATTTATCATCATATTTCCTTACTTATTCTTTTATTAAGCACTGCTACTAATGTTTTATTGTTTAAAGTTGTGCAGTCCTTGAGTAATTAAAGAATAAAGAAATAAAGCACAAGTGAAGCTCAAAAGCCCAAAAATCTCACAAGCCCACATGAATAATTTATTTTAGTAATTTAGAAGCTTCTATCTTATCTAACCTAATCTAAACTTAGATTTTAAATTATTAATTATAAATCTATGGGAGGAAAAGGAAGGATAAAATAGAACTCCTAATTGCTAAAGAGGAGGAGGAAAAGGATAAGATGGATCCTTATCCTAAAACAGAGATGGACTTCTACTTAAACCTAGCTGCTTACAATACAAAGATAAAGATAAAGGGGAGAAAGGCTTAAAGATAAAGATAAAGGGAACAAATCCTTTTCAAAATTCGGATTTGTGAGAGTTCTCAAGATAGAGGGTCTGAAGGCAGAATCCAGAAGGAGGCGCCCAGATAGACGGACCAGATAAGGCCACGTGAGAAAGCGCGTGACCATTGGCCACGCTATTGTCGCGGAAACGCGGCTCTAGCCGCATTTCCGCGATCGTTTGGATGAATCTGGCAACGCGGTTTGTGGGAGAGTTATACTGGGACTCTACATCTTATATCTCCTATAAATACCCCTGCAGAACAACAGAGAGGAGGATCAGAGAGCTGAAGCTTAGGGTTTTCTTTAGATCTTTTCTTCTTTCCGAATTTTCTTGCATTTTTCGTTTTGTTATTTGGAGAAGAAGATTGTTGAAGAAGCAGAGGAGCTTTGTAATTGGTCAGTGACATCCAATAAAAAGGTTCTTCATTCTTTTTATTCTTTGCAATTCAATTTAGTTTTCTGCTTAAATTATTTATTTTTCTTATTTTAGTTTTCATGCAACTTTTCTTATTCAAAATAAAAATTGAAATAAAAATAAAAATATGGATAACTAATTAAAACTATAGTTTGCTAATCTCTCGATCAACCCTAGTTTGGTTTAAAAGATGAACTGATTGACATCTATACTTGTTAGAAACCCTAAGATTAAAATTGGTGTTCTTGAAGGTGAATCAATAATTTAGTTTAGCTAATTTGGGTTGCACTTTTTAAATGGCCATTCATGATTCATATTTAAATACTTTGATAGCATAATTTTAAGTGGACTTTTCTTATTCTATTCTTTGAAATTAAGATGAACTATAGTTTAATTTTTATTAGTGCAAACTAATTAGGGTTTACAATATCTTTTTCACCTTACTTGATTCTCAATCAAAACCCTTGGGTAGGTAATTCTTCATTCAATATGATGTTCACTCTTTGAGACTAATACTTTGGTTATGGTAGATGATTAGTAAATTATAATTCTTTTGCTTGATTAAATCTAATTCTCACAATCAATATCTTTTTTTCTTTTCCAAGCAAATTATAGAGCAGATCGTTCCGAAAAGCTTCCATCGCATCCTTCCCTGTGAATCGACCAGTTTAGCCCTTGCTACATGGTTGCATTGAAACGAGACTAAGATTTTCTAGCTTTAACTCTTCCTTTAATTATTTTTCTCATCTCAATCATATACGGTGATTAACAACTATAAATATGGACTGTGTAGTGACTAATAACTATGAATGTAGACTTATGAAACCCAATCTCCTCTTAATTAAGAAGGTGTTAAGGGTATGAACGGTAGTTAGGAATACTTCATTAATCGAAAACCATGTGGTGGAGATTATGAACCATTAATAAAATGACATGGCAGCCAACTTGAATTCTTGGTATTAAATATAGAATCATATAATAGTGATTAATTATTATAATTGTGCTTGAAACCATGTTTTGGCAAAGAGTAAAGAATGGTGGCTTTGATACTTTATATAGAGATAGATGTATGTATACATATATGTGTAGTGAATATGTAAGTATATGATTGATTGTGTTTATGCTTGAATATCATAAATTGTGAATTTGCACATGATATTTGAATGTGTATCGATATGAAAATGTGGTTGTTTCATTGTGATACGAAGGAAAAGGCCGGGCGAGAGCCGGTGGGTATGAAGACTGGGTATGATATTTTATGTCATAATGCGAAGGAAGGGGTCGGGCGGGAGCCGATGGGTATGAAGACGAGATATGATATTTTTGTGTTATAATACGAAGGAAGGGCCGGGCGGGAGCCTGTGGGTAAGAAGACGGGGTATGACATTTTGCGTTGTAATACGAAGGAAGGGCAGGCGGGCGCCAAATTTTGATTGAGTTCAGACCTACACACAAAAAATACAGAATTTCAGAACTTAAGAATAGAATGTGCAAGTACTCAATACTACCGCGATAGCAATTGGCTATGCAGGTCGTGATCCACAAGGAGAGACTAACGATGAAAGTTTTTAGTAAGTTCTCTTTAGTTCACTAAAAATGGTTAAACTTCTTCTTTTTGTTCTTGTAAAGAAAATGAAAAAATAATTGTTAAGTCAGATTGAAGGTGGTAGATAGGAGAAAATGGTGATTATTGAAAATAGAAAACTAAGTCAAAGAAAGAAATAAAAAGAGTGAAGAAAAGAGAGTTGTGACTAGAAGTGTGTTCTGTACTAAGAAATCAAAAGAAAGAAGGAAATGAAACTTATTTCTTTTAGCAAATAACTTACCTTGGTTTTTTGGCATGTTTACCTAGATTCAGAGGCGATCAGCGCATAGCCCATAAGATTGAACTCAATTCTCTTTCCACATTACATCATCAAGAACTTCAACGAGTAAGCATGAAATGATACAGATTTTAAGGGGGAATCAATTGTCATGAGCTATCGGTGGCACTCGCAAAGACAAGATAATATCGATGCTATAAGACTCACTTGGAGAATTATCAAAACCCAAAAGAAGACAAGTATAAGAAGAAGAAAAAAAATATAAACATATTACCTTTTGATTGCATAGAGAAACAATGAAAGAAAGAAGAAAGTTACATCGATGTAACTCTCAATATAAATCTCTCTCTCTTACTTAAATGAATCTCAATCTAACCTATGCTTACAAAAAAATAAACATTACATTAAAATAAAAATGAAAACCGAACTAAACTAGAATGAAAACTAGTCTAAGAATCCTTCTCTATCTAATCGTCCCCATTTCAGTATTTATAGGCAAAATGGAGAGGGGAGATGAGTGAACAGACAGGGGAGCAAACGCTCCCCAGATCTTGCAACCAAGCTGCAGATCCGTGGCCTTGGCCGCGGATCCATGGCCAGGATGTGGCCTGATGGCCACATCCTTGGAGTAGACCACTCCCTCGCTTTGTATCATCTGTTTATCTAATTGGTTTCGCGATTTATTTTTGGATTTAGCGATATCTCTGCTGATCCTCAAGCTAACCAAATAAATCCAAATAAATCCGAATTTAACCGGTTCTATTTGGTATTATCTGCTCTAATTTGCTCTGATCTCCTTAAATCTTCTGTCCCAATCCTTGATTTTGAATTAAGCTCTTTTAAATCTGAATTTAAGTGGGCTTTTGGGCTCATTCTCTCTTCTTCTCCACTAAATAAGGCCTGCACATATTTAAACAATAAATATGATTGAATTAGCAGAGTTTATTAAAAAATTAATATGAGAATATAATACTAAATATGCAAATTATGTGTACAATCACCAGTGGGTACGAAGATAGGGTATGATATTATGTGTTGTAATATGAAGGAAGGGGTAAGACGGGAGACAAAGACGGGGTATGAGGCTGTATGTATGATACAGAGTAAAGAAGTTGTTTATTCAATATGAATAGTGTTGTATACTTATTTTTGATGCAAGACTGAGAAACCTTATTTTATTATGAAAGATAATGAAATATAATATGATGTACGAATATGTAAGGGTTTACTCATGAAGTACTCATAATGTGATACGATTATATGATATTGATCGGGGTGAAACCAGCACTTAAAAATGTGTGTTTTATGAAATCAGTATAAAAGCGTGTGTGCTAATGTTCCCTCGATACTTCCGTTATAGCATTAGCTCAACGGGTCGAATCCATAGGGACGAGAGGCGATAGAAGCATTAACAATTTTTATTCACGTCGGCTGTTAATAATTCTACTTTGTTTAAGGAATGAGAAAAGAAAAAAAAAAGAAATTCAGAAGTAATAGGTGAGAAGGTGATGAAAATGGTGATGTGAAAAACAAATAAGAAGTGGTTATGAATTGGTGGAAGCAAACAAGGAAACAGAAAAATAATAAAAGTAAATGAAATAAGAAAAGGTTTTGAAAAATGGCTTTAAAAACAAAATAAAAGAAAAGAAGAAGTAGTAGAAATAGGAGATGAAAACAACATGAAATAAAAATGATATTTTTATGTTGAAGAAAAGGTTTGAAAACAAAATAAAAAGATAAGAAGATTCAAGACAACTAACTACTAAATGCCCCACTAATCATGCTAACCTCTTAGTGATAGTTGCCTCACATGAATTCTTGGCCGTCACTAATCCTTGGCTTCAATAAGCAATACAAAGCATGGCACATAAGATGGTTTCTCACATACAAAACTTGCATCAAGAGGAAGCTGCTACAAATCTTAGATCATCAAAATCATTAGAAGCAAACATGAAATAAGAGAGAATTAGCTTGGTTAGCATAGTAAGTTAGATATTAGAATCCATCATCATGAGCCATCAATGGCTCTTGCAAGAGCAATGCCTTATAGATGCTATTAAATTCATGTGGATTATCAAGAAGAGATAAGATAATTAGTGGTTAGTAGTTAGATTGCTATGAAATAAAAGTTACTTAGTCATGTTAGAGGTTAGAGAAGAAACTATTGAAGAAAGGAGGAAGATTATATAGATTGTCATTATCTCTTACATCAATCTCTTTCTTTCTCTCTCTGAATCTCTCTGCCCTAATACATGAATCTAAAAGAAAATAAAAATACAAAAGAAAGAAGAACACCTACACTACACTACATTAAAAGAGAGAAATCCTAAATACTGCTCTCAGAGCCCCCGTCTCAAGTCAATAAATGTAGTATTTATAGGTATAGGGAGGGATCTTGAAGACGAGACGAAGCCACAGGTTAAAAATTGACGCGTGGGCCCACAAAAATGCCGCGTTTCCACGGCATTTTTGTGGCAAAATTAGGGTCGATTGCCCTGAATTTTGGTCACGTGATTCATCTGGCTTCTAGCACCTTCTGTATGTTCTGGTTTTGCAGTATTTGGACGTGTATTTCTCCAGATATGTCTTCAAATACGAGATCCAATGCATCTTCTAGAAGCTCTCTACCTTGGCCTCCAAGAAATCCAGATTAATTACTCAAAATGGGTATAATTAAGCTCTTATTACCCCTATGCTCTTGAAGTTTGCTTATCTGCAAAATAGACGAAAACACGGGTGAGAAGTGTTATTTTTTTTATTATAAATCAGTAGGAAAATGCGATATAAATGTGCAGTTTTGTAGACTAATCAGATATATAAGTATATTTGTGACATATGTATTATCTGCATGTATATACTATGTTATGATTTAGTTATTATGGGTGGTGTACCATCAGGGGTGGTATATGAGATAACATATGTGATATGAATTGTATATATATAAGATGAACTTGATAATAAATTATAAGTAACTGAAAGTATATGTATTATATGGGGAAAGTAATTCAAGAAGTTAAGAAGAATCAATGATCAAAGGAGTTAGACCGTCCCACAGACTATGAAGGTCACTACTTGATTTTTATATTTATGGTATATAATTGTTTTCTTGTTCTCTTGCTTTTCCACACTTGCCTCTGTTATTGGAGAAAACCTTGTATACCATTTCCTTAATTTCCTTATGACTATTGTAACACCATGTTTCACGAATACATACTTGAGTACGTGTCCCCATTTTTCGATCATATTTTTCTACTTTTCTCCATATTTAATTTTATTTTATGCTTATTTATATTATTATTTGGTATCGGATCCGAATGTCTAGATTTGAAGTCAGCCCGAGTTCGAACTGAGGACCCGATCCTAGTATGCCACTTGATTTGACCTTTATGATAGTCAGATTTGATCTATTTCTATTTCAAATGTTGTTTTTCAATATTTTAAATTTTTCATGAATTTATAATTTTTTTTGAATTATTCTGCAAAATCTTCAAAATCAGTATCTATCGGTGCCACTGATCGATTCTCGATTTTTTTAGTTTTCAAAAAGAGTTGAACTTCTAAGTTCTGCTTTCACATTGTTCCTCAAAATCATATCTTCTATTTTAATTTATTTTTTGGAGATTTTTCTGAATTAATCTAAATTCGACCAGATTTAGTGACGACTGGTATCACCAGTTGATTTCAGGATTTTTAATTTGAAAATGGATTGAATTTCTTAAATCTGATTTTACCAAGTTTCTCAGTGTAATATTTTTTATTTTTGAGAATTTTTGAGAATTTTCTGAATTACTCAAAATATACCTATTATTATATTAATTTATAATTTAGTATTTCCCTTCTCTTCTTTCTTTCTTCAATTTGTTTTTCCCATGTGCTGTCGATAGCCATGCCCCATCTCTATCACCTGCCATCCCCACCATTCCCAAATCATATCTCACCAACTCTCTCTCTTTTACTCTTTCTTTTTTTCCCATCACACACTTTAATCTCACTCTATTTCTCCTCTCCCACCTCCTCTCCTCCTCTCCCCACCTCCGATCGATGTCCCCCTCCGAAGACTGCCGACACCCCCTTCGGCCGCCTCCTCCGGCCACCACCCACACCGCCACTCCATCATCTCCACCACATCCTCCACCATCAACCAAAGACACCTCCACCACTTTCACAACCACCGTCTCTTCCTCCTCTTCCTCCCTCAACCTCCTCCAACACCACCATTATCATCATTCCACCATCACTACTGATTAGTGTTTATATTTGCATATTTTTTTTATCATGTTTTCATATTTAACTTAATAAAATTCTGTTTACTAATAGGTGCTTCTCCTTATTTCTAAGTCAAGGCTTGAAGAAGAGAAGAGGCCCAAAACTCTAACATATTTGAGGATTTTTTAGAGCCAAGAAGAAGCCCACACTTGAAGCCAAGATCTGCTGAACCAGAGAGCAGAAGTCAACGCATTTAATGCACCAACAGGCCTCTCTCCCTAGCACCAATCTGCACGCTCCGGCGCTGGCAAACTGGCGCCAGAATGGCCGCGTTTTCACGGTCCAGGCCACGTTTCTGCGGCCATCCTGGCGCCGCTCTGCCAGCGCCCGGGGCCATGCTCCCCACTCCGTCCCCCTATGCTCCGGTGCCTATAAATACCTCCTTGGATTTCCAGAGAGGGACAGATCTAGAGAATAGGAGTTCTTGTTATTTTGTTGTTGTATTTCCTTTGCTTTCTTATATTCTCTCTTTGTTTCTTGTATTAGGTTAGCCATTAGAATGTGTGTGTGAGAGAGAGAGAGAGAGGGAGAGAAAGTGAAGCTTGTATCTTGAAGGTGACAATCAAATACAAGTGAAGTTCTTCCTTTACCACATTTTTCTTTGTGTTTTTACCTTATTTTTACTTGCACTAGTTTAGTATATTTTCTCTGTAAATCACCTAGGGGTGAATAGGTGATGGCTATACTAAATGACAAGTAATGCGGAATTAAAAATTAACTTGCTAGCAACCTAGCAAATACCAATCACACCTTAAAAAAACTTGCAAATAAGTAAACAATATAAGAGTACAAGTAATTAAAGAGAGAATAGAGTGAAGTGAGAAAGAGTAAGCAATCGCAAACATGATGATTTATTTCGAGATTCGAGCCACTGCTTTATGTCCCTGCCTTCAACACTATGAAGGATTTTTACTATGACCGATTTCACTAGATCGTCAACCATTACAAGTTCTCACTAGAACTCAATAGAATTACAAGTCCTCTCTCGCGGTGCCGCAACACCTACACGGAGCTCACTAGCTCACTTGAGACCGCAACCTTTACAACTTCTCAATAGCAGAAAATTGGTGATCTACACTTGATCACAATGGCGCATAAGCACAACCCTATAACTAAGATGAGGAGATGAAACTCTTTAGAATTGTGTCGTGAAAATAGCTTGTAGAGATGTAGAGGGAAGGCTCAAGCTAAAACAAGAGTATGAAAATTTGGCTCAAAAGAAATCTTTTAGAAAAGCTAAATGTAAACTTGTAAAAACTTGATCTAAACTTTAGAAATCTTGTAGTTGAGTTTTTCCACAGTTCTACTATTTATGGGGATGAAAACATTAGTGAAAAACTCAAAAGAGCCGTTGGGAAAAGACCAAAAAAGACAAAATATAATATAGCTGTTGGGAAAAAAATACAAAGAAAAGTCTTCTGTCGGTCAACCGACCGGTCGACCGCCAAAGGTCAGATTTTCAACCGTTAGGGATAGCAGTCGACCGGTCGATCGACCATTGTTCCCAAGCAGAGAGCTAAACTCTCTGTCGGTCGACCGGGACGGTCGACCTGACCCAACCGAGAGCAAAGCTCTTGCAGTCGGTCGACTGCCCGGTCGACCGAAGTGCACAAATGCACTTTGGTGCATGTCGGTCAACCGCTCAGTCGACCGACAGAGCAATTTTGCTTTGCCTACGACCGACCGGCTGGTCGACCGACAATAGGCCAAAAGCAATGTATTGAAATCTTTTTGAAATCTATCTTTTTCTGACAAAATAACTTTTGATCTTTAAATACAAAATAGAGTTCTAGGGACATGTAGAACCAGTGTATGATCATTGATCAACACAAAATAAAGTTAGAACCATATTTTATAAAAACTCTTTTCTAAATCGAAAACCCAGTTTTTCTGAAACTTATTTTTCTGAAATTAGATTTTGAAAACGATAAAGAGTATAGTTATGAACTCTTATTAAAAACACATAGGAGTATGAAATATGTGTGTGTGTGTGTGTGTGTGTGTGTGTGTGTGTGTGTGTGTGTTGTGTCAATCCCAAAAGTTATCAACCTATATCATTTTGGTTTTAACAAATGACTATAAATTCTATCTAAAATACAAACAGAAAAAATACAAATCTTGATATAGTCTTCTCTAGTATACTTGATCCTTGAGCTCTTCTATGTTCTTAGGCTCTGGGATCTACATCCTCTTGGTTTTCAAATGTGTGAGTCTTGTAATGGAGCTAAAAAGTAACGAATGGTTAACCTGAAACTTTGTTAAACAAATTTGTTAAAATCATAACTGCATATGTTTTGTTATCATCAAAATTAGGGCTAATGGCCTTTGGGCCAACATTCTCTGCTTTTATATTCTCTTTTGTTTTCATTTAGCATGTCTAACTAACTTCTTTATAGCATAGCTAACTAACTACTAACCCCTAACCTCTAGTAACTTGCTTGAACAACCCATGGCTTTGTGTAAACAGGAGCTATGATATCTTATGATGAGGGTTTCTAATTCTAACTTACTAACAAGTAGACTCACTTTCTTATTTCATGCTTGACTCCTAAGTTTTTGATGATCTATAAAATTGTTAACTCTACTTGTTTTTTAGCAAGTTAGTGGAACTCCCATGCATCCTTGCTGATACCAATAGTGCACTTCTTTCTTCCTCTATGCTCCCCTTCAAATGGATCTTGATGGAGGAATGTTCGAGTTTTTCCGTGAGAAGTAAGGTGATGGAGAAACTTTCATTCGATCTACCACGTGAAAAGTTCTTATACATAAGGTTTGTGATTACTTATGATCCATTGTGAGGCGATGTCTTCAAGAAGGTAGAGGTTAGTGGAGCAATTAGTAGAAGGTTAGCCATGCATCTTTTCCATCTCTAAAAAAATACAAAACACTTTTTCAACACCAAAATATTTCAAACCATCTCTACAATCTTTCTTGTTTTTTAATTCATTCTTTAAACAAAGAAACGTCTTTTCTACGAACAAAGAAGACCGAACATCAAGCTTGTATCGTCCCCTTCTTTGTGGAAACGACCCGTATAGCTACTTTGCTATCACAGTAGAATCCCTAAAGTTGTAACATCGACCATCACTCTTTTACTTCTTCTTGTGCATGTTGTTTAGCGATCAAATTTTGGCGCCGTTACCGGGAAGGGGTAACGAAATATCTTGTTGTTACTAAAGATTTCTCTTTGTTTTTGTGCAGGAGGAGGAGTCTAGGAACTAATCGCTGCAGTGGACCTACACTTGCTTGGAAAAGAAGAGCACTTTTGCTCTCAGAAAAGCCTCGCATGCGAGACTTTTCTAATGAAGTACTCACAAAAATTTTCTGTAGGGTTGCGAAAAATTGCGCAAAGAAATTGCTTTCTGCAAGTAATAGTTTCTTATATGACTCACCCATGCATTGTTAATAACTCAACAGAATTTATTTGTTGCTAATTAAAATTTGATTAGACTTTGGCATTTAGGGCACATGTCTATTTCAATTCATTTCAATTTCTGTTGAAGAGTACTGGAGAAAGGTACGTGTGCATTTCATATAGAATAGGACTTACATTTTGGAGTGATTTATCGCTTTGAGTGTTATCTTGTTGCGAATACATTATACACTTGCACAATTGACATTAAGGGCAAAACCCAATAACCAGATAAGGTGGGGATTTCATCACCCTTTCTTAACCCAAAAATCATCTCCAAGTGCACTCACAATCCCAAGCCTAACTAAAAGTTGATAGATGTTGGCCTTAGGAATATCTCGGACTCACTAAGAGATTAACCGAGGGTGAAAATTGTAAGAATATACTCCTGCAAAATCGGTATCTAATGAAAGAGGATTGAGAAGTTAAGCCTAGAAAACTCTGTGATTTAGCGTAATTAAGGCCCGAGGCTCATGCCCGGATATCTCCCACCGAGTTTTCTCCTTTCCTGATCGATACCTCCCAGATTTCCTTCCTGGAGAATCGACCAGTTAGGAGTCGTCTAGGTCCAGGTATCTTAGACTAAGGCTTGGCGGTTGTTTCTCTTTCTTTTATTTGTTTTTATTCTTTTCGATTGTTTTGTTATTTATACATTGTTTGTGGTGTGTTGCATGCAAGAGTGGTTGAGAGATTCTGTTACTTCCAGATTGTACCGAAATACTTCTCTTCCACTGCATCTAGAACCAGTGATGGCATCGCTATAGGATAGGTTTTACCCAATCAGAACTTCACTCCCATCTTGTATAAAACTTTCTGAAGTGAATAGTAATAATTTGAGCTGAAACCGCAATTCATCAACACTCTCCCAAATTTCACAGTTTAGAATCAGAGGACGCATACTTCTTTATTAAGAAATTTGAAGAAGTATGCCTCATGATGCGCATTCCCCAGTTAGGAGACGATGTCGTTAGGTTACATTTCATTCCCTTTTCCCTAAAGGACCTAACTAAGAAATGGTTGTATAACTTGGCTGTGGACTCAGTCACAACATGGGACAATTTCATCAAGGCTTTCTTGAAAATTTTTTACCCAAGCCACAAGAATGCCCTCATCAGAAAGAACATCATGCAGTTTATGCAAGAGCAAAATGAACCATTCTGGAGATGTTTTGAGCGATTTAAAGATCTCTTAACTCAGTGCCCTCATCATAGTGTAGAAAAATAGCATCAGTGCCTGATTTTCTATGATGGTTTGGATTATCAAACAAAAACCTTGTTAGAAACCATGTGTTAGGGGGGATTCTTGCAAAAGGATGAAAATCAGAGTTGGGATTTATTTGAAGATCTGGCTGAGAAAATCCTCCAATGGGATCCAACCTCTGAGAAGCCAAAGAATTCACAATTTATAGCTTCTAAAAGATGGCTCCTATCCTTAGAATCATCCATAACTGCTGAAGCTAAGATTGCCACTCTGATGAGAAGAATAGAGGCTTTAGAAACAAAAAAGCCAGCCAAAGTCAACCAAATCAACCCACCACCAATCCACAATCCGGGTTGTTATATTGTTAGGTAGCAAACTATGTTTTCAAAGAGTGTCCCATTTTTCAAACTCATCAAGTACCACCGAAACACATGAACGCGGCCTACACGAGGCCGCTACACAATCCCTACTTACAGACTTACAATCCTGGTTGGAGAAATCATCCGAATTTCTCTTGGGGCGCAAATAATTCTCCCAGGCTCAATTTCCCCAACCATCTTCACCATCCCAATTATTAAGCAAACTTTCCCAGTCAAACTTCATCTTCCTCCTTCCAAAATTCACCAACAGAGAAAAAACTCAGTAAATTGGAGGAAATTATGGAGGCATTCCTGGAGTCCCAAACCGCCTTCATACAATATCAAGGACAGATATTGAATAATCATACACAGGTCATATCTACATTGGAAGTTCAAATGAGTCAATTAGCAAATTCTCTAAGTGAAAGACCCAAGGGTACTTTACGTAGTCAACCGCTAGTCAATCCTAAGAATTTCAATCAAGGTTATGAAGTTCAGGATTCTCAAATCAACCAGTGTAATGTTGTTCATACACTTAGATCAGGAAAGAAGGTAGACAATCAGGTCTCTAAGTCAAAAAGTTCTATCCAAATTGATCCTACTCATGCCTCCACATCTGCTAGCTCATCTTAATCTGCTCTACAAACATCTGAAAAGGACACAGCTACTGATCAAGTTCACAAGCCTGTAGTACCCTTTCCTAATAGGCTCAGGAACAACAATAAGAACATGCACATGGAAAAGATACTCGAGATGTTCAATCAGGTCAAATTGAATGTGCCTCTTCTTGACGCAATCCAACAAGTCCCATCGTATGCTAAATTCCTTAAGGATATGTGTACTAAGAAGAGAAAAACAAATGTGCCAAAGAAAGTGTTCTTAGCAACCAACATAAGTGAACTTCTGTCTGGTCCTATTCCGGTGAAATACAAAGATCCCGATGTCCTATAATATCTTACACCATAGGACAAACAGAAATTAGCCGAACACTTCTTGACCTGGGAGCAAGTATTAACTTGTTACGTCTCTCGGTATACCATCAATTTGGGTTGAGCTGCGTCCAACTCGAGTAACCATTCAGTTAATCGATCGATCTGTGAAAGTCCCCAAAGGGGAAATCACAGATGTCCTTATTCGGGTCGGGGATTTCATCTACCCCATTGACTTCATTGTGCTTGAGACCCAACCTCTGTCAAATCTAAGGTCTCAAATTCCGGTCATCTTAGGGCACCCATTCCTTACTACATCTAATGTCATAATCAACTGTAGGAACGGGTCCATGCGATTGACCTTCGGAGACATGATAAAGGAGGTCAATATTTTCAACCTAGGAAAACAACCCAGGGATATGAATGATCAGACATTTGAGGTCAACTCCATTGAAAATTTGACAAGTGAGCATGAAGAGAGAATAGAGATAGACACGAAGAGCAAGTTTGATTTGGAGTCTGAGCATTTTAATTTAGACCAGATTATTGATTCAGCAGTGGATAGGGCGTCAAGCCCAAGTGTACCTAATCCGAAGACCGAAATTCCAAATCTCCCTTCCAATGAATCCACTCCTTCCTTAGAATTAAAAGCTTTGCCTGAACACCTCAAGTACGCCTACCTAGGCGGAAGAGAAATACTGCCAGTCATCATAGCATCTCATCTGACTGGGAAACAAGATGAAAGCTTGATGTCAATTTTAAGGAAACATAGAGAAGCCATTGGATGGACAATGAATGACATTAAAGGAATAAGTCCAGCAATAGTGCATCACAGGATTCATTTAAATGATAATGCGACTCCTAGGAGGGATCCATAACGTAGGCTTAACCCAGTCATGCAAGATGCTGTGAAAACAAAAAATTTGAAACTGTTAGACAATGGGATAATTTATCCCATTTCTAATAGCCAATGGGTTAGCCCGGTCTACGATGTCCCTAAGAAAGCTGGTTTCACGGAAGTAGGAAATGAACACAAGGAGTTGGTACAAACAAGACTACCTACCAAGGTTCGTACTTGTATTAAATATCAAAAATTGAACGCAGCTACCCGTAAAGACCACTTCCCGCTACCCTTCATCGATCAAATGCTAGAACGCTTAGCTGGACACGAGTACTATTATTTTCTGGATGGGTACTCAGGATACAATCAAATCCCTATTGCTGCAGAGGACCAGGAGAAGACCACATTTACTTGCCCATTCGGAACCTTTGCCTACCGACGCATGCCCTTTGGATTGTGCTACGCTCCCGCAATATTCCAACGGTGCATTCTTAGTCTTTTCTTTGATATGGTAGAACATTTTCTAGAAATTTTCATAGATGATTTCTCCATCTACGGAGATTCATTTGACCACTATCTTCATAACTTGGAGTTAGTTCTTTAAAGATGCAAGAAAAGAACTTAACTCTAAATTGGAAAAACTATCATTTCATGATAAGACGAGGGATTGTCTTAGGCCATGAGATCTCAATGAGAGGGATCGAAGTTGACAAAGCTAAGATATAAGTAAAGCTTTCACCACCCAAATGCATTAAGGATATCCAATCTTTTTTAGGGCATGCTGGGTTCTACTGACAGTTTATTAAGGACTTAAGCAAAATCGCTAAACCCTTAACTAATCTGCTCACAAAGGACGTGCCCTTTGATTTTGAAAATGGATGTTTTAAATCATGGGAGAAGCTTAAGCAAGAACTGATATCTGCACCTATCATTTCTGCTCCTGGCTGGACCCAACCATTTGAGATCATGTGTGATGCCTCAAACCTTGTCATTGGCGCTGTCCTAGGATAGCGTATCAATAATTGGCAACATGTGATCTACTATTTGAGTAGGACATTAAATGACGCTCAGCAAAACTACACTACGACTGAGAAGAAATTATTGGCCAGTAGTATTCACGTTGGAAAAGTTTCGTCCATACCTGTTAGGATCAAAAACTACAGTTTTCACAGACAACTTCGCGTTAAGATGTCTTATGATAAAGAAGAACGCAAAAGCAAGACTTATTCATTGGATCCTTCTTTTACAAGAATTTGACTTGGAGATTCGAGACAAAAAGGGTATGAAAAACATAGTGGTCGATCACTTGTCTAGAATTTCCAAGGCACCTATTGAGGAAGAACCGATCAACGAGAATTTCCCGGATGAACACATTTTAGCAATCTTTAAAGAACCCTGGTATGCTGACATCATCAATTACCTCTCCACGGGATAAGTACCTTTTGAATGGACGAAGTGTTGGCCCAAAAGGTTACACTCTCCATTTATATAGTTTTGATGATAACAAAACATACAAAAGCTATTTGGTACTAATAAAAATTCTAGAATGAATTTCAGGTTTGTATAAGTCTTGATGGCTTTATTATTGGCGCTTAAAGTATATTGAAAGGTTGATGGCACAAGAGGACTCTTTCATAGGAGAGGAGGCTCTAGCTCGGCAACACGGTTCAGAGACACCTTCCTATAAAGTTTTTATATTTTTAGTTTGTTAAAGAATAGTACATACGTTTGAAGCTCAAATACACACACACAAATTCAATACATTTGGTTTTTGGTTTAACCGGTTTTGAATTTCAAGTACATATATTGAGTTTTAGATTTGAACCAGTTTTAGTTCTGCTGATCTGCTTGACACCTTTTTATAGTTGTTATCATAAATTTTTATTCTTATATTCAAATAACATGATTCAACTTGAATTTCAAAGCTAACTTTCAGATCTAAATTTCTTATTCAATAATAATTTTCAGATTCAAATTTTAAAGATGTCAAATATTTGGTTGAACTCTGTTCTTGTTCTGAAAACAGCTTACAGTTTCTGATTTGACACCTGTCAGTGTTTTATTGATAACTTTCTAATACAAAATGATATTGAGTTGATTTTAGTTGAATTAAAAATAAGACTTAAAGATCTACAAATTATTCCTATATACCTAATTCTGAATTCGGACGTTTACAGCCTGAAAAATGTACTCAAAGTTGACCAATCTGCCAGATTTGCAGTAATGGCTAATTTTCTGGAGGCTGATTTTTAATATGTTTTTAAAACGTGTTTAAGTTTAAAAAAATATGGTTAGCTGTATTAGAGGGTCAATTTCTTTCTCTTTTATTTAGGTAAAAGTTTTCTATGTTTACTCTTCCTAAATCCTATATAAAGGGGTCATTAGGGTAGAGGTTTTCACAACAACAAATTCAAAGATCAAAAGTTTTGAGTTTTCTTGAGAAAGAGCTTTTGTTTAAGTTTTGAGCTATTATTTTCAAAAGTTTTCTGAAAGTTTTTGGTTCTTAAAATCTCTCTTCTATTTTTTTATCACTTACAAAACCTTGAGCTTCAATCTTATATATTATTCTCTAGGGTTTTTGTAAAGAAAAGTTTTTCAAAAGAGAGTTTGTGGTCTTTTGATCACCAAGTGATTATTGTATTTGTGGCTCCACTATCTCTGGACTAGAGGAGTGTGATTGAGGAGTTGGATACTCCCTAGTAGTTGTAATCCTTTATGGAAGTTCTAGTGGATCGAAAATCCTTCTGGGTGAAGGCGGGGACGTAGAGCAGGTGCTCGAACCTCGAAACAAATCTCTGTGTTTGTGATTGGTTTACTTGTGTTATTTACTTGCTTTTTGATCGGGGGAAAACCGTGCACAAAAGTGTATGTTTTAAAGTGAAGATTTAATGTGTGTGTGCTTTGGCTTCCTCGATACTTCCGTTATAGCATAAAGGCTAAAACGAGTCGAATCCACAAGAACGGGAGGCGATAGAAGCTTACACGGTATGTTCACGTGTATGTTAACGATTCTTCAAAGTTTTAAAGAATGAAAAGAAAGGAAAACAAGAATGAAAAGAGAGGTACGGTGAAATACGAAGAAGTGGGAAACATAGAAAAGAATGGTGTTTGTGGTTTTTGGCATTTCTAAAACAAAGTGAAAAACAAAGAAAACTCACGGCTACTAACTACTAATGACTCCACCAACACGCTAACCTCTTAGTGATAGTTGCCTCACATGTATCATTGGCCATCACTAGTCCCTGGTTCAATAGCGATTCAAAGCATGACCCATATGTAACTCATCACAACCCAACTCTACAAAACAAGTTCAAGCTACACTTAAACCACCAAAACTAAAAGTAAGCATGGAGTAAAATAATGTTAGCTTGTTAGCGGTTAGGAATTTAGAGTTAGATCCATCATCATGAGCCATCAATGGCTCTTGCAAGAGCAAGGCCAAGTAGAGGCTATTAGATTCATATGGATTATCAAATAAGAAGTTAGACTAGTTGGTGGTTAGTAGTTAGTTGCCATGAGAGAAAAACTAGCTAAACATGTAAACGAAGTTAGATAGAAAACAAAGAGAGGTAAAGAGAGCACCTTTCAAGCTTGTCACCTTCTATTACAAGTACTCTTGCATTCCACTCATGTATCACTCTTTCTCCTAATACAAGATCTAAAACAAAATGGAAAATACAATGGGGAAGAAGAAGAACACTAACCTAAACTACCCTAAACTACAAAATGGAAATGAAAACTACCCTAAAACTCTGCATATCCTTACTCTGAAACCCCAGGGGGGTATTTATAGCCACCAGGGAAGAGGGGGGCCAGGGGACAGGCCTTGGCCCAAAATGCGGTCGGGGCCGCGGCCCCTTGGTGGCCGCGCGCGCGGCGCCTCGAGCCGCGCGCAGCCCAGTCTGTCTCCTGTCAGTTCTGGTGCCCGTTTCTAGTTTTGCACCCCTGGTTTTGACGAATCAGCTCTTCTAGGTCAATGGCTATGATAATAGGCTTTTAATCACCAATTAAATGGTGATTTAGATCTTCTTCTTCATTTGCACACCATGAACCTAGGATTAAACAAGTAAGGTATTATTAGCAGAATTTATTATCAAATAAATGTGAGAATATGATGAAAATTATGCAAAATTAGAGACTAATCACACCCCCACACTTATCTTTTGCTCGTCCCGAGCAAACAAAAAAACCTAAGGAAATTATTACACCACTTTCGCAGGTGACGCGATTGCACTGAGCATGTGCAACAAGCCGTTAAACCTCTAAGTTTCCCCTAGAGGAGGAGTTTTGTCTCCTGAGGGTTTTCAGCGGATTATACCCACAAAATCCATAAAGAAAGAAATTAATGTTAGTATTTTTAAAACGCATTTTGAAATAGAGAAAGTGTTGAAATATTTTTGTGAAAATATAAGTGATCCAAGGTCAGAGGTTAACCAGAAATTGTTTTTTCTTAAACTAAGTCAAAATGCAAAAAATCTTGTAATAAATTAAATGTAAGAATTTAAAATTGAATTAACTCTTTGATCTTTTATAAAACTCTTAGAAAAATATGCACTTTGTGAACTGTGGAGATTTTTGGGATATCGACTCAAACTTTCATGCCATTTATTTAATGTATATTATTATTATTATTATTATTATTTTTATTCTTCCCTTAGTCTTCTTAGGCTTTCTTATTTACCCTGGTAGTGAACCTTTAGCCGGTGACTCCCAAACCAGATGGTCTTAGGGCACCAGATGAGAAAACATCCCTCGGACTTAAGGACTCGAGTAAACAAGGCCACAAAACTAAAGGGGATTATTTTTTTTTGTCCACCGTTTTATGTATGAATAATCATACTTCCTGAGGCATAATTACCCAATTCACTAAGTGGTTTTTCTCATCATGTTTTTTTTTTTGATATATTGTTATGGCATTTCCAGTCTTTGTTTTAATCCCAAAAATTGTATAAGTGTGAAGTGCATAAATCTAAGGTAAAAAATTTAAGATCAAATTATCTTTTCAATCTTACTTTCTTATCCTAAAATTTAAACAAGATATATTATTTTGACTTGGTTTAAAATTTCATAATTTTAGGTCTTCCTATTTCCTAAGATAATCTTAATTTTCTTAAAAATAAATCAAAACTATTTCTCTTAATTCAAAAAGTTTTGTAACAAGAAAAGTTTTTATATAAAAGATTTTTTTTAAAGTAAAAAGAAGTGTAAAAGAAAGAAAATATAAAACTAACTATATTAGTAAACCCTCCCCCACACTTATCTCATGCATGGTCCTTAATGCGTCGTGAATGTGTAAATACATGAAACAAATGGAGAGGGAAGGAGATTACCTCAAAGGGGTGGCTCCGGTGGTGGTCTGATTGGGCCAAGCGTTGCGACCCAATCAAGATATCGTGGATCATTCAGGAACCCACCATGACCTCTCTAATATGACCCAATAAAATGTTGATTGAATGAATGATCTTATTTAAAAAGTTATCCCAGCTAATTTCCAATTTTCAAAAATAATTATTGAGTCATTTTTGTCAACATTCTTGTCCAACAATGATGTGTGATTTTGGAAGATGAGTGATTTGGACTCAAATGGAACAGGAGTAAAAACTGACACCGACTCAGGAATTTGACTCAAATCAAGTCGAGAGTCAACAATGAGAGTCGAAATTGGTTCAAAAATAAGGTCCAAACCAAAGAATTGATATTCACACACTTTCCCCAATAATAAAGTGTGATCATGAGAGATTGGTGACTCCATTTCACGGTGTACTGGTACAGGATTCAATGTTGACTCCGGAATAGAGAAAAAATCTGGTAAAGATACCGGGGTCATTATTGAACCAAAAGTGAAATGGAATTACTAACATGAGGTTCGGGATCACATTCAGGTTCAATTTCAATTTCAGGAAAGGGATAACTTGCCAAAATGTCCAGGCGACTTTCATAACTTGGAGATTGGTCAAGTTCAAATGTGTGTTCTGAAATTGAATCTTGGTTTCCAAAAGAACATGATTCTTGGGTCCAATCGGTAGAGTTAGGGATATAAGGATTGGTCAACGGTTGACAAGAAAAATTTTCCTCGCTCTCATTGATCAAATCGCTCATATTGAGTCTAACCTACTGATAGGTTGGGTAACAGAATTCGGATTTGGAATCATGTCTTCCATACACTTGGCAATTGATTCTTCGTGAAAAGATGAGTATGGAAGTCGATTTTGAAAATTGTGGTAAATTGTGAGTCCATTGGATTTTGTGATTGCTGTTCGGACTCACGCAAGGGTTCTATACTCAAGTCCAGTATGATGGTTGTTCAGTTTGAATAGGTGATACTGGAAAAGATGAGTAGGACTCTTGAAAATGTGGTTGAGATGATGAGTCCAACATGTTTTGCATTCTTTCACAAAAGACTTCCAAACTCTTTTCTAGCTCAGATTCTTCTTCAATTGGATGCTCTAGAAAAGGAGTATGTGGAGTTTGATGTGGGAAGGATTGTGAATTGAGCAAATTTTGCATTTGTTGTAGGGACTCTTCGATACTCCTTTCCAATGATGATTTTTCTTCAATTGGTGGTTCAGGAAAAGGAGTATATGAATCAAAATTGGGGAACGAATATTGTGAAAATTGTGGACAAGATGGATGAAAATGGACTCGGGGTAGGAGAATCCCATGAACTCTGTGAAGAGTTGAAATTATTTTGAAAATTATGGTCATATGGTTGGGGATATGGGTCATATTGATTCGGATAATCCCAACCCGGCATATATGGTTGGTTCATATTGTACATTGCCGGGTCAGAGTTATCCGAGTCAAATGTGTTGGCCCAAAGGCCTTCCACTCTAGTTTTGATGATGACTCACTCATGTAGTTATGTTTACTAATATTCTTGTGTTTCTAAGTTTCAGATCATTAACAGGATATTAGTTGATGATTAGCTTCAACATGAAGTGTTTGGAAGCTTATCATGGTGATTCCGGTGCCAAAGCTTAAAGATCATACCTTTGCACTCGGTGGATCGCGTTTGGGAGCAAGTCTTCTTGATGACTCAAAGACTTAGGTATCCATAGTTTAGTGTGTTTAGATCCATTTGTAAAGTTTAGTATAGTTGATATGCTCAAGTACACATACACACACATTTCATGATTTGGATTTTGGTTTTCATGAATAGTAGATCAAAACAAGTTTACTTTATTTCTATGTATATTAGATATGTTCTAGATATACATACATGCTTTAAACTTGCTAGACAAACTTATTTTGACTATCCTATTCATGTTTTGAAAAAATCAAGTTTGATAAAAATACAAGTTTTGGTCTTTGATAAAATTGGCAAGACACAAAAATGAATTGATATGATTGATATATGTCTTGAAAATTTTTATCACATGTTTATGTTTTAATATAAAATGTTAAAACAAGTTTTATAGAATTTTCAGAAAAGATAAAAGATTTTTATAAAATATTTTTCCCAAATTTTCTGATCTTATTTTTTTTGTGCTGACAGGCTGGTCGGTTGACCGGGACGGTCGACCGCACCAAGGGACGGTCGACCGCACCAAGGGATGGTCGACCGCACGGGTCGACCGACGTGCACAGACTTGTGCACGTCTGGCAGCACAGTGGTCCGGTCGACCGGACGGTCGACCGCTGCAGAGAGCTCTGCTCTCTGTTTGTTTGGGTCGACAGGGCGGTCGACCGGTAGCTCCAACGGGTCAAAATATGACCGTTGGACGGTCGACCGGCCGGTCGACCGTTGCCTGTCAGAGCTGCCAGCTCAGCTCTAACGGCTAGTTTCTGTTTTGGCCTATATAAACCCCATCTCTTTGGGATTTTGGCCAAGGTTTTCAAGGAGAAAATTTCTGTGTTTCTCTAGTGTTTAAACAAGTTTTCAAAATAGTTTTTGTGCTAAAAAGACTTAATCTTTATTGTTTTAGGTTTTGGAAAATCAAAGAAAATAGGAATTTGGGAGATTTGTCTTGGTTTTCATTCTATATCTTTTGCAAGGATTTTCCCAAGTGTTTTTCTTTGTTGCTTGTTTTCCAAACACCTAGTTTTCCACACTTGAGCTATCATACTATCCTAATCTATTAGGATCTTGTTTTGTGGAAAAGAAAAGAGAAAAGAAAAGAGAGATTGTGTTTGTGGTCTTTGTAACCACTTATTGTAAACCCTCCTTGCTTTTGTGAATCCCTCTTCGGTAGAGGTGATCGGAGTGGTATTGGTTTGGATCCCTCTTAGGTAGAGGTGATTGTGTTAGTTGTGAGCCTCTTCGGTAGAGGTGGTTGTTGGTTGGTTGTTGGCCTCGGTAGAGGTTGTTGTATTGAGAGAGGAGTTTGGTACTCCTAGTGTTGTAACAAATCCTCTTCGGTAGAGGTTCCCTCGGTGGGAGATAGTGGATTGGAAATCCTACACGGTGGTGTAGGCGGGGATGTAGAGCAGGTGCTCGAACCTCGAAACATATCTTGGTGTTTGCGTTTTGATCCATTGTCTCTCTAACTCTCTCTCTTATAATTGTGCAAAGCATCATACTTCATATCATATCATACTTGCTTGTGTTGAGAATATTTCATATTGCCTTGCATTATTTCATATTGCTATTCATTCTTATATGCTTGGCTTGATTGTGTGTGTGCCTCACTTGTACCTAATCAACAAGAGCTTCACATAGCACCTCAACCCATTCAAGGGGAATCAAGAGGAGTTAGTCCAGAGCCCTTCACGGGGAATTCGGCTACACTTGTTGATTGTACTAAGTGTGTTGCAAGATTTGCATTAGCTTCCGCATTTAGAGCATTAAGTTTTACATTTAGTTCTAGATTAGCACTTACACCTATCCACCCCCCCTCTAGGTGTTTTTCAATTGGTATCAGAGCTAGTGCTCCTGATATTAGGCTTAACATCCTAGGAGTGAGATCCATTTGGTTGCTAATCTTTTGTTTGCATTTGCTTGTTTGCACACATATAGTTTACCATGGACTTCATGACCCCACCTAGCTTTGACCCTTCCAACATTGTTGTTTGGAAGTATAGGATGTCCATGTACCTTAAGACCCTAGGTTTGCATGTCTTCCTTGCCGCTACCAGAAATGCTATCTTGGTAATGGTGATCATATAGGGGCCAATGCACAAGCCCTAGAGGCTATTAGAAGCACATTACCTAAAGATTATCTTGTGTGTGTTTCTAACATTGATTCCGCTTTTGCAGTGTGGAATCTATTATCAACAACCACCACCTCCAAGCTTCAAGAACAAATCCAACCGGAGGAATCTAGTGGAGACTCCGAGTCACAATGCTTCATGGTCCAAGGGAATGACTCCCTTGAGGTACATTCGGAACCCCACTTAGATTGTGATGATAGTGCTAGTTCTTCATGTGATGATAATATTGATGCTCATGCTTTGAATGAAGAACTCTCAATTGTTTGTGAAAAATTGATTGAAAAATATAAAATTTTGAAAAAGAAAAGTCTAGAAATTGAAAAAGAAATAAAAATTTACATTCTAGACTTGATTGTGTTTTGCAAGAGAAGGTTGAGGTCTATAATGAAAGGGATTCATTGAGATCTAAATTAGACCTTGCTCTAAAAGAAAATAACTTTTTGAAAAATAAAAATGATTGCCATGTTCTTTTGAAGAAAAATGAAAATTTAACTTCAAAAGTAGATTTTATTTTAAAAGAGAATGTTGCTTTGAAAAATAAAATTATTTCTATTTCAAATGTTTTGGATGCTTGTTTAAAGAAAAATGAAGTTTTGCAACATAAGATAGATGCACATGTTTGCCATGCTAGTGTAGCCTCTTCATCTAGTCTACCTAATACATGTACCTCTTCTTCTAGGATTAATGATGATATTTGTTTATTAAAGAAGAGAGTAGATTGTTTGGGCTCCACTATGAGCCAATGTGCCATGAATCATACACGCTTGGAATCCTTGGTTCGAAAGAAGCAAGTTCCATCTTTTCATGCACACCCTCCACGGCATACACATGCTCCTCACGGACACCATCACACGTATGCTCATGTGTACACTTGTACACATTGTGGACGTAGGGGCCACCTTGCTAAATTTTGTTTTGATAGATTAAATATTGATAATTTAACAAAGAAGTTTGTTTGGTTAGAGAAGGGACTAACCCCCATGGACCCAAAAGAGTATGGGTACCAAAGATCACCCCTCCTTTATTTGATGTAGGTGTGGGCTCTTACATGACGTGAGAGTGGCCGTACCTTGGAGTGGATGCGTTCCAAGCTTAAAGGAAATCATTTGGATGCATCACTTTCAAGGGAAGTTTTGGTGGAGAGGACCACCATGTTTTGGAGACAAGGAGAGTTGCCTTCTAGGTTTTGGTAACAATTCCTAACTCCTTATTATTGTTTACATGCTTTCATATTCATTTGTTTTATAGCATGTTTTCATTGTCTATGGATTAGTGTGTAAATGCCATGTTTATTAGATCCTTGACATACATGTATAGTATTTGAGACACACATGCTTATATAAACTCATATTTAGTGTTCTCACCTTTTGTTTAGCTATAATGTACATCATGAATCAAATACATGTGAATTTACATAGTAATCATGTTTTAGTTTTCTCATGATGATTTTTTGTTGTTTTATGCTTTATGTGGTATAAACTAGTTTAGATGTAGATTTTATCAAAACTTACATGTATGCATGTACACATAGTGAGAACAAATTGACTTTTATATGTTTGCACTTCATGCTCATTTGTACCCACTATATGCACATGTATAAGCTAGTTTTGATGATTCCTTCATTTATACTTGCTATGCCTATTTTCATGTTTTTACTTCATGTATATGTATTTTGAATTCAAACCTAATAATATACATGTATACCCATGAGTCTTTTACCTTCATGCAAATACTTTTAATAGACTCGTTTACGGTTGGGATATGTATGTATATTGTTAAATTTGGATGAATCATACAATACCTAGAAGTTTGATAAAAGAATTTTTGATGAATCTTTGCTTGTTTTATATAGCAAAATAATATTCGTGTTTGTTTTGATACTTCATGTTTTGAATATATGTTTAGATGTTAGTTTTCATTAAGACTAGGATTTATATTTGTACATATGATGGGCTACAAATAAATCTATATATGTTGGGATTGAATGCTTGTTTGTTCCCATTAGATGTGCTAGTATAGTCTAGTTTTGATGATTCATACATTTTAAACTTGTATTCCATTTTTGGTATTTGTCTTTATGATTATGAGTTTTTCATTTCATATATATGTGTATTTTGTCAAACTTGAAGATATACATGTATACCCTTGAGTCATTTGCCTTTCATGCAAATATCTATTATGGACTCAAAGTGTGTTTAAGGGATATGTATGTATACTTCTTGTGTTGACAAATCATACATATACCTTGAAAAGAATTGGTATCAAATTGTTTTAATGAAAAGCTAATTTTCATACTTTTCATGCTTTTCATGTTTTCTTTGAATTGGTATTTAAATTTCATGTATATGTTTACCTTGTCCAAACTATTAGATATACATGAATATCCTTTTTGAGCCACGTGCCTTCATGCATATATCCTTGTGGACTCGTTTATATACTTTGGTTTGTATTAGACATACATATGCCTTGAAGATTAAATAATATTATTTTTTTAGTTTTCTTGTTTAAAGGAATAATTGAACTTAGTTGAACAAATTTTCATGATTGTGATCTCCATACTTGACTTGTACACTCACATTTATTATTTGCTCATGTTGTTTTCATGAGACATTTTTATGCTTAATTGGATTAGAGTGTTGATTATCATGTGGATTTCATTTTATGAAAAATGATTTGTATTTATTCCTTTCTTGAAGGATTTCGTACTAGTTAACAAAACTTTTCATTTTAACTAGTTCATATTCTTCGTTATAATATGAGATATACACTTGACCCTATTCTTTCAATTGGTATCATTGAACACTTTCAATTGGTATCAATTTTTGATCTTTTTGTATACTCATATATGTTTTGTATATGTATGCTTACTCTTTCAAGAATATCAATGTCAATTGGTATCTAATTTTCATACGTATATATACTTGTTTATGCTAAGCTTGAAAAAATTTCTATGTTTGATTTGTTTTCAATTGGTATCTTACAAGCTTATGCATATGTTTAGTTGGTATTTCATAAAGGGGGAGAAAATTTGATGTTGTCTTTCAATTGTATTTGATTTCCACTCCCTTACTTATGTTAAAATATAGTTTCAAATTGGTATCATATGTTTTAAAAGAACACATTTCTCTTAATGATATCAAGATGTTTATGTTAAATTTTAAATTGGTATCTCAAAATTTTGTTTAAGAAAAACATATTTATTTTACATTGCCTATATGTGTATAAATTCATGTTGAGTGTATCTTGTATTGAAGAGCTTGACAACTCTTCCTTATGTGGTACACGTGTGTAGGGGGAGCTTCACATCTCCTTTTATGCATTACATATTTTGTGTTATGTGAATTAGGGCGTGTCTTCCTTTCTTCATGTAACTCATATATGTAGGGGAGTTAACTTAGCGTCTTCCTCTTCATGAATGAATATTGCATATATATTTTGTGATATATGTTTTATTTCATTTGGTATCAATATGCACCTTATTGTCATATCTTGAATTGGTATCATATTTGTTTTGATTACCCCTTCTTGATCTTTTTGTTTCTGACAAAAAGGGGAGAAAGTATCAATATGTTTTATGCTCTTACCCTTTGTTGATGATTGACAAAATGGGGGAGAAATATTGTGTTTTGTTTATATGCATGCTTACATTTTTGCATATATGATGTTTATGATGTTTTAATTGGTATCTAGAACACGTTTTTATTTTGAATATGTCATTGGTATCTAGAGCACCATGTTTATATGCATTGTTATTCATTGCATATTTATTGTTTATTTGCTTATGCATGAGTTAAGGGGAGCTTCTTTGAAGCTTAACTTAATCCATGCATATATAACTCCATGAGTTTTGTCATCATCAAAAGGGGGAGATTGTTGGCCCAAAGGCCTTCCACTCTAGTTTTGATGATGACTCACTCATGTAGTTATGTTTACTAATATTCTTGTGTTTCTAAGTTTCAGATCATTAACAGGATATTAGTTGATGATTAGCTTCAACATGAAGTGTTTGGAAGCTTATCATGGTGATTCCGGTGCCAAAGCTTAAAGATCATACCTTTGCACTCGGTGGATCGCGTTTGGGAGCAAGTCTTCTTGATGATTCAAAGACTTAAGTATCCATAGTTTAGTGTGTTTAGATCCATTTGTAAAGTTTAGTATAGTTGATATGCTCAAGTACACATACACACACATTTCATGATTTGGATTTTGTTTTTCATGAATAGTAGATCAAACAAGTTTACTTATTTCTATGTATATTAGATATGTTCTAGATATACATACATGCTTTAAACTTGCTAGACAAACTTATTTTGACTATCCTATTCATGTTTTGAAAAATCAAGTTTGATAAAAATACAAGTTTTGGTCTTTGATAAAATGGCAAGACACAAAAATGAATTGATATGATTGATATATGTCTTGAAATTTTTATCACATGTTTATGTTTTAATATAAAATGTTAAAACAAGTTTTATAGAATTTTCAGAAAAGATAAAAGATTTTTATAAAATATTTTTCCCAAATTTTCTGATCTTTTTTTTGTGCTGACAGGCTGGTCGGTCGAACGGGGACGGTCGACCGCACCAAGGGACGGTCGATCGCACGGGTCGACCGACGTGCACAGACTTGTGCACGTCTGGCAGCACAGTGGTTCGGTCGACCGGACGGTCGACCGCTGCAGAGAGCTCTGCTCTCTGTTTTGTTTGGGTCGACCGGCGGTCGACCGGTAGCTCCAACGGGTCAAAATATGACGTTGGGACGGTCGACCGGCCGGTCGACCGTTGCCTGTCAGAGCTGCCAGCTCAGCTCTAACGGCTAGTTTTTTCTATTTTGGCCTATATAAACCCCATCTCTTTGGGATTTTGGCCAAGGTTTTCAAGGAGAAAAATTTCTGTGTTTCTCTAGTGTTTAAACAAGTTTTCAAAATAGTTTTTGTGCTAAAAAGACTTAATCTTTATTGTTTTAGGTTTTTGGAAAATCAAAGAAAATAGGAATTTGGGAGATTTGTCTTGGTTTTCATTCTATATCTTTTTGCAAGGATTTCCCAGTGTTTTTCTTTGTTGCTTGTTTTCCAACACCTAGTTTTCCACACTTGAGCTATCATACTATCCTAATCTATTAGGATCTTGTTTTGTGGAAAAAGAAAAGAGAAAAGAAAGAGAGATTGTGTTTGTGGTCTTTGTAACCACTTATTGTAAACCCTTCTTGCTTTTGTGAATCCCTCTTCGGTAGAGGTGATCGGAGTGGT
>JAVJIF010032820.1:0-305775 GCA_038442645.1 Agave tequilana
ACTGACATCTATTGTTATTATTACTCGTCCGACTCATATATCTCGGTATGTGTCCAGGTGTGCACCCCAACACACATACATCCATATATAACGAGTCGAGGTTGTTAACGAAGCAGATGGAGAACTGACAGAGCTTCTTATAGTGGTTCACATACACCGGGGACCAGTTTGTTGGTCCAACGGTTCCCACCACCTGAGACCGGTTTGGAGGCCCAAAGTCCCCCTATATGTACTCATGTGGGCCCTAAGTCCCACTATAGTCGTCCGCCTATATATATCATATCCATCACTATAAGCAAGGTATATTCCGGCATCCATCACTTCCTCCCATACCCCATACAAGTTGTCCTTTTTATGATTTATTAACATAATTATCAGATTAAGGGAATGAGCATTATAATAACAGTAATACATAACAGTGATCAGGTACTACATTCCCTTTATCGTGATAATTATAAGAATCGGTGTATCATGCTTGGTGTCAAGAGATAGCATGATAAGTGGATGTGAATCAAGTAACCAGTCAAGTCAGGAGATAGATGATAGTCTGGGTAAGTCATGGTACAACATAAGGTCTTGCCAAATAGTGGCATGTCAAGTGGTCTGGCGATAACACAGAAGATGTCAGGTGATATACATGTGTTAAAAGGAAACATGCAATTGACAAGTCTGAAATAATAGCATGGCAATCATAGGAGAAACTCAGAAGTCAACGACCACGAAGGGTCGGCCACGCATAGTATGAAAACAGTAAAAGATATAAAGTAAGAAATACAATACATGAAGACTAGAGCGAGAATACTATCATAATCAATGAAATGGGAAGCAAGAAGGTAGCGAGTAAGAATACTCGCCCAAATCACCAAAACGCCGAAATATCCGGAATCCACTGAAGTTCGGGATGCGCCACAACCTGTGATATAAATATGTAGAGTGAAGATGAGAGAGAGAAAGAATAGAAGACGATGTTTGTCAAGTGACAAGTCAAGTGATACCTATATGTGATGTAAGTCTAAAGGGTAAGGTTCATATTCAAGAAGGAAATCAACTAAGACAGATAGGCAAAGTTAGTCGACTAGGATGGAAGAGTAGTCGACTAATAGTGGAGTTAGTCGACTAACAGTCTGGTATAGTCGACTAGAACTGGGTTCCAGAGAGTTTGGGTTTCTGTTTCAGGGAAAGTCAGTCGACTAGGTTAGAAGGGGTAGTCGACTAATAGGAGGGTCAAGTCGACTAACAGATACTTAAGTCGACTAAGTCTGAGATACAGAGAGTTGGGATTTGTTTCAGGAGTCGACTAGGGGAATTCTAGTAGTCGACTAGGGATGCCAAGTCGACTAGTAATTAGGCTTAAGTCGACTGGAGCCGAGAGTTGATGTTTTCTGGTTCAGGAAAGATTAGTCGACTAGGGTCAAGGGTGTAGTCGACTAAGGGTCTCTAGTCGACTAGGAACTAAGGTAAGTCGACTAATACTGTGTTTCCGGAAAAGCTACGTTTCAACTAAGGTTTTCTAGTCGACTAGGTTCTAGGTCAAGTCGACTAATACTGTGAAAACAGCAAACAGAACAGATTTTCTAGGGTTGGGTTTGATGGCTAAATAAACATGGATTGAAGACATAATTGAACATGATATGAATACTAAAGTACACTTAAGAATAAATCAAGTCCTTGTGATGAAAATTACTCACCAAAGGGCACCAAGTGATGGAAGTTGTTGATGAAGAGAAAGGTGGAGTCTTTGGTGGAGTTGTTGACCTTGTGGTTGTTTCCATGGTGATGAAGGAAGAAGAAGATGAAGCTAGGTTGGAGAAGTGGTGGTGGTTGCCTTGGTGGAGATGAAGGAGATGGAGGTGGTGAAAGCTAGGGTTGGCTTTTGGTGAAGAGAAATGAAAAGAAAGGGATTGAAATGAAAAGGAAATGTATATATAGGATTTGGATTTTGTAAAGGGAGTTGCAATTAAATAAAAGGGAGGGGCTTACTTGCAAAGTGGAGAGGTGAGGTGGAGATTTGTGTGGTGGAGATTGGTGGAGAATTGTGTGGATGAAAATGGAAGCTTAGGGAGGAAGAAAAGAATAAAGGAAAAGGAAAAATGGAAAAGAAATTATAATGAGAAGATATTTTGGAGAAGATATTTTTGGTGGAGAAGATATTTTCTTGGAATCAGAATGTGAAAATACTGGAAGGACAGATACCCGGGATTGAGTCGTGGATACGGAAATCTTTCGGGAAAATACCGGAATCGTCCGAAATTCAAGTATCTCGGAACGACCCGAAATAAACATCAAAAATCCAAAATATAATACTAAGTATCATAGTGAAATCCGTTTTAAGAAATACTTTATAGTTTTAAAACTAAAAATCCCGGAATCAGTTACCTACCGACTCCGGTGGAATTTTCATAAAATCAATAAATCCTCAGAAAAAGTATTTAAATAAGAAATGTGATTCTAAGAAGTAAAGTCTAAAGGACCTTCTAGAAATTCCTACCCGTGTGTAAACTAAAAATCCTGGAATCGGTCAGCGGCACTGGCCGACACCGGTTTTGAAGAAATTCATTTTAATTCAGGAAAAATCTAGAAAATCATAGAAAATATATAATATTAGAAAATGATATTTAAAATTGAAATCGGTCAAATACAGAAAGTAAATCGAAAAATACGATCGAAAAACTGAATACGCAACTAAGTACGTATTCCGGAAACGGGGTATTACAATCCACCCACCTTACAAAAAATTGCGTCCTCGCAATTTCGTTAAGGGATAAATTGAATACAAAGGGGACAAGGGTGGAATAAAGGCTTCATAAAACCAAAACAGGGGAAAGGATGGAAGTAAGGAATCAAAGGAAGGATAGTCAAGAAATAGATAACTCTGCACTTGCAGTTGGAATGTATAACCAAGACTCATGTATTCCAGTTGCAAATCTCTCTACCATTGATTTGCCTTCTGGACGTACTGAGGAAGTTAGAGCCTAAGCTCTGATACCAACCTGTAACGCCCCGATTCCACGGATACGGGGACGTCACTGCAACGTATATACGTAAGTCCGAATTACCTTCCCGTATATACGCTAAGCATCAGTACAGACAAGAATCAGAGTACGGAAGCAAATGGTGCATTATACATTCCAACACATATATATACAATCACAGAGTTATCACCAGAAGTGATCCAATATTACAATAATATTATATCACTGATGTGCAAATGCGGGAATACAAAAGATATACATGTATGGACAACATAAAAGATACATGTATATGAACAGTACAAAAGAGTGCTCACGAGGTAACTGGAGAGACCACGCTACCGCTGCGCTACTCTGATCAATAACAGGGGGAAATCCTCACGCTCCAAGCTCCATGACCTGGACATGAGAATCCAGGGGAGTCAGTGAAACTCCCCAGGCGAGTAGGATACAAAGCCGGGTGGCGAGCCAGGAGGGACACAAGAGTCAAGTACAGGAGACAGGAGGGTTAGAACATAATGAAATATATATATATGAACGGTATAACATAATCGTCAGGAAACCGGAAATCCAAGGTAAAACTGATTTCATGCAAAGTGATTTTATACGCTTAGGTCACGGTCCCATGAGACAAATACATCGAAGGAATAATCCAAACAAGGAAACCCTCATATATATACTTTTGTCTCATGCCACATAAATCCAAGCGTATAGAATCAGCGTTGCAATTCGTATGATAGTAACAGGAATACAGGACAATAATGATCAGGGGTCCATAACACGTGTAACGGGAGTCATAACAGTAAAATATAACAGGAATCATCACAGGTACACATAACAGAAACTATAACAGGAAACATAACTGACATCTATTGTTATTATTACTCGTCCGACTCATATATCTCGGTATGTGTCCAGGTGTGCACCCCAACACACATACATCCATATATAAGCGAGTCGAGGGTTGTTAACGGAAGCAGATGGAGAACTGACAGAGCTTCTTATAGTGGTTCACATACACCGGGGACCAGTTTGTTGGTCCAACGGTTCCCACCACCTGGGACCGGTTTGGAGGCCCAAAGTCCCCCTATATGTACTCATGTGGGCCCTAAGTCCCACTATAGTCGTCCGCCATATATATATCATATCCATCACTATAAGCAAGGTATCATTCCGGCATCCATCACTTCCTCCCATACCCCATACAAGTTGTCCTTTTTATGATTTATTAACATAATTATCAGATTAAGGGAATGAGCAATATCATAACAGTAATACATAACAGTGATCAGGTACTACATTCCCTTTATCGTGATAATTATAAGAATCGGTGTATCATGCTTGGTGTCAAGAGATAGCATGATAAGTGGTGATGTGAATCAAGTAACCAGTCAAGTCAGGAGATAGATGATAGTCTGGGTAAGTCATGGTACAACATAAAGGTCTTGCCAAATAGTGGCATGTCAAGTGGTCTGGCGATAACACAGAAGATGTCAGGTGATATACATGTGTTAAAAGGAAACATGCAATTGACAAGTCTGAAATAATAGCATGGCAATCATAGGAGAAACTCAGAAGTCAACGACCACGAAGGGTCGGCCACGCATAGTATGAAAACAGTAAAAGATATAAAGTAAGAAATACAATACATGAAGACTAGAGCGAGAATACTATCATAATCAATGAAATGGGAAGCAAGAGGGTAGCGAGTAAGAATACTCGCCCAAATCACCAAAACGCCGAAATATCCGGAATCCACTGAAGTTCGGGATGCGCCACAACCTGTGATATAAATATGTAGAGTGAAGATGAGAGAGAGAAAGAATAGAAGACGATGTTTGTCAAGTGACAAGTCAAGTGATACCTATATGTGATGTAAGTCTAAAGGGTAAGGTTCATATTCAAGAAGGAAATCAACTAAGACAGATAGGCAAAGTTAGTCGACTAGGATGGAAGAGTAGTCGACTAATAGTGGAGTTAGTCGACTAACAGTCTGGTATAGTCGACTAGAACTGGGTTCCAGAGAGTTTGGGTTTCTGTTTCAGGGAAAGTCAGTCGACTAGGTTAGAAGGGGTAGTCGACTAATAGGAGGGTCAAGTCGACTAACAGATACTTAAGTCGACTAAGTCTGAGATACAGAGAGTTGGGATTTGTTTCAGGAGTCGACTAGGGGAATTCTAGTAGTCGACTAGGATGCCAAGTCGACTAGTAATTAGGCTTAAGTCGACTGGAGCCGAGAGTTGATGTTTTCTGGTTCAGGAAAGATTAGTCGACTAGGGTCAAGGGTGTAGTCGACTAAGGGTCTCTAGTCGACTAGGAACTAAGGTAAGTCGACTAATACTGTGTTTCCGGAAAAGCTACGTTTCAACTAAGGTTTTCTAGTCGACTAGGTTCTAGGTCAAGTCGACAATACTGTGAAAACAGCAAACAGAACAGATTTTCTAGGGTTGGGTTTGATGGCTAAATAAACATGGATTGAAGACATAATTGAACATGATATGAATACTAAAGTACACTTAAGAATAAATCAAGTCCTTGTGATGAAAATTACTCACCAAAGGGCACCAAGTGATGGAAGTTGTTGATGAAGAGAAAGGTGGAGTCTTTGGTGGAGTTGTTGACCTTGTGGTTGTTTCCATGGTGATGAAGGAAGAAGAAGATGAAGCTAGGTTGGAGAAGTGGTGGTGGTTGCCTTGGTGGAGATGAAGGAGATGGAGGTGGTGAAAGCTAGGGTTTGGCTTTTGGTGAAGAGAAATGAAAAGAAAGGGATTGAAATGAAAAGGAAATGTATATATAGGATTTGGATTTTGTAAAGGGAGTTGCAATTAAATAAAAGGGAGGGGCTTACTTGCAAAGTGGAGAGGTGAGGTGGAGATTTGTGTGGTGGAGATTGGTGGAGAATTGTGTGGATGAAAATGGAAGCTTAGGGAGGAAGAAAAGAATAAAGGAAAAGGAAAAATGGAAAAGAAATTATAATGAGAAGATATTTTGGAGAAGATATTTTTGGTGGAGAAGATATTTTCTTGGAATCAGAATGTGAAAATACTGGAAGGACAGATACCCGGGATTGAGTCGTGGATACGGAAATCTTTCGGGAAAATACCGGAATCGTCCGAAATTCAAGTATCTCGGAACGACCCGAAATAAACATCAAAAATCCAAAATATAATACTAAGTATCATAGTGAAATCCGTTTTAAGAAATACTTTATAGTTTTAAAACTAAAAATCCCGGAATCAGTTACCTACCGACTCCGGTGGAATTTTCATAAAATCAATAAATCCTCAGAAAAAGTATTTAAATAAGAAATGTGATTCTAAGAAGTAAAGTCTAAAGGACCTTCTAGAAATTCCTACCCGTGTGTAAACTAAAAATCCTGGAATCGGTCAGCGGCACTGGCCGACACCGGTTTTGAAGAAATTCATTTTAATTCAGGAAAAATCTAGAAAATCATAGAAAATATATATATTAGAAAATGATATTTAAAATTGAAATCGGTCAAATACAGAAAGTAAATCGAAAAATACGATCGAAAACTGAATACGCAACTAAGTACGTATTCCGGAAACGGGGTATTACAATCCACCCACCTTACAAAAAATTGCGTCCTCGCAATTTCGTTAAGGGGATAAATTGAATACAAAGGGGACAAGGGTGGAATAAAGGCTTCATAAACCAAAACAGGGGAAAGGATGGAAGTAAGGAATCAAAGGAAGGATAGTCAAGAAATAGATAACTCTGCACTTGCAGTTGGAATGTATAACCAAGACTCATGTATTCCAGTTGCAAATCTCTCTACCATTGATTTGCCTTCTGGACGTACTGAGGAAGTTAGAGCCTAAGCTCTGATACCAACCTGTAACGCCCCGATTCCACGGATACGGGGACGTCACTGCAACGTATATACGTAAGTCCGAATTACCTTCCCGTATATACGCTAAGCATCAGTACAGACAAGAATCAGAGTACGGAAGCAAATGGTGCATTATACATTCCAACACATATATATACAATCACAGAGTTATCACCAGAAGTGATCCAATATTACAATAATATTATATCACTGATGTGCAAATGCGGGAATACAAAAGATATACATGTATGGACAACATAAAAGATACATGTATATGAACAGTACAAAAGAGTGCTCACGAGGTAACTGGAGAGACCACGCTACCGCTGCGCTACTCTGATCAATAACAGGGGGAAATCCTCACGCTCCAAGCTCCATGACCTGGACATGAGAATCCAGGGGAGTCAGTGAAACTCCCCAGGCGAGTAGGATACAAAGCCGGGTGGCGAGCCAGGAGGGACACAAGAGTCAAGTACAGGAGACAGGAGGGTTAGAACATAATGAAATATATATATATATGAACGGTGTAACATAATCGTCAGGAAACCGGAAATCCAAGGTAAAACTGATTTCATGCAAAGTGATTTTATACGCTTAGGTCACGGTCCCATGAGACAAATACATCGAAGGAATAATCCAAACAAGGAAACCCTCATATATATACTTTTGTCTCATGCCACATAAATCCAAGCGTATAGAATCAGCGTTGCAATTCGTATGATAGTAACAGGAATACAGGACAATAATGATCAGGGGTCCATAACACGTGTAACGGGAGTCATAACAGTAAAATATAACAGGAATCATCACAGGTACACATAACAGAAACTATAACAGGAAACATAACTGACATCTATTGTTATTATTACTCGTCCGACTCATATATCTCGGTATGTGTCCAGGTGTGCACCCCAACACACATACATCCATATATAAGCGAGTCGAGGTTGTTAACGGAAGCAGATGGAGAACTGACAGAGCTTCTTATAGTGGTTCACATACACCGGGGACCAGTTTGTTGGTCCAACGGTTCCCACCACCTGGGACCGGTTTGGAGGCCCAAGTCCCCCTATATGTACTCATGTGGGCCCTAAGTCCCACTATAGTCGTCCGCCATATATATATCATATCCATCACTATAAGCAAGGTATCATTCCGGCATCCATCACTTCCTCCCATACCCCATACAAGTTGTCCTTTTTATGATTTATTAACATAATTATCAGATTAAGGGAATGAGCAATATAATAACAGTAATACATAACAGTGATCAGGTACTACATTCCCTTTATCGTGATAATTATAAGAATCGGTGTATCATGCTTGGTGTCAAGAGATAGCATGATAAGTGGTGATGTGAATCAAGTAACCAGTCAAGTCAGGAGATAGATGATAGTCTGGGTAAGTCATGGTACAACATAAAGGTCTTGCCAAATAGTGGCATGTCAAGTGGTCTGGCGATAACACAGAAGATGTCAGGTGATATACATGTGTTAAAAGGAAACATGCAATTGACAAGTCTGAAATAATAGCATGGCAATCATAGGAGAAACTCAGAAGTCAACGACCACGAAGGGTCGGCCACGCATAGTATGAAAACAGTAAAAGATATAAAGTAAGAAATACAATACATGAAGACTAGAGCGAGAATACTATCATAATCAATGAAATGGGAAGCAAGAGGGTAGCGAGTAAGAATACTCGCCCAAATCACCAAAACGCCGAAATATCCGGAATCCACTGAAGTTCGGGATGCGCCACAACCTGTGATATAAATATGTAGAGTGAAGATGAGAGAGAGAAAGAATAGAAGACGATGTTTGTCAAGTGACAAGTCAAGTGATACCTATATGTGATGTAAGTCTAAAGGGTAAGGTTCATATTCAAGAAGGAAATCAACTAAGACAGATAGGCAAAGTTAGTCGACTAGGATGGAAGAGTAGTCGACTAATAGTGGAGTTAGTCGACTAACAGTCTGGTATAGTCGACTAGAACTGGGTTCCAGAGAGTTTGGGTTTCTGTTTCAGGGAAAGTCAGTCGACTAGGTTAGAAGGGGTAGTCGACTAATAGGAGGGTCAAGTCGACTAACAGATACTTAAGTCGACTAAGTCTGAGATACAGAGAGTTGGGATTTGTTTCAGGAGTCGACTAGGGGAATTCTAGTAGTCGACTAGGGATGCCAAGTCGACTAGTAATTAGGCTTAAGTCGACTGGAGCCGAGAGTTGATGTTTTCTGGTTCAGGAAAGATTAGTCGACTAGGGTCAAGGGTGTAGTCGACTAAGGGTCTCTAGTCGACTAGGAACTAAGGTAAGTCGACTAATACTGTGTTTCCGGAAAAGCTACGTTTCAACTAAGGTTTTCTAGTCGACTAGGTTCTAGGTCAAGTCGACAATACTGTGAAAACAGCAAACAGAACAGATTTTCTAGGGTTGGGTTTGATGGCTAAATAAACATGGATTGAAGACATAATTGAACATGATATGAATACTAAAGTACACTTAAGAATAAATCAAGTCCTTGTGATGAAATTACTCACCAAAGGGCACCAAGTGATGGAAGTTGTTGATGAAGAGAAAGGTGGAGTCTTTGGTGGAGTTGTTGACCTTGTGGTTGTTTCCATGGTGATGAAGGAAGAAGAAGATGAAGCTAGGTTGGAGAAGTGGTGGTGGTTGCCTTGGTGGAGATGAAGGAGATGGAGGTGGTGAAAGCTAGGGTTTGGCTTTTGGTGAAGAGAAATGAAAAGAAAGGGATTGAAATGAAAAGGAAATGTATATATAGGATTTGGATTTTGTAAAGGGAGTTGCAATTAAATAAAAGGGAGGGGCTTACTTGAAAGTGGAGAGGTGAGGTGGAGATTTGTGTGGTGGAGATTGGTGGAGAATTGTGTGGATGAAAATGGAAGCTTAGGGAGGAAGAAAAGAATAAAGAAAAGGAAAAATGGAAAAGAAATTATAATGAGAAGATATTTTGGAGAAGATATTTTTGGTGGAGAAGATATTTTCTTGGAATCAGAATGTGAAAATACTGGAAGGACAGATACCCGGGATTGAGTCGTGGATACGGAAATCTTTCGGGAAAATACCGGAATCGTCCGAAATTCAAGTATCTCGGAACGACCCGAAATAAACATCAAAATCCAAAATATAATACTAAGTATCATAGTGAAATCCGTTTTAAGAAATACTTTATAGTTTTAAAACTAAAAATCCCGGAATCAGTTACCTACCGACTCCGGTGGAATTTTCATAAAATCAATAAATCCTCAGAAAAAGTATTTAAATAAGAAATGTGATTCTAAGAAGTAAAGTCTAAAGGACCTTCTAGAAATTCCTACCCGTGTGTAAACTAAAAATCCTGGAATCGGTCAGCGGCACTGGCCGACACCGTTTTGAAGAAATTCATTTTAATTCAGGAAAAATCTAGAAAATCATAGAAAATATATAATATTAGAAAATGATATTTAAAATTGAAATCGGTCAAATACAGAAAGTAAATCGAAAAATACGATCGAAAAACTGAATACGCAACTAAGTACGTATTCCGGAAACGGGGTATTACACCCCACCATTTGCTTTTGATGTAGGTGAGGGCTCTCACAAAACGTGAGAGGATCGGTGCCTTGATGGTGGATGCACTTGGACTTGATACACACTTATATAGATGCATCGCTATCAAGGAGTTTTTGGTGGGATGACCACTATGTTTGGAGCTTTGGAGTTGGTAACAATCTCTAAACTCCCATTTTATTTATGTACATGCTAGTTCATTTATAATATTTTGAGCATGTTCATGTTTTATGATTTTTTTTTTGTGCTTCATGTGGTATGAACTAGTTTAAATGTAGATTTTATCAAAACTTGCATGTATACATATACAAATAGTGAGTTACATTTGATTTATATATGTTTGCACTTCATACTCATTTGTACCCACTAAATGCACATGTATAGGCTAGTTTTGATGATTCTTTCATTTATACATGTTTTGCCAATTTTCATGTTTTTACTTCATGTATATGTATTTTTATTCAAATCTAATAAATATACATGTATACCCGTGAGTCTCTTGCCTTCATGCAAATACATTTGATAGACTCTTTTATGTTTGGATATGTACGTGTATTGTTAGGATTGGATAAATCATACATATACCTAGAAGTTTGTTTGTTTTATTGAAAAATGATTTTTCATGTTTTTGTAAAAAAAAAAAAATTTGATACATGATCACTTTTGAGCTTCAATGACCATTTTCATGAAAATACCATTTACATAACCTTTGAACACTCATCTTTTACTTTTCAAGATAATTTTGAGCTTTATGGACTATGAGTGATTAAATTTTGATGTATTTAGTATGATTCATGAAATACATATGCTTTGATTTGATGTCTTTTGAAGGATCTTTAACTAGTTTTCAAAAATTATTTTAACTAGTTAATTGTTCTTCATTTGGTAGAGTTTTTCAAACAAAGCTTATTTTTCAAATCTATTTTTGAAAACCCCTACCATCAATGAGCGGATGGATGGGCGTGTATGCCTTGTATGCTTCATTGAAAATCTTTTACCTTGTGCATATCAAGGGATGGTAGGTTATGAGATATACACTTGATCTTATTGTTATGTCAATTGGTATCATTGAATCGTTTCAATTGGTATCAATATGAACTTATTTTGTATATACTCATATTTTGTTTCTTATATATGTATGTATCAATTTCACTTGGTATACTCATTTTTCATACATATATATGATTTTCATGTGCTTAACTTTCAATTGGTTCACATTTTTTAAAGCACAAAGTTCATGATGAAAAAAAAAAATTTTGATCATTATGTTTACTATTGGTATCAATATGCTTCAACTTCATATTTGTTAAATTCAATTGGTATTAATATGTTTTACAATAATGACTATTTTCAATTTGGTATCTTAAAAATTTGTTTGCTTTACAAGAGCTCTGATACCTTTAAAAATTTTGTTTAAGAAAAATAAAAAAAAATGTGTTTTGGTATGTATTTCCTATATGCAAGGAGAGCTTAACATCTCTTCTACATATAGATTCATGTTGAGTATATTATAAATTGAGGAGCTTGATAACTCTTCTTTATATGATATACGTGTGTAGGGGGAGCTTCACATCTCCTCTTATGCATTACATAATATGTGTTATGTGAGTTAGGGCTTGTCATCCCTTCTTCATGTAATGCATATGTGTAGGGAAGCTAACTTAGCGTCTTCCTCTTCATGAATGTATATCGCATATAAATCTTTATTGATTGATTTGTATTACCCCTTCTTAATCTCTTTGTTTTTGACAAAAAGGGGAGAAAAATTTGTTTGATTTGTTTTTACTTTGAACCCTTTGTTGATGATTGACAAAAAGGGGGAGAAGTATTTGAATTTATATGCATGTTTTCATGTTTTCATTGCTTAAGGGGGAGAAGTATTTATCTTCCTTGTTATTTATGCATATAAGTTTTGTATTGCAAATAGGAGAAAAAGATTTTGATTTATGCTTGTTGCATGTTTTATCTCCATACTTGCATACATATTCATGTGCCTCATTGCCATATCTATTATTTATTTTGTATGCATGAGTTAAGGGGGAGCTTCCTTGAAGCTTTACTTTAATCCAAGCATATATAACTCCATGAGTTTTGTCATCATCAAAAGGGGGGAGATTGTTGGCCCAAAGGCCTATCACCCTAGTTTTGATGATGATCAACTCATGAAGTTATGTTTACTAATGATCTTGTGTTTAATTAGTGACAGATTCATTATCAAGATCTTAGTAGGTGCATAGCTCAACAAAGGATAAAATGTCAAGATTTGGAGCTAGCACGGTGTGATCCAAGGAGCTTTTGGATCAAGCTTGGACCAAGTCAAGAAGATGAGAAGCCTTCAAGTGAAGACTTCAAGAAGATGAAGACTTGTGTCTAGGTATAAGATTTTGTCTTTGTTTTAGTTAAAAATGTAAAGGATAGATAGTTGGTGGATTGCTCAAGTACACACACACACTCTTGATTTAGTTTGCTTTAGAAAAGAATTTTAACCAAAAACCAAATATGTATTCAAGTGGTTTTGATTTTTGGTATTTCTCATATACATATCTTTAAAGCAAAACCAAGTTTAGAGTTTTATGACAAAAACATAGATATTTCATTATGATTGTGTAGTGGATCATATCCATACACACTATGCCTTAAAAGTATATCTTGTTTTTGTATTTGATGAAGATTTGGAAAAACATGTTTTGGAAAAATATTGTTTTGGAAAATACAGTTTTTATCATAAGCCAAATATTTTCAAGTTACAAAAATAGTTCAATCTTTTATAACATGTCTTGATTTTATGCAAGCATGTTTGTATATCAAAGTATATTGGTTAAACTATTTTTGTAGATTTTTAAGCATTTTATGGGATTTTATTTGAGCCAAAAAGACAAACTTTTTAATCCCAGAAAACTGTTTCAGGCTTCGGATAAGTCGACTAGTAGCCTTTATAAGTCGATTAATCCTGGAGTCGGCCGACCGGACCGGTCGACCGACGTGCACAAACGTGCACGCCTTTGTGTACTGGAGGACGGCCGACCGTGCCGGTCGACCGCTCCAGAGAGCAGAGCTCTCTGGAAAGTTCGGCCGACCGCACGGGTCGACCGACATAGAGTTGGACTCTCAGCTCCAGTGGGTCGGTCGACCCTGGCGGTCGACCGTGGCTCCAACGGTCAGAAATCCGACCGTTGGCGGTCGACCGACCCGGTCGACCGGCAGTTCTGACAAAGCCCCAACGGCTAGTTTTCTGGCAGCCTATAAATTGGGGGTCTTGTCATTGTTTTGAGACAAGATTTTAGGAGAGCTTTGAGCCAGTTTTTCCCACTCTTTCCAGAGGTTTTTCTCCACAAAATAGTGAGCTAATATTTCCTATCAAAAGGAAGTTTTATTAAGAGTGTGTTTTAAAGAGATTCTTGAGTTTTTCACCATTGATTCTTTCCTTGTTTTCTCACAAAACACTTGAGCCATCCATTGATCTATCTACCCTATAGGGAGTGTTATTGTGAGAGGATTTTAGGTGATCAAGAGTTGTGATCACCAAAGTTCTACTTGATTCTTTGAGGAGACGGGCAAGTGTGCTCGTGATTGTTTAGGGTCCAAGTGTGGACTCGGTTGTTTCGGGTTCGGGTGCGAACTCATTGTTTGAGGTGCGGCCTCGGCGAGCCGGTGGGCTTGCGGTGTGTATGGAACTAGGGAGTCCGAGGGCTTGTAGGTGTTGCGGCACCGAGGAGAGATCCATTGGGATCTTGCATAGTGGAAATCCTTCGTGTGTCGAAGGCGGGGATGTAGAGCAAGTGTGCTCGAACCTCGAAACATACCCTTGTGTTTGCGATTGCTTACTCTCTCTTTGTCTCTTTTGTATCTTGCATTCAATTATAGTGTTTATATTTACATGCTTGATGTATTGTGTGCTCATTGATTTATACTTGCTTGGGTTGTTTGCTAACACTTGTATTTAACCAAGAGAGCCAACGCGGCACCTCAACCCATTCAAGGGGAATCTAGAGGAGTTTGTCCAGAGCCCTTCACGGGGAATTCGGCAACACTCTTGTGTTATACATAGTGTTTAGTGTAAAAGTTTTAATTAGGTCATATTTGCTTTTAGCTTCCGCATTATTTGCATAATTCATTATTAAGTGACCATTAGATTAGTCATTCACCTATTCACCCCCCTCTAGGTGAACATTCACTGCTCTCAGACCCGGTCGACCCTGACGGTCGACCGTCCAAAGTCTGCCAAACATGCACAGATCTGTGCACGTCGGTCGATCGGCCTGGTCGACCGACTTCATCCCAAGTCGACTTGGTCAGAAGACTAGTCGACTGGTTGAAGCCTGGAACAGAAAACTGGGTCAGAAAAACAGTTTAAAAATATTTGAAAAATCTTTTAAGTCTTCTAAAATCCACAAAACTTGTTTTAACATTTTTTATTGAAACACAGACAAGTGATAAAAATTTCAAGACATATATCAATCATATCAATTCATTTTTGAGTCTTGCAAATTTTATTAAAACCAACACTTGTATTTTTATCAAACTTGATTTTTCAATACATGAATAGGAAAGTCAAAATAAGTTTGTTTAAGATGTTTAAGCATGTATGTATAACTAGAATACATCTATTATACATATAAACCATGTAAACTTGTTTTGATCAATCATTCATGAAAACCAATTCCAAAACATGAAAACGTGTGTGTTGTGCACTTGAGCATATCAACTATTCTTATCTTTACAAATGGATCTAAAACACACTAAACTAAATTAGGATACCTAAGTCTTCTTGACGATCTTCATCTTCAAGTAGACCCGATCCAAAACTCCATCCATGGGCTAGGCAATGTGTGATCTTGATGCTTTGGCCCTGGAATCACCATGAAAAGCTTCTAAACTCCTTGTTGAAGCTAATCATCAACTAATATCTTGGTTAATGAATCTGAAACTTAAACACCACAAGATTATTAGTAAACATAACTACATGAGTTAATCATCATCAAAACTAGGGTGGAAGGCCTTTGGGCCAACACAGCAAGCTCGAAATTTTGTTATTCAGAGGCGACGAACTGACATGACGACAAAATGAAGGTGAATCCGATTTTAGGGACCCGTCTATTCAGAGGTGATAAACTGGATATAATAGACTAAGATACAATGAACTCCGAATCCGCTGCCAGGGGTAGCACATTAACTTAGCAACTAGCCCACTAGGGACTGCAAAGGTGAATTGGATCTGGGCACCCGTCGGTTCAGAGGTAATATGGACATGACAAACTAAGAGACACTAGATTTGTAATTTGCTGTTTAGAGGTTATCGTATTAACATGACAACAAGAACTCTCGGACTTGACGGGGGAAAGGAGAACAAAGTTATGACTCGTTTGTTCAGAGGTGTTAAACTGGACATGACAATTTGAGTACCATAAAAGGGGAGAGATCTAGGCATCCGTCGGTTCAGAGGTAATATGGACAAAATGATTGGAAGTTACTAGACTCAAATTCCTGTCGTTCAGAGGTGGCGAACTGGACATAACGGTAAAGGAGTAGTCTCTAATGGACTGGAAGATGGGACTTGGTTATTTATCGGTTCAGAGGTATCATGAACATAGCTGATTGAGAAACCACCAAGCTAAGAATTTCTAACGTTCAGAGGTTACAAGCTGGACATGACGGTAAAAGAAATAATTCCACTGAGGGAAATAAGACTTGATCTTAAACTACATAGGAAAATTGGTATCTCCTTTGGATGTTATTTGGAAGAAATTGTCAGATGTATATTATTAACGTGACAACTAGGAAAGTCCACTGAGGACTGAAAAAGGAAATAATAGACTTTGAGGAGAGTCTACCAGAAACTCGCTGGGGAGTTATAAAGTGAATCTCATAAGAGATTATATGTCAGACGTTATCATTAACGTGACAAAAAAGAACTCCATGGGGATTCGATAGGGAAAAGATTATTCCCTAAAAGTTGTCAGAGGTAATCATTAATGTAACAATCAAATCTCTTGCTGGAGAATTAAAAGGAGATTTTCAGAAGTGATCGTGACAGCTTCTCCACTTGGGAATTTGTAAAGCAGCCTGTCAGAGATATGATGTTAACTTGACAAGGATTCATTTACTGTTAGAGATATTTGAACATAATAGCAATTTGAGTGGATCTGTCATTCTATTGAAGAGAATAATAAGTTGAGTTTGATCTGCTAGGGATATTAGCAAGATACGCAAGGAAAAAGTTTTACCGTCAGAGGCGTGAGCTTTAAGCATGACAGTTGTGATCTGTTATTTGAAAAATGAATATAGCCTTTTGTGGTCCTACCATTCCATGGACGTGAATTGGTAGGGGACTTTGGCGAGAAAAGCGGGATCAGGTCCCTTAGGATTTTTAGAAAATCCTCAGCTATCAATGGATTTGGTATGCCTTTACCAACTACCGTTTGAGTTGGGCTAGCCATGCTATTCCCCTCAGCATGATGAGTTGTTGAGGATTTTATATTGGGCTTAGAAGCCAATGTTTTCCTCTAGCCTTATTCACCGAAGGCTTCAAATCGTGTCACATGAAGTGAACATTTCTGTATTCCACTGGTGACCTCTAAAATCTCACTGGGGATTAACGAGTTAAGTCTAAACTTCATGGAAAATTTGTCGAGTAGATCGACATTTCTTATGGAGCATCACCTTTTGTTCATCAAGTCTCTGGTTCTCAGCTGATCTTCGTGTCTAGATATGGAGTACAAACTTCATAAAAAATATATCGAGTAAGTCGAGATTCCTCGTGGAGTTTCACTTTTGTTCGTCATAATCAAGACTTTAGTAACAACTGATCATTGAATCTGAACATGAAAATATTAAAAAGGTCCTGCAAGGATGCATCACGAGCCTTCTTCGATGAATTCGGCTCATTCAAGATTATTGTGAAGCCAAATTGATTTGCCGAAGAAGAATGCAGAGATGGTTGAAATTGATTCCACCTGTAGAAAGGAACTTTTAAGGAGATGAAATAGTCAGACGAGTCCGACTTGATGATCAAAAGTGTAATGTTAACATGATCATGTATAGTACTTTTTTGATCAGATGTATAGTGTTAACGTGATCATGGATAACACTTGTGGTCGATTGGCATCAGGAGAGTGTCATCGTTTGGATTCGCTAGGCGATAAGCTCCACTCGAGTAGACTGCCTTTACTATGAAAGGCTATCCTCATTTGATTGGTGGAATGACATATTCTAACCCCCTGCGCGTTTTTTGACGTTGTTGGCTGTTGTGTCTCATCGGGGACTGGTTGTACTGTCGCAAGTTATTTTCCAGACCTAGTGCCTGTCAGCTATTAAATAGCGGTTGAGATGGTTGTCTCCTCTTCAGAGTTGGTGCAGTGTCATCTACTGCGAGAGACATTACAAAATTGCCTTTAGCTTTGAACTGACTTGAGTCCCATTGCTTTAGCCGTTGCTGGGATAAGACCCATGGCTTTTGGAAGTAGAGTTGACTAACTCCATACTCCTTTCAGGATAGGAGTTAGACAGTGGCCTTTTTATGTTCTGACTTCAGAGTCAAAAAACCTGCTTCGATCAGTGCTTGAATTTTATTTTTAAGGACATTGCACCTGCAAGTAGGATGATGAACCATCCTATGGCAAAAATAATAGTTGAGATCATTCATTTGTTCCACTTCGTCTGGACGTCTAGCCTCTGGCAACTTGAGCTTGTTGCTTTTGTTAAGTAAGTGGAAAAGTGTCACCACATGCTCATCTTTGAAGGAGTATTGTTTTTGATACTCTGAAGTTCTGTTGGAATTACCCTTCTTTCATCGAGTTCCTCCATATACTTCCAATACTGATATATCAGAAGATTTAGCCATGTCATAGCTTTTACTGTTGATTTTTCACCTGTTTTTGGGGGTCTCAAACGTTTTAGCTGATTTTTCAGTTATCTCGGCTTGTTCAATAAGCTCCTTCCAAGTGTGGGCTTTGACGGCGCCTATGCGAACTTGTTGGCCCAAAGGCCCATCACTCTAATTTTGATGATGATCAACTAATGTAGTTATAGTACTAATGATCTTGTGTTTATTTAGTCTCAGATTCATGATCAAGATCTTAGTAGGTGTGTAGCTTCAACAAAGGATTTAAAGTCAAGTTGTGGAGCTAACACGGTTTGATTCAAGAGCTTGTGCATCAAGACCACATCAAATACTCAAGAGGAGTCTAGCTCTTTGGATCGAGTTTGGACCAAGTCAAGAAGAGAAGAAGATTTCAAGTGAAGACTTCAAGATCAAGACTTGTGTCTAGGTTTGTTTTTATAAGATTTTGTTTTTAGTTAAAATGTAAAGGATAGAATAGTTGGTGGATTGCTCAAGTATACAATTTACACACACACACTCTTGATTTATATGTGTTTTCATAAAAGAATTTTTATTTTGGAAAATACAAAAGAGTTTTCATTTTGGAAAAATACCGGTTTGGTTTTTGGTATTCAAAGTATACATATGTTTTAACCAAAACCATGTTTAGTGCTTATTGTCAAAAACATAGATATTTCATCATGTATGTGTAGTGGATCATATCCACACACCCTATGCTTTCAAAGAGTTTAAAATATCTTGTTTTTATATTTGGAGAAGTTTTGGAAAAACCAATTTTGGAAAAATACAGTTTTCGTTTTTAGCCAAAATTTCTAAGTTACAAAAATAGTTTAAATTGTTTGTAACATGTCTTGATTTTACTCAATATGTTTGTTTATCAAAGTATAATATTGAAACTATTTTTGTAGATTTGTAGTAATTTTGTGGGATTTTATTTAAGCCAAAAGATAACCTTTTCAATCCCTAATTTGACCTGACCTGGCTTCTGCCGGTCGACCGGACCGGTCGACCGTGCTTGAAGTCGGTCGACCGAGTCGGTCGACTGACGTGCACAGAACGTGTACGCCAGCTTGGCTGGAGGGCCGGTCGACCGGGTCGGTCGACCGCAGAGAGCTTCTGCTCTCTGGAAAGCCCCGGTCGACCGTGACGGTCGACCGATAGAGAAGTCTGTTCTCTGTTCCAGGGTCTCGCTCGACCGGGCCGGTCGACCGCTGTCTCAACGGTCAAAAATTTGACCGTTGGCGGTCGATCGGGCCGGTCGACCGCCAGCCGCCTGGGCTGAAAAAATGCCCAACGGCTAGTTTTTTCTAGCCCTATAAAATGGGACTTTTGGGGCTGTTTTCTACAAGATTTTTCAAGTGGTTTTGCACCAGTTTTTCCAACTCTTTTAAAGGTTTTCTCCACTCGTATTTGAGTGATTGATATACAATTTTGCATATTTTACCACATCATTTCCATGCATATTGCAAATAAAAATATGATTTTTAATGTTCTTCTCTCTATTTTTTGCAGGTCCACATCTGAAATAAGAAAAGGCCCAAAATATCTTTAATTAGTAATAATTAAAGGGAATTAATTCAAAGCCCAAAAGAGAGCCCAAGGTTGAGCCCAGGATCTGGAGAATTCTATGCGCCAGCTCAGACTTCCAGAAGGTCCACGTGGCTAACAAACTCGTAACAAACGCGCAACAGAAATCTTGGCCTCAACGGCCAAGATTCTGCCGCTGATCCACGGCTTTTGCCACAGATCTGCGGCAGTTACAAGGCCGTTGAGGCCCGAGATTCTCTCCAACAACCTGGATTCCAGATACTTCTCTCTGAGGTTATAAATACACCACTAGGGCCTTCGCAGGAAGAGGAGGAGAAGAGAGGAGAGATTAGAGATTATGCTTGTATTTTGTAGGATTTCTCTTTAGGATTTTTGTAGTGCTCTAGATCTTCTTCCTCCCTAGAAATTCTGTAAAGAGATAGTTTGTAAGAGAGAGAAAGCTTGTGTATACCAAGGTGTGACAACTTGTGAAGAAAGGATTGATCCATTCTCTTCTCTCTTCTCTTGCATTTTCTAGTTTACTTGCTTTCTTTAATTCTAGCTTCACTTTACTTGCACTTTAATTCATGCTTTGCTTTTCTTTTATTATGGCTAGTAGCTAACTTTGCTAATATGAACTAGCTAACCACTAACCTTGCTAACTACTAACTCATGGGTGATTGCTATCTTTAATCTTGCAAGTTGTATGGTCTTCTCTTCTCCGATGGGTTACTTTCTGTAACCCCCTGATCCCCGGTGTACGTATCACTGTATCGGTACGCGATACGACGTACAAAAATTGATTTGACCTCTGTGGTAGTCTGATTGAGCCGATTTCAGTTTCTAAAATTATTTTCTAATATTTGAGATTTTTCAGGATTTTCTGAAATTTTTCTGGATTATTTTGGAAAATCTCCGTAATCGGTGTCGACCGATACCGATAACCGGCCTTCTGATTTTTGTTTCACAAACGGAGTATAATTTGGAGAATCGGATTTCACCAGATGTCTTAGAATCGTATTATCTGCGTCCGGGTATTTTTGGGGATTTTTCGGAATTTATCGAAATCCGGGCAAAACCGGTGTCGCCCGTATCGGCGACAACTTCTGGGATTTTTAATTTTGCAAACCGGATTGAGTTTCGACAAACCGTTTTCATATTACGTCTCAGAATAATATTTTCTATTTTCTGTAATTTTTGGAATCGTTCGGGCTAGTCAATTTTTGACAATATTAAAATAATATTATTTTAAATCATTTTCTTTTTCTTTTCTTTTCTTTCTCTTTTTCTTTTCCTTCTCCATCTTTCCAGCGTCTTCTCCCCCACCGACTCAACCCATTTCCACCGACTCTCTCCCTCCCTATAAATTCTCTCCCTCTTTCTCTCTCTCACATAATCTTACTCTCTCTCCTCTCTCTTCCAATTTCTCTCTCTCCCTTTCTCTCTCTCTCTCTCTCTCACCCTCTCTCTGTTCTTAGCTCTCGGACCATCGCCGGCGAGGCGGTGCCGGCCTGGGCGACCGCCGGCGAGGCGGCGCCGGCTGGGCCACCGCCGGCCCAGCCCCCCCAATCATTCTCTCCCTCTCCTCCTCTCTGCAGAGCGCCCCGCGGCCTTGGGCGCCGGCGGGGAGCGGCGCCGGCGGGGAGCGGCGCTGGCGGCCGCGCGCAGGCAAGCGCGCGCGGGCGGCAGCGACCGCACGGGTGGCGGCCGCGAGTAGGCAGCAGCAGCAGCACAAGGCTGCTGCTGTTGTTGCTGCTATCGGGTGAAACCCAATAATGGGTTTGGGTACGGGTTCAAACCCAAACCCGACCCGTTTATACCCGGACCCGACCCAATAAGGTATATTTCCGATTTAACCCCTGTAAAATTATTATTTACGTTTAGGCCCCTGAAAAATTACAAATAGCCCCCTAGATAATTTTTTTGTTTTTACATATTTAACCCTATTTGTTATGATTCAGTATTCGGGCGATAACTGGAGCATCCGGACTCCGATTCGGGCGATTCTGGATCCGTTGCGATCGTGAGAACGAGAGCTACAATCCTGTAGCCATTTTGTGAGTGCTTTCTTTTATAAATTATCTTTTATCATGATTAATATCTTAGTTGGTTGCCTAATTAAGAATAAACATGATTAACGATAAATCATGATAATTATTGTAATCCCTGCAATTAAGGCACAATAACACCTGATTTAGGATACAGACTGATTGGTTAGTTAATGAGATGAGGTAACCATAGTAACAAGACATACGTCGTAGACAACTCGGACACAGATATCATGCTTGTACCGCCACTGTCCCACGGATCACTGGGTCACCATATTAGTGTATACTATTACTTCATGTAGTAGCTCACAGTTAGATAACTATCGTCACATGTATACTGATCCACGATACTCGGTGATACTACACTGTTACTAGACATGCATGCTAGATACCTTTATTTCACGCACTGGTATCATCACTACAGGGGTAGCGTAAGTCAATGGACATGGTAGTATATAATACACTGACCATTGTGCGTACATGTACTAGTGATACACAGATATGTTATATGGATTCTTGCTCCACATAGATAATCCACTGATACACGGATATTCCACTGCATGATGTACCCCATTTCATATGATTGTTCTCATCGTTACATAACTGCTCGACACACGGTGATCTCATGTTTACATATCACTGTTACATATGCTCACCGCATGGGTGTACATGCATGTATGTTTCTATCTTCCTGTCATATGGATTACCGTGTATATTACATGTATTATTGTTCCATGTTCCTGTATTTGTGTTATATGATTGATGGATCCCCATTCATACTACATGTATTATTGTTCCATGTTACCGTATTCATGTTATATGATTGTTTCCTGTTACTGATATGGATATTCCCGTTACTGGACATGAGAGCTGTTGATATGCGATATGTGGAATTCCACATCTACTGTTCCCGTTTCCCGTTATATGGTTCCCATTATATTGTTCCCGATTCCCGTTATATTGTTCTACGCTATCAACAGAGCTCTGGTCCAGTTATCATGTTACCTGTATCATGTACAGTAGTTGTTCTTGTCACATTGTAGACGGGACATATCAGATAATAATGAGAACTTGGGTATGGGGGAGACTTGACGGTTGATTGGATCTTATCGGGTGATGTACTGGATCCATATTGTTAGTCCCACTGCAGGGGACGGTAGTGCTACCTACCACTAGCTCCATGAGCTCCCGTTACTTGATTCGTGCTCCCCTCCTAGCGGAGGGCCCTGGTCTTAGCAGCCAGGGGTCCGTTTAAGGCCGTGATCCCGGGTATGCACGGGATACATCCACCCGATAAGAACTCTTCGACCACGGGTTTCCAATTCACATAATAAAACAGTATACACAATAGTGACGTCGGGAACACTTGTTATTTGGTTACTCTCTCGTTTGGATAATAGTACCCGTAGGCCATGTCCGGATGGGTTCGACTGGAGTGCGGGCTCTAGTATGAACTGCCAGTGGTATGGGACACTGGAAGAGAGTAATTAAAATAACAGATGGTACTGATTGCTACTATTGTATAAATAACATGACTTGCCTGATATATATTTACTACTTGTTACTGTTCTTTTCCTGATACATGCTTACTACTTGTTACTGTTCCTTGCCTGATACATGTTTAGTTGTACTTGTTATTGTGCCTGATCATTTATCCGATATCATGTTACATGTTTATTTGTTACTTTACTCGATACATGTTACACTTTCTGTAGTAGCATACTATTCATGCATATGTGCATATATTCTGTTTTCTGTATACCTTGCATACATCATTACTGTCTATGCACCACACCGTATACTGGTTAGATAGCATATGCACATCTGCATGTTCACTACTATCACATCACCACTAGCATGTACACTCGTCACCACTAGATAACATTATATTATATAAACTGGATACGATTAGAGACATGACCCGATGATTACATATTTTTATTTGTCTACTGCTTATTACTGTTATCACATTCTATCTTATATCTTATTATCGTGCTTGTATTATTATAGTATATTCCTGCCTTCTTCATTTTACCACTCACTAGGTCGCTTTCTGACGACCCTGGGTTTGCATACCCAGATTGGAGATCCGAGTTACCATAGCTTCAGAGAGTGCCTTGGAGTCACATGGGAGATTCCGCATCAGGACTATTCATAGGTATTTTAGTGCTTTATTTCTGTTATCTTATTTATCCTTGTTTTCATATCTGTTATGATCACTGACCTCTTTCTGCAGGTATTCTTGTACTGCTTTCATGCTGGACCTCATATCTACATGGAGGCATTGTACTGTACTGAGGCTTAACGTACGCGTGAGGTTGTTTTCACCTCGCGTATGTACGTCGCCATAACGTCTCCGTATCCTTGGGATCGGGGCGTTACAAATTGGTATCAGAGCCTAGGTTCAAACCTGGTGTGGGTAACCACCTGGGTCAATGTTTGGGCTCTTACCAACAGTACAATCAAGTTCAGATTAACTGATCTGAACCTTAATTTGGGGATTCCAGCAACGAGTACAAGAATACCATGATCTTGACAATTCATTCCTTGCCTTTGTTTTGTTCCTTCCTTCCTTTCAGTTGTAAACCAGAGCAACCGATTTCCTTCTCACTTTCCTTGTATCATTTTGTTTTCCATCCGTTAGTATTCGTTCACTATCATACTTCTCCATCTCGAGTTCCTTATAAATAGCAGAGTGCGCAGCGGAAGTGTCATGAATCCGTAACCTTTCAGCTTTGGGTTAGAAATATTGTTCTCACACCTGAATGGAAATTGCGAGGACGCAATTTTTTGTAAGGTGAGGAGAAATGTAACCCCCTGATCCCGGTGTACGTATCACTGTATCGGTACGCGATACGACGTACAAAAATTGATTTGACCTCTGTGATAGTCCGATTGAGCCGATTTCAGTTTCTAAAATTATTTTCTAATATTTGAGATTTTTCAGGATTTTCTGAAATTTTTCTGGATTATTTTGGAAAATCTCCGTAATCGGTGTCGACCGATACCGATAACCGGCCTTCTGATTTTTGTTTCACAAACGGAGTATAATTTGGAGAATCGGCTTTCACCAGATGTCTTAGAATCGTATTATCTGCGTCCGGATATTTTTGGGGATTTTTCGGAATTTATCGAAATCCGGACAAAACCGGTGTCGCCCGTATCGGCGACAACTTCTGGGATTTTTAATTTTGCAAACCGGATTGAGTTTCGACAAACCGTTTCCATATTACGTCTCAGAATAATATTTTCTATTTTCTGTAATTTTTGGGAATCGTTCGGGGCTAGTCAATTTTTGACAATATTAAAATAATATTATTTTAAATCATTTTCTTTTTCTTTTCTTTTTCTTTCTCTTTTTCTTTTCCTTCTCCATCTTTCCAGCGTCTTCTCCCCCACCGACTCAACCCATTTCCACCGACACTCTCCCTCCCTATAAATTCTCTCCCTCTTTCTCTCTCTCACATAATCTCACTCTCTCTCCTCTCTCTCTCCTCTCTCTTCCAATTTCTCTCTCTCCCTTTCTCTCTCTCTCTCTCTCTCTCACCCTCTCTCTGTTCTTAGCTCTCGGACCATCGCCGGCGAGGCAGTGCCGGCCTGGGCGACCGCCGGCGAGGCGGCGCCGGCTGGGCCACCGCCGGCCCAGCCCCCCCAATCATTCTCTCCCTCTCCTCCTCTTTGCAGAGCGCCCCGCGTCCTTGGGCGCCGGCCGGGAGCGGCGCCGGCGGGGAACGGCGCCGGCGGGGAGCGGCGTTGGTGGCCGCGCGCAGGCAAGCGCGCGCAGGCGGCGGCGGCCGCACGGGTGGCGGCCGCGAGTAGGCAGCAGCAGCAGCACAAGGCTGCTGCTGTTGTTGCTGCTATCGGGTGAAACCCAATAATGGGTTTGGGTACGGGTTCAAACCCAAACCCGACCCGTTTATACCCGGACCCGACCCAATAAGGTATATTTCCGATTTAACCCCTGTAAAATTATTATTTACGTTTAGGCCCCTGAAAAATTACAAATAGCCCCCTAGATAATTTTTTTGTTATTACATATTTAACCCTATTTGTTATGATTCAGTATTCGGGCGATAACTGGAGCATCCGGACTCCGATTCGGGCGATTCTGGATCCGTTGCGATCGTGAGAACGAGAGCTACAATCCTGTAGCCATTTTGTGAGTGCTTTCTTTTTATAAATTATCTTTTATCATGATTAATATCTTAGTTGGTTGCCTAATTAAGAATAAAACATGATTATCGATAAATCATGATAATTATTGTAATCCCTGCAATTAAGGCACAATAACACCTGATTTAGGATACAGACTATTGGTTAGTTAATGAGATGAGGTAACCATAGTAACAAGACATACGTCGTAGACAACTCGGACACAGATATCATGCTTGTACCGCCACTGTCCCACGGATCACTGGGTCACCATATTAGTGTATACTATTACTTCATGTAGTAGCTCACAGTTAGATAACTATCGTCACATGTATACTAATCCACGATACTCGGTGACACTACACTGTTACTAGACATGCATGCTAGATACCTTTATTTCACGCACTGGTATCATCACTACAGGGGTAGCGTAAGTCAATGGACATGGTAGTATATGATACACTGACCATTGTGCGTACATGTACTAGTGATACACAGATATGTTATATGGATTCTTGCTCCACATAGATAATCCACTGATACACGGATATTCCACTGCATGATGTACCCCATTTCATATGATTGTTCTCATCGTTACATAACTGCTCGACACACGGTGATCTCATGTTTACATATCACTGTTACATATGCTCACCGCATGGGTGTACATGCATGTATTGTTTCTATCTTCCTGTCATATGGATTATCGTGTATATTACATGTATTATTGTTCCATGTTCCTGTATTTGTGTTATATGATTGATGGATCCCCGTTCATACTACATGTATTATTGTTCCATGTTACCGTATTCATGTTATATGATTGTTTCCTGTTACTGATATGGATATTCCCGTTACTGGACATGAGAACTGTTGATATGCGATATGTGAAATTCCACATCTACTGTTCCCGTTTCCCGTTATATGGTTCCCGTTATATTGTTCCCGATTCCCGTTATATTGTTCTACGCTATCAACAGAGCTCTGGTCCAGTTATCATGTTACCTGTATCATGTACAGTAGTTGTTCTTGTCACATTGTAGACGGGACATATCAGATAATAATGAGAACTTGGGTATGGGGGAGACTTGACGGTTGATTAGATCTTATCGGGTGACGTACTGGATCCATATTGTTAGTCCCACTGCAGGGGACGGTAGTGCTACCTACCACTAGCTCCATGAGCTCCCGTTACTTGATTCGTGCTCCCCTCCTAGCGGAGGGCCCTGGTCTTAGCAGCCAGGGGTCCGTTTAAGGCCGTGATCCCGGGTATGCACGGGATACATCCACCCGATAAGAACTCTTCGACCACGGGTTTCCAATTCACATAATAAAACAGTATACACAATAGTGACGTCGGGAACACTTGTTATTTGGTTACTCTTTGGATAATGGTACCCGTAGGCCATGTCCGGATGGGTTCGACTGGAGTGCGGGCTCCAGTATGAACTGCCAGTGGTATGGGACACTGGAAGAGAGTAATTAAAATAACAGATGGTACTGATTGCTACTATTGTATAAATAACATGACTTGCCTGATATATATTTACTACTTGTTACTGTTCTTTTCCTGATACATGCTTACTACTTGTTACTGTTCCTTGCCTGATACATGTTTAGTTGTACTTGTTATTGTGCCTGATCATTTATCCGATATCATGTTACATGTTTATTTGTTACTTTACTCGATACATGTTACACTTTCTGTAGTAGCATACTATTCATGCATATGTGCATATATTCTGTTTTTTGTATACCTTGCATACATCATTACTGTCTATGCACCACACCGTATACTGGTTAGATAGCATATGCACATCTGCATGTTCACTACTATCACATCACCACTAGCATGTACACTCGTCACCACTAGATAACATTATATTATATAAACTGGATACGATTAGAGACATGACCCGATGATTACATATTTTTATTTGTCTACTGCTTATTACTGTTATCACATTCTATCTTATATCTTATTATCGTGCTTGTATTATTATAGTATATTCCTGCCTTCTTCATTTTACCACTCACTAGGTCGCTTTCTGACGACCCTGGGTTTGCATGCCCAGATTGGAGATCCGAGTTACCATAGCTTCAGAGAGTGCCTTGGAGTCACATGGGAGATTCCGCATCAGGACTATTCATAGGTATTTTAGTGCTTTATTTCTGTTATCTTATTTATCCTTGTTTTCATATCTGTTATGATCGCTGACCTCTTTCTGTAGGTATTCTTGTACTGCTTTCATGCTGGACCTCATATCTATATGGAGGCATTGTACTGTACTGAGGCTTAACGTACGCGTGAGGTTGTTTTCACCTCGCGTATGTACGTCGCCATAACGTCTCCGTATCCTTGGGATCGGGGCGTTACACTTTCTTTGCTTGGCAAGTTCTTGTTGTAATTCCATATGATTCATGTGTGCCTCATTTAGAGCCTTGTCTTTAGAACAAGTGCCTTGATGGAACATGGAGATGGATCACCAAACATATGCTATTTGTTGTACAACTTCTTTACTTCAATTAATGAATGTTGTATCTTCTTCCTTAGCATCCCTTGAGTGTCGCTCTTTTGATTCCATTATTGAAAGTCTATCTTGTAGGCCAATGGCATCTATGCGTCTACAAGACAAGTCCAAGAGTGATCACCCGTCATTCAAGTGGGAAAGTAATTAGACCAACACGCAAGACAAATCTTTGCCGATGAATCAACATGAGGCACTCATTCACCATCACGGAGTTTAGTAAGTTTTTATCAAGGTAGTAAGGTTAGATAGTCATGGTTTTCTCCATCTTCAAATCTTTTACAAGTTTTCTCTTCTTTTTAGTTTTATTTCCAAAGCCAATCTTGTTTTGATTTCTTTTCATTTTCCATCATGAACATATCCACCGATTCTTTCATTTCTTTTTCCATGTTTTATTCATTCTTTTAAGACAAAGAAGAATCTTCGTTTTCTTTCTTCACTACGAACAGTAACGCTTCCATCGCAAGCTCTCCCTTAGAATCGACTCGGTATAGCCCATGCTATAATGGAGATTGGAAAGGATACATTAAACATTTTAAATACATTGTGGAGTGATCAAAGCACTTGAGGTTGATTCTAAACCTTCTCTCTTTCATTTAATATCTGTGCAAATACTTCACACAAAATCACACTATCTTTCCTTCCAATCAAAATTTTTGGCGCCGTTGCCAGGGAGAGCAACGGTTTTTGATTTCAAGTGAAGAACCAAACGAATCTTCTTCTCTGTTGCAGGTTACAGGGGAAGAAAACAGGAAAATTTGCATTGCAGTAACATATAAGTGGCTCTGGGCTTCTGCTCTCGAAAGCAGAAACCAGTTGCCCTCTGAATTGCCGCGATTCCACGGCCAAAGCCGCGGATCTGCGGCAAGGAGGAGAGGACTACTGACAATTTTTCTGCAGGGTCTCTGGCTCTGTAAAATACAGCTGCTTCAATACTTAATTTCTTGTGTGCTTCACCATACTCCTGCTAATAATCAACAGTATAAAAAATTGGTTGCAAAGTTAAAAATTGATTAGACATTTGCATTTTAGGCACATGTCTTTTCAATTCATTTACTTTTGCTGTTGAAGAGTGCTGGAGCAAGGTACGTTTTGCATTGCATGTAGACCAGGAATCATCTCTTACTTGATTTTCATGCTTTGAGTATATCCTAGTTATATATTTCGTACACTTGCACAAAATTGATTCTAAGGGCATCACCCATAAATAAGATAAGGTGGGGGATTTCATCACCCTTTCCTTAGCCCAAAAACCACTATCCCAGCACTCACTAACCCAAGCCTAATTTAATAAAAAAATAGACGTTGGCCCTAGGGACATCTCGGACTCATTTAGGAGATTATCTTAAGGGGGAAAAGTGTTGGAAATTGACTCTTGTAAAATCAGTGTCTAGGAAAAGGATTGAGGGCCGAAAGCCCGAAGGTTGGTGGTTATTTAATTAAGGAACGTCTCTGACGGAAAACCTCCCAACAACCTTGACCTTTCCTGGCTGATTAGCTTGTGGTCAAAGTCTACACTAAACCTCCCGTGGACGGTCTAATCAGTTAGGAGTCGTCTAGGTCCTAAGTCTACCCTAACTTAGGTTAGAATTTTTTTCTTTTTTGTTTGTTTATTTGTTTGTTTCTTTTTGTTTGTATTTCATTATGTGATATGGCTTATAATAACAATTTTTCCAACTTCAATAATAATCCATATTACACACTGACTTCATTTTCGGATATTACCAACCCGGCATACCATAACTTTGACCAACCTAGTGTGCCGGATTGGTCTTATCCGAATCAATATGACCCATACCCCCCATCTAATAACTATAATTTCCATAATAATTTCAACTCTTCACCGAGTCAGTGGGGATTCACTTACCCCGAGTATAATTTCCAACCACCTTGTCCTCCTTCTCCACCCAGTCCACAATATTTTCAAGATACATACTCAATTCCACCAATCCAAAATAAAGCACCATCAATTTTGGAAATGAGTATGCGTGAGTCCAAACACAAATCCCAAAATCTGATGGACTCACAATTTCACTATCACTTCAAAGACAACACTTCATCTTTTCATCAAAACAATGAATTCATCAATTATGGAAAGATGCTTGAAGCCATGACTCATGCTCAAAATGCTAGAAATCGTGACATAGATATGATGGTCGATTCTCTACGTTCTCACCGTTTGACCAGATCTGGTGTCACTAGCCACTCTGTTAAAGCCGATGAGTCATGTAGTTTTGGAAATAAAGATTCTATTTTAGCACGCTCATCTGAACTTTTCCAAACTTCAAATTCCATTGACATTTTGGCAAGTTTTCCTTTTCCTGAAATAGAACTTGAAAATGAATATGATCTTGAACCCCAACTTAGTGATTCAATTCTTCTTCCTGATTCAATAATGACTCCGGTATCTTTACCTGACTTCAATCTTTTCCCGGAGTCGACATTGGATCCTGCCCCAATTCATAATGAAGTTGAACCACCCATCTTTGAGGATCATATTGAACTTGACCAATTATACACTTTTGAAGATACTATTGACAAATTGGTAAGTTTTCCATTTTTTGATATTGAACTCAATGAGATATGTGACCTAAATTCTCACAATCTCTTTACTTCTGAAGACCTATTCGCTGACAAGATCATGTCAACTCGGGGTCAGTTAACTGATTGTACACTTCCGGATGTTGACCTTAGTTTTGAAGAATTGTATGGCGATGAGCTAGAATTCCTTAATATTGGAAGTAAAGAGATATCACCCATATTAGGTCACATTCCATTGTTGGACAATACATGTGGACTGGAGTTTCAACTTCTTGACTTGGACCCAATTCCTGAACTCATTTCGACTCCTGAACCTTAACTTGACTTAAGTCACCTTCCTGAGTCGGTATTAGTTCCTGTCCTCCCTGAGTCCAAGTCAACCGTTCTATCATTTCATACTCCATTCTGGGACAAGGTGGTTGACAAATTTGACTCCGAAATTTGTTATGGAAAATGGAAATTAGATGGGGTTAAATACTTAATAAAAGTCCTTCATGGATTTATCTTTTTAATGGGTTATATTCATGATATTTCTGGTGGGTTCCTCCGGACTCCACGCAAGACTGATTGGGTCACATTTCGTAGACCTATCAGGCCGCCACCGGAACCACCACCTTGAGGTGATTTTTCCTTCCCTCTCTATTTTGTTTCATGCATACATATATCACGATGCATTGAGGACAATGCATGAGATAAGTGTGGGGGAGGGTTTACTAACTTAGAGTTTTTAGATTTTCTTTCTTTTACACTTCTTTTAGGATACTTTTTAAATCTTCCCTTTTGTATAGAAATTTTCTCTTTCTTTAAAAACTTTTTGAAATTAGAGACAAAGTTTTGATTTATTTTTAAGAAAATTAAGATGATCTTAGAAATTAAGAAAGCCTTAATTATGACATCTTAAACCTACTTGAAATAATGGATATTGTTTAAAATTATAGGCTAAGTAAGAAAAATTGGGAAGATATTTTTATCTTGAATTTTTTTTGCCTTAGATAGTATGCACTTCACACTTACACATTTTTGGGATGGAAACAAAGACCAAAAAGGTCATAAAAATATAAAAAAAAAGAAAAAAGAAAAAAAAAGAAAATATATAAATAGAACATCACTTATTAAGCTGGATAATTGTGCCTCAAGAAGCATGGTTATTCACGCCTAACGGTGATTAAAAGAATAATCCCCCTTAGTTTTGTGGCCTTTTTCACTCGAGTCCTTAACCCGAGGGATGTTTTCTCATCTGGTGCCCTAAGACCTACTGGTTTGGGAGTCATAGGTTATAGGCTCGTTACATGGGTGAACTAGAAAGCCTAAACTAAGGGAAGGAAAAAAAAATATATATATATATATATAAATAAATAAATAAATAATAAATGGCTTTATGGTTAGAGTTGAAATCCCAGAAATCTTCACTATCACAATGTGCATATTATCTAGGTTTTATAAAAGATAAAGTATTCAATCTAATTTTGAATTCTTACCTTAATTGAAGACAAGATCCTGCATGGAGACTAAGTTTAAGGGAGAATAATTATAGGTGGACTTATGACCTTAGATCACTTATATTTTTGCAAAAATAATTTGAAAACATGTCTCTCTTTCAAAATGAATTTTCAAAACACTAACATTTGTTTTCTTTCTTTATGGATTTTATGTGTGCAATCCGCTGAAAACCCTCAGGAGACAACACTCCTCCTCTAAGGTAACGTAGAGGTTTAACGGCTTGTTGCACGTGCTCAGTGCAATCGTGTCACCTACGAAAGTGGTGTAATAAAATTGGTAGTATAGTTTTTCTTTTTTTTTTTTTTTTGCTCGGGACGAGAAAAAGAATAAGTGTGGGGGTGTGATTGATATACAATTTTGCATATTTTACCACATCATTTCCATGCATATTGCAAATAAAAATATGATTTTTAATGTTCTTCTCTCTATTTTTTGCAGGTCCACATCTGAAATAAGAAAAGGCCCAAAATCTCTTTAATTAGTAATAATTAAAGGGAATTAATTCAAAGCCCAAAAGAGAGCCCAAGGTTGAGCCCAGGATCTGGAGAATTTTATGCGCCAGCTCAGACTTCCAGAAGGTCCACGTGGCTAACAAACTCGTAACAAACGCGCAACAGAAATCTTGGCCTCAACGGCCAAGATTCTGCCGCAGATCCACGGCTTTTGCCGCAGATCTGCGGCAGTTACAAGGCCGTTGAGGCCCGAGATTCTCTCCAACAACCTGGGTTCTAGATACTTCTCTCTGAGGCTATAAATACACCACCAGGGCCTTCGCAGGAAGAGGAGGAGAAGAGAGGAGAGATTAGAGATTATGCTTGTATTTTGTAGGATTTCTCTCTAGGATTTTTGTAGTGCTCTAGATCTTCTTCCTCCCTAGAAATTCTGTAAAGAGATAGTTTGTAAGAGAGAGAAAGCTTGTGTATACCAAGGTGTGACAACTTGTGAAGCAAGGATTGATCCATTCTCTTCTCTCTTCTCTCTTCTCTTGCATTTTCTAGTTTACTTGCTTTCTTTAATTCTAACTTCACTTTACTTGCACTTTAATTCATGCTTTGCTTTTTTTTTATTATGGCTAGTAGCTAACTTTTCTAACATGAACTAGCTAACCACTAACCTTGCTAACTACTAACTCATGGGTGATTGCTATCTTTAATCTTGCAAGTTGTATGGTCTTCTCTTCTTCGATGGGTTACTTTCATTGCTTGGCAAGTTCTTGTTGTAATTCCATATGATTCATGTGTGCCTCATTAGAGCCTTGTCTTTAGAACAAGTGCCTTGATGGAACATGGAGATGGATCACCAAACATATGCTATTTGTTGTACAACTTCTTTACTTCAATTAATGAATGTTGTATCTTCTTCCTTAGCATCCATTGAGTGTCGCTCTTTTGATTCCATTATTGAAAGTCTATCTTGTAGGCCAATGACATCTATGCGTCTACAAGACAAGTTCAAGAGTGATCACCCGTCATTCAAGTGGGAAAGTAATTAGACCAACACGCAAGACAAATCTTTGCCGATGAATCAACATGAGGCACGCATTCACCATCACGGAGTTTAGTAAGTTTTTAGCAAGGTAGTAAGGTTAGCTAGTCATGGTTTTCTCCATCTTCAAATCTTTTACAAGTTTTCTTTTCTTTTTAGTTTTATTTCCAAAGCCAATCTTGTTTTGATTTCTTTTCATTTTCCATCATGAACATATCCACCGATTCTTTCATTTCTTTTTCCATGTTTTATTCATTCTTTTAAGACAAAGAAGAATCTTCGTTTTCTTTCTTCACTACGAACCGTAACGCTTCCATCGCAAGCTCTCCCTGAGAATCGACTCGGTATAGCCCATGCTATAACGGAGATTGGAAAGGATACATTAAACATTTTAAATACATTGTGGAGTGATCAAAGCACTTGAGGTTGATTCTAAATCTTCTCTCTTTCATTTAATATCTGTGCAAATACTTCACACAAAATCACACTATCTTTCCTTCCAATCATTGAGCCAAATACTTCCATTCAAAAGGAGAGTTTATCAAGAGTTTTCAGAGTGATTTCTTTGAGTTTTTCCTCCACCATTTCCATCCTTGTTTTCTCACAAACACTTGAGCTATCCATTGATATAGAGGAGGTCAACGTTTTCCACACTGTAAAGGCGGAATCACAGTTAGAAACCATAGAAAGATATTTTTTATTGAGCGTGCTTCTAAGTGCCTCAAGGGCTTGTGCATTGGCCTCTATATGCTTGCTATTACCAAGATAGGATTTCTTGGTAGCGGTAAGGAAAACATGCAAACCTAGGGTTTTTAGGTACATACTCATCCTAAATTTTCACATGTCAATGTTGAAAACATCAAACATGGGAGGTGTCAAGCAATCCATGAGTGCAACCAATATAAGTGTGCAAATACAAATGCAATTGTAGATTAGCAAAACTAAGATCACACTCCTAGGCGGTTAAACCTAATATCAGGAGCGTAGGTTCTGACACCAATTGTAAGTACACCAAGAGGGGGGTGAATAGGTGTACGGCTAATCTAATGAACAAAATGTGAAAATTAAAACTTAAATTGCAACACACTCAGTGTAACCAACGAGTGTAGCCGAATTCCGGTGAAGGACTCTGGACTAACTCCTCTTGATTCCTTTGAATAAGAGTTGAGATGCTATATGAAGCTCTCGTGGTTAAACACAAGTGAGGCACACACAAACAAGCCAAGCATATAATATATGAATGAGCAATATGAAATGATGCAAGGCACAAAGTAATAGAGAGAGTTAGAGAAAATGGATCAATTACAAACACACGGATATGTTTCGAGATTCGAGCACACAGCTCTACGTCCCCGCCTTCACACAGAAGGATTTCCACTATCTCGTCCACACAGGACTTCCCACACAGGGAACCTCCACTGAGGATTTTAGGCAATACAATAACCGGGAGTACACAACTCCTCTCTCAACCAATACAACCTCTCACTAGAGACAATGCACAACCAACACAAAAATCACCTCACACAAGAGGGGTAGGCACTTAGCCAACAAACACCAATCACCTCACACTTGAGGGATTCCAACACAAACCCACCTCTCACTAGAGGGAGCTAAACGCAATCTCCACCTCTCACTAGAGGGAGCCAAACACCACTTCCACTATCACCTCACACTTGAGGGATACCAAATCAATCTCCTCTCACTAGAGGGATATCACAATGAAGGAAGTTTACAACTTAGTGGTTTCCACAACCACAAACTAATTTTCCCACAAAGATAAAAATCCTATAGATAGGATAGCAAGATAGGCTCAAGTGTGAGAAAACAAAGTGTTTTAAACAAAGAAAATCACTTGGGGAAAACTCCAAATAGATATAGAATTTTTAGACCAAAAACCAATTCCCAAAAGACTATTTTCTTTGAATTATCAAACACTTTTAAAAACAAATAGAGAATAAGAATTTTGAACCCAAAAACTTTTTGCTGAAAACACTTATGAAGTGTGAAATTTTTCTCTCTAAAAATCTTGTTCAAAACCAACTCTTGAATGGGGTATATATAGCCCTCAAGAGAATCTGCCCGTTGGCAGCTGACAAGGCCCAGATTGGCCTTCCGGTCGACCGGCCAGTCGACCGGCCAGCGGTCAAAAATATGACCGTTGAGCTTGCGGTCGACCGCCTGGTCGATCGTGCCCAGAACCAGAGAGCAACGGCTCTCTGGCCGGTCGACCGGGCCAACCCGAGAGTGGGTTGACTTCAGTCGGTCGACCGCTCGGTCGACCGGCCAAGCAAGCTAGCCTGTGTGCACGTCCTTGTGCATGTCGGTCGACCGGTTCGGTCGACCGACTCTAGGTCCGGTCGACCAGCCCGGTCGACCGCCAGAGCCTGGCAGGGCAATTTATAGGATTTAAAACTTGTGTTTTTAATTAACAAATAAATCCCATAAAATCTCTAAAAATCCACAAAAATAGTTTCAGTATAATACTTTGATATAGAAACATGTTTGAGTAAAATCAAACCATGTTACAAACATTTTTAACTATTTTTGTAACTTAGAAATTTTGCCGAAAACCAAAATCCGTATTTTTCAAAACACATGTAAATACAAAAACATGATATTTAAACAACTTTTAAGCATGTTGTATATGGATATAATCCAATATACATGAAAGATATATATATATATATATATATATATATATATATATATATATATATATATATATATATATATATATATATATATATATATATATATATATATATATATATATCAATGTTTTTGACATTAAATCCGAAAATAAGTTTTGTTTAAATACAAAACCCAAATACATGAATAGGTTATCAAAAAAAGCTTTTCTAAGAATATGAAGCATACATGTATATAGATCAAATCTAATATACATTAAACCATGTAAACTTGTTTGAATTCTATCTATTCATGAAAACGGGGATTGGTTAAACTAAAAACCGAAAACCAAAACATGAAACGTGTGTGTGTTGTAAACTTGAGCATATCACACTATCTAATCTTTAACAATAGATCTAAACAATAAACTAAACAATGTACCGAAGTTTTCTTGTCGAGCGCCGTCTCCAAGTCGGCTTGATCCAAACGTGATCCACCGAGCTTGACTCCAACGAGTGCTAGATATGAACTTGACGCTCGGCCTCTTGAATCACCATGTGAAAGCTCCAAAACACCTTTGTTGAAGCTAATCACTTACTAATATCTTGGTTAAGTATCTTAAACTAAACATCACAAGATTATTAGTAAACTATAACTACATGAGTTAATCATCATCAAAACTAAAGTGAAAGGCCTCTGGGCCAACAATCTTCCCTTTTTTGATGATGACAAAACTCATGGAGTTATATATGCATGGATTAAAGTAAAGCTTCAAAGAAGCTCCCCCTTAACTCTTGCATAGCAATAAACTATAAGATATGCAATAAATATTAAACATGAATATGCATCAATATGCATAAAACAATGAAATGAACATGCTCTTGATACCAAAATTTTAAAATAAATTCTTTTTCCTTTTGTTTAAAATAAACATGTTCTTAAGTATCAATTGAAAATATAAACTTAAAATATTACTCTTGATACCAATAAAAATTTCAATTGAAAACTTTATCAATAAGAGCAATAAAAGCTCTTGATACCAATCAATAAAAATTCTTGATACCAACTGAAAGATAATCAATAAAAGCTCTTAATACTAACAAAAAAAATTTTAACAAAAGTTCTTGATACCCATAAACCAAAACAACAAAACATGTTCTCTTGATACCAATATCAACAAAACATCAAAACATCAAATAAACTCTCTTGATACCAATATGAAACAAACTTTGATATAAACTTACAAATAAATAATAAACATGCATATAAACTCAAATACTTCTCCTCCTTTTTGTCAATCATCAACAAAGGGGTCAAAGAAAACAATAAAATAATGTTCTTCCCCTTTTTGTCTTAAACAAAAAAATATCAATGAGGGGTGAAATCAAATCAAAACATTATGATACCAATTAAAAAAAATATATCAATTTAGTGCATCATGATATCAATTTAAAATAAATAAAATTTACCAATTGAAGGTACATAAAACAAATATTTTTGATATAAATTTAAATAAACATGTCCATATTATACCAATTCAAAGTAAATAAAACATGTTGAAGGATTCAACCAAAAATTTTGATATCAATTAAATGATGTAAACATATAGGTAATATTGATATCAATTATAAAGATTAGTACAAATTAAAAGTAATTTTTCATTAGGAGCATATGATACCAAAAATAATCAATATCATTTTTCAATCATTTTTCAACATAAAGTGTGGGAGTAAAATAATAAAACCAATTAAAAGGTGAAATATGAATTTTCTCCCCCTTTATGAAATACCAAATAAAATGATGCATAAGCTTGTATAAGATACCAATTGAAACATAATCAATTGAAATATAATAGTCATTTATGAAATCAAGCTTAGCATAACCACAATTTGTGCTCAAAGATATAGAGATATAGTAAGCACAAATAAAGTATATATATATATATATGTATGAAAAATTAAATACCAATCAAAATTGATACTATTTGAAGTGTAAGCATACATATATGGAAACATATATGAGTATACAAAAAGAATGTCAATAGTGATACCAATTGAAAAGATCCAATGATACCATTGAAAACATAACAAGATCAAGTGTATAACTCATATTTCCTACAACCCATTTCATGCACATGTTTTAAATGGATTTTCAATAATAAGCATACAAGGCATGATCGCCCAACCAACCGCCCTTGGATGGAAAGTGTTTTCAAAAATAGGTTTGAAAATAGTTTAGCATAATTGAAAACTCTACCATATGAAGAATACGAACTAATTATATGAAAAATTTGAAAACTAATACGAAATCCTTCAAGTAAGGAATAAAACAAAACTATTTCATGAAAAACATGTAAATCACATGATCACCAAACACTCAAAATCTATATAGCACAAATTGTACTCATGAAAAAAAATCATGAGAAAACATGAAATAAAGTGAGTGTATAAGAGTTATGTGAAATACATTATCATGAAACTAGGTAATCGGGCTCAAAATGAAATTCCTTAAAACATGAAAGTCATCAAAACTAGAATTCTTCAAGGTATATGTATGTTTTGTACAAACTAGAGTATACATACATATCCAAACATAAATGAGTCCACAGAAGTATATACATGAAGGCAAGTGGCTCAAGGATGTATATGTATAACAATTAGTTTAGACAAAATAGACATATACATGAAGTTAAACATGAAAATATGTAAAAAATGGGAATACAAGTCAAATGTATGAATCATCAAAACTAGGATATACTAGTACATATAATAAGTACAAATGAGCATCAAGCACAAACACATAATAATCTATTTGTGGCTCACTAGTTGTACAAGTATATATCCAAGTTTTAATGAAAACTAACATCTAAACATGTAATCAAAACATGAAGCATAGAAATCAAAAGAAAAAAACTCATATGATCATTATGGCAAATGCACATGCATTAGATCTAGGACATACACATTAGTTAAACTAAAGTGAGAACACAAAATATTGGTCCATATAAACATTGGTGTCTCAAATACTAATCATGCATGTCATAGGACTAATAAACATGGCATATGACATAATGAATCATTAAAACAAGACATGCTATAAATGAATGATCTAAAAGCATGCAAACATAAATAAGGAGTAAGAGATAGTTATCAAAACAATGAGGGTAACTCTCCATGTCTCCAAAACAAGGTGGTCCTCCCACTAAACTTTCCTTGAAAGTGATGCATCCACATAGTCCTCTTTAAGCTCGGAACGTATCCACCTCAAGGCACCATTACTCTCACGTCATGCGAGAGCCCACACCTACATCAAATACAATAGGAGTGGTCTTTGGTACCCATACTCTTTTGGGTCCATGGGGGTTACCTCCTTTTCTAACCCAAACAAATTTAGTTGCTAATTTTGAATCATGTATACGATCACAACAAAACTTAGCAAGGTGGCCCTTACGTCCACAATGTGTACAAGTGTACACATGAGCATACATAGTGTGATGAGTGTGAACTTGAGGAGCATGTGTATGCCGTGGCTTGTGTGCATGCATAGATGGAACTTGTTTCTTTCAAAACATAGATTCCAAACGTGAGTGGTTCAAAGCACAATGGCTCAAAGTGGCGCCCAAACAATCAACACTCTTCTTAAGCATACAAATATCATTTTCAATTATAGAAGAAGAGGTGCATGTAATAGGTAAGCTAGATGAAGAAGCTACACTAGCATGGCAAACATGTGAATCAATATCATTTTGCAAAGAAATATTTTTCTTAGAAACCAAGTCTAAATCCTTTGAAATAGAAATAATTTTGATTTTCAAAGAATCATTTTCTTTTACAATAAAATTAAGTTTTCAAGATAAGATTTTATTTTTCTTCAAAACATCATTGTAATCATTTCTATTTTTCAAAATTTCATTTTCCTTTAGGGTAAGGTCAAGTTGGGATTTAAGTGAGTCACGTTCACTTGAAATTTTTTCCTTCTCTTGCAAAGCCAAATCAAGTTTTGAAAACGAATCTTTATTTTATTTGTTAAGTCCAAAACTTTTCTTTTCAAAAAATTATATTTTTCTAACAATTTTTCACATACAATAGATAATTCTTCATTTAAAGCATTTGGATCAACATAATCATCACAAGAAGAACTAGCATCATCACCATCTAATTGAGTTTCCGAGTATACCTTAAGGGAGTCATTCCCTTAGACCATGTAGCATTGTTGCTCAGATTCTCCACCAGATTCTTCCTCCATTTGGATTGGTAATTGAAGCTTGGAGGAGGTCAACGTGTTCCATACTGCAAAGGCGGAATCACAGTTAGAAACCATAGAAAGATATTCTTTATTGAGCGTGCTTCTAAGTACCTCAAGGGCTTGTGCATTGGCCTCTATATGCTTGCTATTATCAAGATAGGATTTCTTGGTAGCGGCAAGGAAAACATGCAAACCTAGGGTTTTTAGTTACATACTCATCCTAAATTTTCACATGTCAATGGTGAAAACATCAAACATAAGAGGTGTCAAGCAATCCATGAGTGCAACCAATATAAGTGTTCAAATACAAATGCAAATGTAGATTAGCAAAACTAAGATCACACTCCTAGGTGGTTAAACCTAATATCAGGAGCATTGGCTCTGATACCAATTGTAAGTACACCTAGAGGGGGGTGAATAGGTGTACGACTAATCTAATGAACAAAATACAGAAATTAAAACTTAAATTGCAACACACTTAGTGTAACCAATGAGTGTAGCTGAATTCCCGGTAAAGGGCTCTGGACTAACTCCTCTTGATTCCTCTGAATAAAAGTTGAGGTACTATATGAAGCTCTTGTGGTTAAACACAAGTGAGGCACACACAAACAAGCCAAGCATATAATATATGAATGAGCAATATAAAATGATGCAAGGCACAAAGTAATAGAGAGAGTTAGAGAAAATTGATCAATCGCAAACACACGGATACGTTTCGAGATTCGAGCACACAGCTCTACGTCCCCGCCTTCACACAGAAGATTTCCACTATCTCGTCCACACAGGACGTCCCACACTGGGAACCTCCAATGAGAATTTTGGGCAATACAATAACCGGGAGTACACAACTTCTCTCTCAACTAATACAACCTCTCACTAGAGGCAATGCATAACCAATACAAAATCCACCTCACACAAGAGGGGTAGGCACTTAGCCAACAAATACCAATCACCTTACACTTGAGGGATTCCAACACAAACTCCACCTCTCACTAGACAGAGCTAAACGCAATCTCCACCTCTCACTAGAGGGAGCCAAACACCACTTCTAGTATCACCTCACACTTGAGGGATACCAAATCAATCTCCTCTCACTAGAAGGATATCACAATGAAGGAAGTTTAGAACTTGGTGGTTTCCACAACCACAAACTAATTTTCCCACAAAGATAAAAATTCTATAGATAGGATAGCAAGATAGGCTCAAGTGTGAGAAAACAAAGTGTTTTGAATAAAGAAAATCACTTTTGAAAAACTCCAAATAGATATAGAATTTTTAGATCAAAACCAATTCCCAAAAGACTATTTTCTTTGAATTATCAAACACTTTAAAAACAAATAGAGAATAAGAATTTTGAACCCAAAAACTTTTTGCTGAAAAACACTTATGAAGTATGAAATTTTTCTCTCTAAAAATCTTGTTCAAAACTAACTCTTGAATGGGGTATATATAACCCTCAAGAGAATCTGCCCGTTGGCAGCTGACAAGGCCCAGATTGGCCTTCCGGTCGACCGGCCGATCGACCGGCCTGTTGGCCCAAAAGGTTACACTCTCCATTTGTTTGAGTTTTGATGATAACAAACACATAGAAGCTATATGGTACTAATAAGTTGTTTAGAATGTGTTTCAGGTTAGTACTATTCATGATGGTCCTTTCCTAACTATTGCAAGGATTGCAAGGTTTATGATGCTTAAGGCAAGCTAAAAGGCAAATGGCGCTAAAGAAAGTTTTCATAAAAGAGAAGGCTCTAGCTTGGCATAGCATGGCTCAGAGACTTCATTGTGGCTCAGGGTCATTTCTTAGTTTTATAGTTATAGTTTGTTAAAGAATAGTGAATAGGTTTGAAGCTCAATATTCCCTACACACAAGTTTTTTATGCACATGATTTCTAAAAGAAATTTCTCCTATATACAAAATTATTTTTAATCATATTTTATTACTTACAAACTCTATTTTGTATATTATACCTAGTCATGATTAAAAGTACTTTGAAAATTATCAAGATCTTCAAAACAATTTTCAAAACAGTTATTTTTGGCCTGTTGCGGTCGACCGGGTGGTCGACCGGCTCTGTTTCAGGTCAGAACGGTCGATCGACCGGTCGATCGAGAATCTGACCGTTTGGGTGCGTGTATGTGTGCACGTTTTCAGGTCGACCGGGCGGTCGACCGGACCCCATTTCGGTCGACCGACCTTCGGCCGACTGAAAGTTCCCTACTCTCTGTTTGTTTCGGTCGACCGTGGGCTGGCAACGACTAAATTTTTTGAAAACCCGGTCGACCGATCGGTCGACCGTGGCTGGATTTCAGCCTTAACGGCTAGTTGATTTAACACGTTTTTAAACGTGTGTTTTCTCTCTAAACGAATTTAGGGATGGTTTTTGGTCAGAAATTTCCTAATTATTTATTATAATAGTTTACTCTTTAATCCCTACCCTTGTCCTATAAATAGGGATGTTTAGGGTTGAGGTAATCACAACAACTATTTGCAAAAAGAATTCAAGTTTAAAGGCTTTCAAAAGAAATTTTTGTTCTCTATTTTTGTGCTCAAAATTCTCTCTCTTTACTAAAGTTTTTGGTTCAAAACTCTCTTCATATTTATTCTCTTTTTTACTTACAATACTTGAGCTTCAATCCTACACATTATTCTATAGGGTTTTTGTAAGGGAAAAAGGTTTTTCAAAAGAGAGTTTGTGGTCTTTTGATCACCAAGAGATTCTTATATTTGTGGCTTCACTACCTCTGGACTAGAGGAGTGTGATTGAGGATTTGAGTACTCCGGTGTGGTTGTAACTCTTTGTGAAAGTTATAGTGGTTAGAAATCCTTCTGGGTGAAGGCGGGAACGTAGAGCTGGGTGCTCGAATCTCAGAAAAATTCTCTGTGTTTGCGATTAGTTTACTTGCTTTATTACCTTGCTTTATATTCATTGCTATATTCACTTGCTTCATATTCATTGCTATATTGTCGATCAATACACACACAATAAGATTGCATTGCGCACCTTAAAGTCTTATCTAGAGGAATCACGAGGAAGGAGTTCAGATCCCTTCACGGGGTATTCGGCTTCTAGTATTGTTTCGGGTGATCGTTGCATCATAATTTTTAATTTGTGCATTGATTAGCATTATCACCTATTCACCCCCTAGGTGATTTCAATTGGTATCAGAGCAAGGACTCTAGTTTTTGGCTTCACATCCTTAGAGAAATCCTAAAATTTGCTAATCACTATTTACATATTCTTCATTCATACACTAGTAAAGATGGTCGGTAACATTAAGACCCCTCCCAAATTTGATGGACTCAACTTTCCCATATGAAAAGTTAGGATGACTATTTTTCTACAATCTCTAGGTAGTCTAGCTGCTAAGTCCTTGACCAAGCCCTATAGTAGACCCGAAAGTGAAGAGGACACTTAGTCCGAACTTACCTTCAAGGAATATGAGGCTAACTCTAAGGCTCAAAATGCCCTACTCTTAGCTTTGAATGAGGATGATCTAACACGGGTTATCCATTGCAAATCTGCCTTTGAGATTTGGCAACACTTATTGGTCACTCATGAGGGGACATCACAAGTCAAGAGAGCTAAAATAGATCTCTTGCGTTCCCAATATGAAAGTTTTAAAATGCTAGAAGATGAATCCATTGATGATATGATTATAAAGTTTACTAAGATTATCAATGCTCTTTCTTCTCTAGGTGATGATATAAGCAACGACCAAAAGGTGCGTAAAGTGATTCGTGCTCTTCCCTCGTCATGGGAAATCAAAGCTACCACCTTGAAGGAGTTGAATGACAAAGATGAGATGAAGCTCATAGGCCTCATCGGCAATCTAAAGACTCATGAGATGGAGAAGAAAGCTAGAGAAGAAGCGGTACCTCAAAAGAAAAAGTCCATAGCTTTCAAGTCTTCCTCTACCAACTACGACGATGAAGAAGATGAAGAAGAGGATGAAGAGCTATCTCTCCTTGTGAGAAATGTTAAGAGAATGTACCGTAAGAACAAGCTCAACTATAGAAAGAGATGGGAAGGGAAGGAGGAGAAAAGAATCATATGCTACAATTGTAGGAAACCCGGACACATCATGGCCGATTGTCCCGATTTCAAGAAAAAGATGACCTCCTCCTTGAAGCAAAAGAGGCCGGTTGAAAAGAAAGTATACAAAGCAACTTGGGATTCGGAAATGAATCCGAAGATGAAGTCGACACGGCAAATATGTGTTTCATAGCAAACACACCCAAGGTAACCACTCAACCACTTGATGATGAAAATGGAATAAGTAGAGAAATGTTAAAACATGCTTTTGTAGAACTTTCGGAAAGTTTTGATGATAAAAAGGTAGAATGTTCTAAATTGAAAAAGGAAATTGAGATGCTTAAAAACCAACTTGCAATTTCTTCAAAAGAAAATGATGAACTTTCTTTTAATATTATTTCAACAAAAAGAGAGTTTGATGCTTATAAAGTTGCTTGTAAAGCTAAATTTCCAAAAGTTGATGAAAATGAATTATCTTTATTAAAAACAAAATTCAATGATTTTGGAAATGTCTTAAAAGAATGTGCTTTTAATACTACTAAATTAGAGGAAATATTTTCAAAGAAGCATTTGCACACTCCACATGCTAAAAATGATAAATCAACTCATGCTAAAAATTCTCATGTTCATCATGCCAACACTTCACATGTCAAAACTACTCATGCTCACAATTCACATGTTCGTAAGCCACACACTCATTACGCATGTAAATATGGAAGAATTTATAGATATACTTATTGTGGCCAGAATGGCCATTTAGCTAAATTTTGCTATGATCATATAAATAGGACAAATAATCTTGTGTGGGTTCGTGACACTAACTCTTTAGGACCCAAGAAAATATGGGTACCAAAATCAAGTCCTAAATTATTTGATGTAGGTACACACCAAGGCTCCAAGACGTAAGGAGCGGTGGTACCTTGATAGTGGTTGTTCAAGGCATATGACATGGGATATCAACAACTTCACAACCCTATCAAGGTACGTTGAAGGTGGCACCGTCACCTTCGGAGATGACTCCAAGGGCATCATCATCGGTATAGGTAACATTAAAATTGGTGCATCTCCTTTAATAGAAAATGTTGTTCTTGTTGATGAGCTTAAACATAACTTGCTTAGTATAAGTCAACTTTGTGATCGTGGTCTTAAAGTTGTGTTTGATGATTCTTCTTGCAAAATTTTTGATTGTAAAACCAATGATTGTATTCTCACCGGATTTCATGAAAATAATGTCTATATTATTGACATGCTTAATTTGGATTGTTCTACTAAATGCTTGAATGCTTTTGATGAGATTTCATGGCTTTGGCATAGAAGATTAAGACATGCATCTTTTGATCATCTTACTAGAATTAATTCTAAGGAATTGGTGAAGGGTATTCCTTGTTTGAAGTTTAAAAAAGACCGCATTTGTGGTGCGTGCCAACTTAGGAAACAAACCAAGTCTTCTTTCAAACTAATCAAGGATATCATGTCAACTAGGCCATTAGAATTGATTCACAAGGATCTTTTGGACCAACTAAATCTAAAAGCTTAAATGGAAGTAGATATGTTTTTGTTTTAGTTGATTTTTTCCCGTTTCACTTGGGTTTTCTTTTTGGAACACAAAGATCAAATTTTTCACATTTTAAGATTTTTCGAAAAAGAGTTGAAAAAGAAAAAGGATTTTCGATTTTTAAAAAAGAAGTGATAGAGGCGGTGAGTTTGTTAACCAACTCTTCATGACTTATTATGACGAAAAGGGAATTAAGCATGAAATGTCATGTCCTAGAACTCCACAACAAAATGGAGTAGTAGAAAGGAAGAATAGAACTCTTCAAGAAATGGCTAGGACTATGATAAGTGAATATGGTCTCCCTCAATATTTATGGACCGACGCCGTAAATACCGCATGCTACATATCAAACCGTATTTATTTGTGTAAAAATACTTTCAAAACCTCTTTTGAAATTTATAATTTAAGAAAACCAAATGTTTTTCATATTTTAAAGTTTTTGGATACAAGTGTTTTGTTTTGAATACTAAAGACAATTTGGGTAAATTTGATGCTAAGACTTATGAAGCAATATTTGTTGAATATTCTAGTACTAGCAAAACTTATAGAGAATTCAATAAATCTTCTCATACTATTGAAGAATCTATGCATGTTAAATTTGAAGAATCTAATACTATTGTTGAGAATGTTGTAGAGATTGATTCATTAGGTGAGGACATGGAGAAAATATCCTTGAAGGACTCACCCATTCAAGAAGAAAAGCAAGAATCTATTGGTGAAGTTCAAAAGGATGAAGTGGAAAACTCTCAACCACTTTCTAAAGATTGGAGATACGCTACAAATCATCCCAAAGATCTCATCATAGGTGATGTATCAAAAGGGGTAACTACTCGCTCCAAACTCCATGAATTGTGTGGTAACTTTGCATTCATATCTCATTTTGAACCCAAAAACATCCTCGAAGCCGAGGGTGACTCATATTGGTTGCTAGCTATGCAAGAAAAGCTCAATCAATTTGAGCGCAACCAAGTTTGGCACCTTTTTCCTAGACCCCACGATAGACCAATAATGGTTCTAAGTAGATTTTTAGGAACAAGTTGGATGAGTCAGGAAATGTTATTAGGAATAAGGCTAGGTTAGTGGCCCAATGTTACACTCAAGTTGAAGGAATCGACTTTGAGGAGACCTTTGCACTCGTAGCACGGCTTGAAGCCATACGGATCACACTAGCTTATGCATCTTTTAAAAATTTTAAAATTTTTCAAATGGATGTAAAAAGTGCATTTTTAAATGGTTTTATTGATGAGGAAGTTTATGTTGAATAACCTCCCGGTTTTGTAGATCATGTTCATCCAAATTTTGTTTTCAAACTTGATAAAGCATTATATGGTTTAAAACAAGCTCCAAGAGCTTGGTATGAAAGGCTTTCTAGTTTTCTTCTTTCAAATAATTTTGTTAAAGGCAAAGTAGACACAACCTTATTTACTAAGCATGTTGAAAGTGACATTCTTATAGTGCAAATATATGTTGATGATATAATTTTTGGTTCTACTAATGAGTTACTTTGCAAGGAGTTTGAACAATGCATGCAACGTGAATTTGAGATGTCTTTAATGGGTGAATTGAACTATTTTCTTAGACTTCAAATCAAGCAAATGCGTGATGGGATATTCATATGTCAAGCCAAGTACTCCGAGGAACTCATCAAGAAGTTTGGGCTTGAAGATTCAAAAATTTGCAACACTCCCATGGCCACTACCACCAAGCTTGATAAGGATGACCAAGGTAAGTGTGTTGATATTAAGTTATATAGAAGTATGATTGGTAGCTTGTTGTATTTAACGGCTAGTAGGCCGGATATCATATTTAGTTTGTGTCTTTGTGCTAGATTCCAATCGTGTCCTAAAGAATCTCATTTTATTGCGGTAAAACGCATCATTCGTTATATTAAGGGCACTATTGGAATGGGTCTATGGTATCCGAAAACCGAAGATTTTTCAATGACGAGTTTTTTGGATGCCGACTATGCGGGTTGTAGAGTGGATAGCAAGAGTACTAGTGGAACATGTCAATTTCTTGGTAATTGTCTTGTTTCATGGTCTTCTAGGAAACAAAATTCGGTAGCCCTCTCAACCGCCGAGGCGGAGTATGTTGCGGCAGGGGCTTGTTGTGCACAAGTCCTTTGGATGAAACATACTCTCCTTGATTATGATTTGCATTTTGATCATATAAAAATATTTTGTGATAATACTAGTACTATACATATGACTAAGAATGTAAATCAACATAGTAAGACCAAGCACATTGAGATTAGATATCACTTTCTTAGAGATCATTTTGAGAAAGGTGATATTGAGATTGATTATGTTTCTTCGGATTTGCAACTTGCCGATATTTTCACTAAACCACTTGATTATTATAGATTTTCTTTTATATGTGAACTTAATGTTTGTGTTATTGAATAAGAAAGTTTTCTTGCTAATTTGTCCCTTTTTGATGTATGACAAAAAGGGGGAGAATATGTGTTATGATTTGGTATTTTTATTGACGGTTTTCAACATTTTTATCATATGAATTGTTTCATACTTGTTTAAATAGAGCATTATTTGAGGGAGAGTTTTATCTCTCTTTTATATCTTGTGATATAGCCTATATATTTTGTCATCATCAAAAGGGGGAGATTGTTGGCCCAAAAAGTTACACTCTCCATTTGTTTGAGTTTTGATGATAACAAAACACATAGAAGCTATATATGGTACTAATAAGTTGTTTAGAATGTGTTTCAGGTTAGTACTATTCATGATGGTCCTTTCTTAGCTATTGCAAGGATTGCAAGGTTTATGATGCTTAAGGCAAGCTAAAAGGCAAATGGCGCTAAAAGAAGTTTTTATAGAAGAGAAGGCTCTAACTTGGCATAGCATGGCTCAGAGACTTCATTGTGGCTTAGGGATTTCATTTCTTAGTTTTTATAGTTATAGTTTGTTAAAGAATAGTGAATAGGTTTGAAGCTCAATATTCCCTACACACAAGTTTTTTATGCACATGATTTCTAAAAGAAATTTCTCCTATATACAAAATTGTTTTTAATCATATTTTATTACTTACAAACTCTATTTTGTATATTATACCTAGTCATGATCAAAAGTACTATGAAAATTATCAAGAACTTCAAAACAATTTTCAAAACAGTTGTTTTTGGTCTGTTGCAGTCGACCGGGCGGTCGACCGGCTCTGTTTCAGGGCAGAACGGTCGACCGACCGGTCGACCGAGAATCTGACTGTTTGGGTGCGTGCATGTGTGCACGTTTCCCGGTCGACCAGGCGGTCGACCGGACCCCATTTCGGTCGACTGAAAGTCCCCTATTCTCTGTTTGTTTCGGTCGACCGGGCAGTCGACTGGGCGCTGGCAACGGCTAAATTTTTTGAAAACCCGGTCGACCGGCCGGTCGACCGTGGCTGGATTTCAGCCTTAACGGCTAGTTGATTTAACACGTTTTTAAACGAGTGTTTTCTCTCTAAACGAATTTAGGGGATGATTTTTGGTCAGAAATTTCCTAATTATTTATTATAATAGATTACTCTTTAATCCCTACCCTTGTCCTATAAATAGGGATGTTTAGGGTTGAGGTAATCACAACAACTATTTGCAAAAAGAATTCAAGTTTAAAAGCTTTCAAAAGAAATTTTGTTCTCTGTTTTTGTGCTCAAAATTCTCTCTTTACTGAAGTTTTTGGTTCAAAACTCTCTTCATATTTATTCTCTTTTTCACTTACAATACTTGAGCTTCAATCCTACACATTATTTTATAGGGTTTTTGTAAGGAAAAAGGTTTTTCAAAAGAGAGTTTGTGGTCTTTTGATCACCAAAAGATTCTTGTATTTGTGGCTCCACTACCCTGGACTAGAGGAGTGTGATTGAGGAGTTGGGTACTCCGGTGTGGTTGTAACTCTTTGTGAAAGTTATAGTGGTTAGAAATCCTTCTGGGTGAAGGCACGGACGTAGAGCTGGGTGCTCGAACCTCGGAAAAATTCTCTGTGTTTGCGATTGGTTTACTTGCTTTATTACCTTGCTTTATATTCATTGCTATATTCACTTTCTTCATATTCATTGCTATATTGTCGATCAATACTTACACAACAAGATTGCATTGCGCACCTCAAACTCTTATCTAGAGGAATCACGAGGAAGGAGTTCAGAGCCCTTCACGGGGTATTCGGCTTCTAGTCTTGTTTCGGGTGATCGTTGCATCATAATTTTTAATTTGTGCATTGATTAGCATTATCACCTATTCACCCCCCCTCTAGGTGATTTCACGGCCAATGGTCAAAAATATGGCCGTTGAGCCTGCCAGTCGTCCGCCCGGTCGACCGGGCCTAGAACCAGAGAGCAACGGCTCTCTGGCCGGTCAACCACCCTGTCGACTGGGCTAACCTGAGAGTGGGTTGACTTCAGTCGGTCGACCTGCCAAGCAAGCGGGCTTGCGTGCACGTCCTTGTGCACGACCGCCAGAGCCTAGCAGGGCAATTTATAGGATTTAAAACTTGGGTTTTTAATTAACAAATAAATCCCATAAAATCTCTAAAAATCCACAAAAATATTTTCAGTATTACAAACATGTTTGAGTAAAATCAAACCATGTTACAAACATTTTGAACTATTTTTGTAACTTAGAAATTTTTCCGAAAACCAAAATTCGTATTTTTCAAAACACATGTAAATACAAAAACATGATATTTAAACAACTTTTAAGCATGTTGTATATGGATATAATTCAATATACATGAAAGATATATATATATATATATATATATATATATATATATATATATATATATATATATCAATATTTTTGACATTAAATCCGAAAATAAGTTTTGTTTAAATACAAAACCCAAATACATGAATAGGTTATCAAAATAAGCTTTTCTAAGAATATGACGCATGCATGTATATAGATCAAATCTAATATACATTAAACCATGTAAACTTGTTTTGATTCTATCTATTCATGAAAACCAAGATCGGTTAAACTAAAAACCGAAAATCAAAACATGAAACGTGTGTGTGTGTGAACTTGAGCATATCACACTATCTAATCTTTAACAATGGATCTAAACATAAACTAAACAATGTACCGAAGTCTTCTTGTAGAGCGCTGTCTCCAAGTCGACTCGATCCAAACGTGATCCACCAAGCTTGACTCCAACGAGTGCTAGATATGAACTTGACGCTCGGGCTTTTGAATCACCATGTGAGAGCTCCAAAAAGACCTTTATTGAAGCTAATCATCTACGAATATCTTGTTAAGTATCTGAAACTAAACATCACAAGATTATTAGTAAACTATAACTACATGAGTTAATCATCATCAAAACTAGAGTGGAAGGCCTCTGGGCCAACATTAATCTCGGCAAAGAAAAGCGAGTATTACTTCACTCATTTGTACTGAAAAGCAAAGACCCCGATTACTACCATAAGACCAGAAGAGCACTCGGTTATGTATCTATGCTAGTCCCGTCAGATCCCAACTCTGAAGAAGAGGTCTATCATGACAGTTCATTAGCAACATCATCATGGGACTCAGATATCGGCGTCGGTGATATTTTCGAAAGTCTCTCGGTGAACATGATATCAACCAGCCATTTAGAAGATGATGAAGAAGATACCTCTAAATCTGAAGAATTAGTCTAGTTAGACTCAAATCCATGGATTAAATACTTAAATCTCTTTGGGATGTACGCTTTGAACAACACGAACTGTCCACTGAGGATAAAGTGACTCAGATAAATCTTAGAGATGAGGCTAACCCCAAGCCCATTTTCATAAATGAGAGCTTGTCACTTTCTGAGAAAGAAGACCTAATACATCTCATACGAGAGTATAAAGATGTCTTCACTTGGAATTATGAGGATATGCCCGGGCTCGATGCCCAAAGCGCTTTGCATCGTCTCAACATCAATCCAGACGCCAAGCCAGTCAAACAACAGCAACGACGGTTCCATCCTGAGATCTTGAAAGCAATCAAATCAGAAGTCAAGAAGCTTATAGATTCTGATTTTATCAGGGAAGAGCAACATCCTTATTGGGTGTCCAACATAGCTCCTGTCCCCATGAAGAATGGAAAGATCCAGATTTGCATCAACTACCGTGATCTAAATGCCGCTTGTTCAAAAGACAAATTTTCTCTCCCGATCATGGATGTTATGTTTGACAATATATGCGATTTTGAGAGGATGTCTTTTATGGATGGCTTCTAGGGTATAATCAAATAAAGATGCACCCTGATGATGAAAAACACACTCTTTCAGGACATCTTTGGGAGTATACTACAACACAGTAATGCCCTTTGGCTTGAAGAATGCGGGTGCAACCTATCAACACACCATGAATACGATCTTCCATGAACATATACGTAAGACTGTAGAATGCTACATCAATGATATCGCTGTGAAAAGGCATGACAAAGGCGATCATCTCGCAAACCTGAAGAGAGTGTTCGACATCATATGGGCCCGCTAGTTGAAAAGGAACCCAACCAAGTCCTTCCTGGGAGTAGCCAGTGGCAAATTCTTTGAATTTATTGTTACATCCAAAGGAATTCATCTGGATCCAGAGAGGATTCATGCCATCTGAGAGATGCAACCTCCGAGAAATCTTAAAGAACTCAGAGGATTACAGGGACGATTGGCATATATCCAAAAATTTATATCGAATCTTTCAGGATGGTGCCAATTCTTCACCAAGTTAATGAAGAATGAAGTCTCGTTTGTTTAGGATAATGCTTGCCAAGTATCATTCGAAGAGATCAAGGAATATCTCGCACCCGCCCATTCTGGTAGTTCCAGTATCAGGAAAAACTTTCCTGTTATATGTTCGAGCACTGGATCATTTCTTGAGAGCTTTACTAGCTTAAAACAATAATCAAAATCATGAACAAGCAATCTACTATTTAAGTAGAATAATGATTGGGGCAGAGCACCATTATAACAGAATGGAGAAGGAATGCTTAGCGTTGGTCTTCACCATTCAGAAGATGCGACACTACCTTATGGGGCAACGCATTCACATCATCTCCAGAGTTAATCCCTTGTGATTGCTGATGATAAGGCCATCTTCACTGAATTGCAGATTAGCGAAATGGGCCATATTGTTCTCACAATATGAGATACAATTCATGCCACAAAAGGCAACAAAGGGCATGCCATGGCAGATTTCTTGGCCAATTATCCAGTTCCAGGAACTTTAAGACTTTATGATGATCTCCCAGATGAGATTGCAGAAGTTAACTTGATCAACGCCTCCTTAGAAGAACAAGTGTGGCAACTATTTTTTGACGGAGCATCAAGGGCAAGTCCCAAGGAATATCATCGTAGGTGTGGAGTGAGTACTCATTTTCCCACATAAGTATGTGATCTCTCATGCATTCTCATTAATTGAGTCGTGTACCAAAAACGTCTCAAAATACAATTCTCTTGATCGTGATGCAACTTGCTAAAGAGATTGAAGGCAATAATCACAAAGCGTATGATAATTCAAAGCTCATTGTCAACCAGGTTCACAGGGAGTACAAAGTTTGACATGAAGACTTGATGCCATATTATAATGCGACCATTGACATGGCAGAGAAGTTTAAAAACTTTTACAGTGACCATGTACCGCGTCAGCAAAATGCGCATGTAGACGCACTGGCGTCCCTTGCTGCTTCATTGGCCCTTTCAATAGGAGCCACAGAGAGAGTGTTTGTCTACATTCATGACTTATACTGTTGCAAATTCGCCCTTGAAGACAGTAAAGCTCCAAGAGGAGACCTTCAAGTTAAAGAGATTCTTGAGACTTCTATAAGTCTCGAACCTAGAGATTAGCGATTTCCTTACATCGACTTCGTCTTGTATGGTATATTGCCTGATGACCCTAAGGAGGTAGCTGCCATCAGAAAGAAAGCTCCTCGATTCTATTACAATTAGGTTATGCGAATATTGTATCGCCGATCGTACGATGGGATCTTACTTTGATGCCTTTCACATAATGAGGCACAGAAGGTTTGATTAGTCTCTAATTTTGTATAATTTTTATCACATTCGTATATTTATTTGATCTAAAATTCTGCTAATAAAGTTTTCTTGCTTGGTCCTAGGTCCATGGTGTGCAATTGAAGAAGATGTTGGCCCAAAGGCCCATCACTCTAGTTTTGATGATGATCAACTCATGTAGTTATAGTACTAATGATCTTGTATTTATTTAGTCTCAGATTTGTGATCAAGATCTTAGTAGGTGTGTAGCTTCAACAAAAGATTTAAAGTCAAGTTTTGGAGCTAGCACGGCTTGATTCAAGAGCTTAACTCGTTGGATCAAGTTTGGACCAAGTCAAGAAGATGAGAAGACTTCATGTGAAGCCATTCAAGATCAAGACTTGAGTCTAGATTTGTTTTATTAAGATTTTGTTTTTAGTTAAAATGTAAAGGATAGAAAGTTGGTCGATTGCTCAAGTATATATCTTACACACGCACACACACTGTTGATTTATATGAGTTTTCATAAAAGAATTTCTATTTTGGAAAAATACAAAAGAATTTTCATTTTGGAAAAATACCGGTTTGATTTTTGGTATTCTAAGTTTACATGTCTTTAACCAAAACCATGTTTAAGTGCTTATTGTCAAAAACATAGATATTTCATCATGTATGTGTAGTGGATCATATCCATACACTCTATGCTTTCAAAGTGTTTAAAATATCTTGATTTTGTATTTGGAGAAGTTTTGGAAAAATCCATTTTGGAAAAAATACAGTTTTTGTTTTTAGCCAAAATTTATAAGTTACAAAAATAGTTCAAATTGTTTATAACATGTCTTGATTTTGCTCAAACATGTTTGATTATCAAAGTATAATATTGAAACTATTTTTGTAGAATTTTAGAGATTTTATGGGATTTTATTTAAGCTAAAAAGATAACTTTTAAATCCCTAAAACTGACCTGACCTGGCTTCTGTCGGTCGACCGGACCGGTCGACCGAGCTTGAAGTCGGTCGACCGACGTGCACAGAACGTGCACGCCAGTCTGGCTAGAGGGCCGGTCGACCGACCCCGTTGACCATCCAGAGAGCTCTGCTCTCTGGAAAGGCCCCGGTCGACCGGGCGGTCGACCGGACAGAGAGCCTGCTCTCTGTATCCAGGCCACGGTCGACCGGCTGGTCGACCGCTGGCTCAACGGTCAGAAATCTGACCATTGGGCGGTCGACCGGGTGGTCTACTGACAGGTCAACCTGGTTGCCAACGGCTAGTTTTTCTAGCCCTATAAATTGGGGCTTTTGGGGGTGTTTCATATAAGATTTTATGAAGAGTTTTGGGCTAGTTTTGCATACCCATTCAGTGGTTATATCACATGTTTTAGAGCTACATTTCCAAATCAAAAGAGTGTTTATCAAGAGTGTTTTAAAAGTAATTTCTTGAGTTTTCCTCCACCATTTCAATCCTAGTTTTCTCACACAAACACTTGAGCTATCCATTGCTATATCTACCTATAGGGTTATTTGTTGTGAGAGGATTTTAGGTGATCAAAGTGTTGTGATCACCAAAGTTCATCTTTGTACTTTGAGGAGGTGGACTTGTGGGTTCGCGGTGTTTCGAGTTCGTGTGTGAACTCTTTATTTGAGGTGCGGCCTCGGCGAGCTAGTGGGCTTGCGGTGTGTTCTTACGGGAACAAGAGAGGGACTAGAGAGTCCAAAGAGCTTGTAGGTGTTGCGGCACCGAGTGATCCGGTGGGATCGTTTTTAGTGAAAATCCTTCATAGTGTTGAAGGCGGGGACGTAGAGCAAGTGTGCTCGAACCTCGAAACAAATCTCCCGTGTTTGCGATTGCTCTCTCTCTCTATCTCTTACTTGTCTTTATATCTTGCATGCTATATTGTCTTTATCTTTATATGCATGATATATTGTGTGCTTATTGTTATATGCTTGAGGATTGTTTGCTAACACTTGTATTCAACCAAAGAGCCAATGCGGCACCTCAACTCTTATTTAGAGGAATCTTGAGGAGTTAGTCCAGAGCCCTTCACTGGGAATCCGGCTACACTCTTGTGTTATACGTGGTGTTTAGTTCAAGAAGTTTTTAATTCCACATTAATTGACCATTAGATTAGCTCATCACCTATTCACCCCCCTCTAGGTGATTTACATAAGAAGACCCTAAATCACCACTTAATGGGTGATTAAAGGCTTACCTAGTAGCCATTGACCTTAGGGAGGCGATTTTGTCAGCCCAGGGCATTAAATCACGAATCCAGAAATCCAGCTGACAGGAGAAAGAAGGGACAACACGCTGTCCGAAGCCAGGCGCGCGCCGCCCTGGCTAGGCCGCGGAAACGTGGCCGTACGGGCAGGGCGCGCCCGGGCTTTGGGCCAGGGGTTGTCGCCCTGGCCCCCTTTCCCCTGGTGTTTATAAAAACCCCCGGGGGTCTGAAGAGAAGCAGATCCAGAGCTTTAGTAAGTAGTTGTTATTTTGTTCCTAGGAGTTGTAGTTATTTCTTTCTTTCTTCTTCTAGTTTTAGTTTAGCCATTAGAGTGAAAGAGAGTGTGTGTAAAAGTTGTATTTGAATGTGGCAATCTAATACAAGTAACTACTTCTCTTTTGCTTTCAAATTACTTATTGTTTTCCCATTTGCTTTTACTTACTTGTTCTTGTGTAACTCCTTTTCTCTTTACCACTTAACTCTTGTTGTTTCTTTTACCATCATGTCTAACTAACTCTTTCATTGCATGACTAACTAACTACTAACCTACTAATCTCTAACAACTTGATTGATAACCCAAATGAGTCAATAGTGTCAAACATGTTGGCCCAAGAGGTTACACTCTCCATTTGTTTAAAGTTTTGATGATAACAAAACAAATAGAAGCTATATGGTACTAATAAGTTTGTTCAAGATAAGTTTCAGGTTAGTACCATTTTTGAAGGATATTGCTTAGCTATTGCAAAGATTTTCTAGGTTCATGGAGCAAATAAAGCATATGGCACAAGAGGGAATGTCCATAAAAGAGAAGGCTCTAGCAAGGCATTACATGGCTCAAGACTTCATTTTTGCTCAAGAGACTTTATTAGATTTGTTTTTAGTTTTATAGTTTTGTTAAAGAATAGTGAATAGGTTTGAAGCTCAAAATTTCTACACACACTAGTTTTTGTGCACATGTCATTTCTAAAAATTTCTCCTATATATATATGTATAAAATATTTTTAAATATAGTCTTTTGCTTATAAACTCAATTTTGTGTATTATACATAGTTCTGATCAAAACTATTTTGTAAACCATCAAAATCTCCTCAAAATCCTTTTCAAATTTCAGTTTTTGACCTGAGCCGGTCGACCGACCGATCGACCGACTCTATGTCAGGTCATATCGGTCGACCGATTGGTCGACCGGGATTCTGACTGTTGGGTGCGTGCATGTGTGCATGTTTCCCGGTCGACCGGGCAGTCGACCGGACCCCACTTCGGTCGACCGACCTTCGGCCGACTGAAAGACAGCAACTCTCTGTTTGTTGCGATCGACCGAGCGGTCGACCGTGGGCTGCAACGGCTCTTTTTATTTGAAACCCGGTCGACCGGCCGGTCGACCGAGGCAGTGTTTTCTGCCATAACGGCTACACTTTTAAACACGTTTTATTTTGTCTTTTTCGTCTCTAACGAGTTTAAAGGCTGTTTTCTGGGTCAAATACTTCCTAATTACTATTTTGTTAGTTTACCCTTTAATCCCTAGCTCTATCCTATAAATAGGGGTGATTAGGGTTGAGGGATTAACAACAATCATTTTGCAAAAATATTCAAAGTTTAAAGGCTTTCAAAAGAGTTTTGGTTCTTGGTTTTTGTGCTGAAAATTTCTCTCTCATTTCTGAAGGTTTCTTTCAAAACTCTCTCAAAATTCATTTTCTTTTTCACTTACAATACTAGAGCTTCAATCCTACTCATTGTTCTACGGGCTTTTGTAAGGAAAAAGGATTTTTCAAAAGAGAGTTTGTGGTCTTTTGATCACCAAGAGAATACTTGTACTTGAGATTGTGGAGTTGGGTACTCCGGTGTGATTGTAACTCTTTGTGAAGTTATAGTGGTTAGAAATCCTTCTGCGTGAAGGCGGGGACGTAGAGCTGGGTGCTCGAACCTCGGAAAAATTCTCGGTGTTTGCGTTTGGTTTACTTGCTTCTTGCTTTAATTCCTTGCCTTATACTTATTGCTTCTTATTCATTGCTTCATTAACTTGCTATTCATATTCATTGCTACATTGTACTTGCTCTACATATTGATTGCTATATTCACTTGTTTCATATTCATTTTGTCAATCAAATACTCATACAACAAGATTGCAATACGCACCTCAAACTCTTATCTAGAGGAATCACGAGAAAGGAGTTCAGAGCCCTTCACGGGGTATTCGGCTTCTAGTTTTGTTTTGGGTGATCGTTGCATCACAATTTTTTATTTGTGCATTGATTAGCATTATCACCTATTTACCCCCCCTAGGTGATTTCAATTGGTATCAGAGTTAGGACTCTAGTTTGTGGCTTAACATCCTTAGAGAGATCCTAAAATTTGCTAATCATTCTTGCATTTTTTTCATTCATACACTAGTAAAAATGGCCGACAACATCAAGACCCCTCCTAAATTTGATGGACTAAATTTTCTCGTTTGGAAGGTTAGGATGACTATCTTTCTACAATCCCTAGGCAGTTTAGTAGCAAAATCCTTGACCAAACCCTATAGTAGACCCGATAGTGAGGAGAGCACTTGGTCCGACTTTACCTACAAATAATATGAGGCTAATTCTAAGGCTCAAAATTCCCTTCTCACCGCCTTGAATGAGGATGATCTTACACGGGTTATACATTGCCAATCCGCCTATGAGATTTGGCAACACTTGTTGGTCACACACGAGGGGACATCACAAGTACAGAGAGCTAAGATAGATCTCTTGAGGTCCTAATATGAAAGTTTTAAAATGCTTGAAGATGAGTCTATTGATTCTATGATTACAAGGTTTACTAAGATTTCCAATGCTCTTTCCTCTTCAGGTGATGTTATAAGCAATGACCAAAAGGTGCGAAAAGTGATTCAAGCTCTTCCTTCATCATGGGAGATAAAGGCTACCACCTTAAAGGAGTTGAATGATAAAGATGAAATGGATCTCATAAGTCTTATTGGAAACCTTAAGACTCATGAGATGGAAAAGAAGGCAAGAGAAGAAGCGGTTCCTCAAAAGAAGAAGTCCATAGCCTTCAAGCCTTCCTCCACTATTGACGACGATGATGAAGATGAAGAAGATGATGAGGAGCTATCTCTTCTAGTAAGAAATGTGAAGAGGATGTACCGCAAGAACAAACTCAACTTTAGAAGAAAATTGGAAGGGAAGGAGGAGAGAAGAATCATATGCTACAATTGCCGGAAACCGGGACACATTATGGCCGATTGCCTAGATTTCAAGAAAAAGGTGACTTCCTCCTTCAAGCAAAAGAGGCCGGTTGAAAAGAAAGTATACAAAGCCACTTGGGATTCAGAAAGCGAGTCCGAAGATGAGGTGGACACGGCAAATATGTGTTTCATGGCAAACACACCCAAGGTAACCACTCAACCTCTTGATGAAGAAAATGAAATAAGTAGAGAAATGTTAGTTCATGCTTTTGTTGAACTTTCTGAAAGCTTTGATGATAAAAAGGTAGAATGCTCTAAATTGAAAAAGGAAATTGAATTGCTTAAAAACTAACTTGCTATTGTTTCAAAAGAAAAGGAAGAAATTTATTCTAATCTTGTTTCAACTAAAAGAGAATTTGATGCTTATAAAGTAGCTTGTAAAGCAAAATTTCTAAAAGTTGATGAAAATGAACTTTCTTTGTTAAAAACTAGAATTGTTGATTTTGAAAATATTTTAAAGGATTGTGCTTTTAACGCTAAGAAATTAGAGGAAATGTTTGCAAAGAAGCACTCTCCACATGTTAAGACAACCCATGCTAAAAATGTTCATCATGTCAACACTTCACATGTTAAATCTTCTCATGCACACAAGTCACATGCTAGTAGGCTACACACTCATTATGCATTTAAATATGGAAGAGTTTATAGATGTACTTATTGTGGTCGAAATGGCCACTTAGCTAAATTTTGCTATGACCAAATAAATAGATCTAATAATCTTGTGTGGGTTCATGACACTAACACTTTAGGACCCAAGAAAATGTGGGTACCAAAGTCAAGTCCTAAATTATTTGATGTAGGTACACACCAAGGCTCCAAGACGTAAGGAGCGGTGGTACCTTGATAGTGGTTGTTCAAGACATATGACATGGGATATCAACAACTTTACAACCCTATCAAGGTACATTGAAGGTGGCACCGTCACCTTCGGAGATGACTCCAAGGGCACAATCATCGGTATAGGTAACATTCAAATTGGTGCATCTCCTATTATAGAAAATGTTGTTCTTGTTAATGGACTTAAACATAATTTGCTTAGTATAAGTCAACTTTGTGATCGTGGTTTTAAAGTTATTTTTGATGATTCTTCTTGCAAAATTTTTGATTGTAAAACCAATGATTGTATTCTCACCGGTTTTCATGATAATAATGTCTATATCATTGACATGCTTAATTTGGATTGTTCTACTAAATGCTTGAATGCTTTTGATGAGACTTCTTGGTTTTGGCATAGAAGATTAGGACATGCATCTTTTGAACATCTTGCTAGGATTAATTCAAAAGAATTGGTGAAGGGTATTCCTTACTTGAAGTTTGAAAAAGACCGCATTTGTGGTGCGTGCCAACTTGGGAAACAAACCAAGTCTTCTTTCAAACCAATCAAGGATATCATGTCAACTAGGCCATTAGAATTAATTCATATGGATCTTTTTGGACCAACTAAAACTAAAAGCTTAAATGGAAGTAGATATGCTTTTGTTTTAGTTGATGATTTTTGCTGTTTCACTTGGGTTTTCTTTTTGGGACACAAAGATCAAACTTTTTTGCATTTTAAGATTTTTCGAAAAAGAGTTGAAAAATAAAAGGGTTTTTCGATTTTGAAAATAAGAAGTGATAGAGGTGGTGAGTTTGTTAACCAACTCTTCATGACTTATTGTGATGAAAGGGAATCAAGCATGAAATGTCATGTCCTAGAACTCCACAACAAAATGGAGTTGTAGAAAGAAAGAATAGAACCCTTCAAGAGATGGCTAGGACTATGATAAGTGAATATGACCTCCCTCAATATCTATGGGCCAGGCCGTAAATACCGCATGCTACATATCAAATCGTATTTATTTGTGTAAAAATTCTTTCAAGACATCTTTTGAAATTTATCATTTTAGAAAACCAAATGTTTCATATTTCAAAGTTTTTGGATGCAAGTGTTTTGTTTTGAATACTAAAGATAACTTGGGTAAATTTGATGCTAAGGCTTATGAAGTAATATTTGTTGGATATTCTACTACTAGCAAAGCTTATAGAGTATTCAATAAAACTTCTCTTACTATTGAAGAATCCATGCATGTTAAATTTGAAGAATCTAATATTGTTATTAAGAATGTTGTAGAGTTTGACTCACTAGGTGAGGACATGGAGAAAATTTCCTTGAAGGACTCACCCATTCAAGAAGAAAAGCAAGAATCTATTGGTGAAGTTCAAAAGGAAAAAGTGGAACAATCTCAACCACTTCCGAAAGATTAGAGATTCGCTACAAATCATCCCAAGGATCTCATCATAGGTGATGTATCTAAAGGGGTAACAACTCACTCCAAACTCCATGACTTGTGTGGTAACTGCATTCATTTCTCATTTTGAACCCAAAAACATCCTCGAAGCCGAGGGTGACTCATATTGGTTGCTAGCTATGCAAGAAGAACTCAATCAATTTGAGCACAATCAAGTTTGGCACCTTGTTCCTAGACCCCACGATAGACCAATAATTGGTACTAAGTAGATTTTTAGGAATAAGATGGATGAGTCAGGAAATGTTATTAGGAATAAAGCTAGGTTAGTGGCCTAAGGTTCACTCAAGTTGAAGGAATTGACTTTGAGGAGACCTTTGCACCCATAGCACGGCTTGAAGCCATACGGATTACACTAGCTTTTGCATCTTTTAAAAATTTTAAACTTTTTCAAATGGATGTAAAAAGTGCATTTTTAAATGGTTTTATTAATGAAGAAGTTTATTTTGAACAACCTCCCGGTTTTATTGATCATGTTCATCCTAATTTTGTTTTTAAACTTGATAAAGCTTTGTATGGATTGAAGCAAGCTCCTAGAGCTTGGTATGAAAGGCTTTCTAGTTTTCTTCTTTAAAATGATTTTGTTAAAGGCAAAGTAGACACAACATTATTTACTGAGCATGTTGATAATGATATTCTTATAGTGCAAATTTACGTTGATGATATAATTTTTGGTTCTACTAATGAGCTTTTGTGCAAGGAATTTGAAAAGTGTATGCAACGTGAATTCGAAATGTTTTCAATGGGTGAATTAAACTTCTTTCTTGGACTCCAAATCAAGCAAATGCGGATGGGATATTCATATGTCAAGCCAAGTATGCAAAGGAACTCATAAAGAAATTTGGACTTGAAGGTTCGAAAGTTTGCAACACTCCCATGGCAACTACAACCAAGTTTGATAAGGATGACCAAGGTAAATGTGTTGATATTAAGTTATATAGAAGCATGATTTATAGTTTGTTGTGTTTAACGGCAAGTAGGCCGGATATCATGTTTAGTGTGTGTCTTTGTGCTAGATTCCAATCGTGTCCTAAAGAGTCTCATCTTATTGTGGTAAAACGCATCATTCGTTATATTAAGGGCACTATTAGAATGGGTTTTTGGTATCCAAAAATCGGAGATTTTTCAATGACGAGTTATTCGGATGCCGACTATGCGGGTTGTAGAGTGGATAGAAAGAGTACTAGTGGGAATGTTAATTTCTTGGTAATTGTCTTGTTTCATGGTCCTCTAAGAAACAAAATTCGGTAGCCCTCTCAACCGCCGAGGCGGAGTATGTTGCGGCGGGGGCTTGTTGTACACAAGTCCTTTGGATGAAACATACTCTCCTTGATTATGATTTGCATTATGACCATATAAAAATATTTTGTGATAATACTAGTACTATTCATATAACTAAGAATGCAAATCAACATAGTAAGACCAAGCACATTGAAATTAGATATCACTTTCTTAGAGATCATTTTGAGAAAGGTGATATAGAGATTGATTATGTTTCTTCGGATTTGCAACTTGTCGATATTTTCACTAAACCACTTGATTTTAATAGATTTTCCTTTATATGTGGTTAACTTAATGTTTGTGTTATTAAATAAAAATATTTTCCTTGTTTCTTTATCCCTTTTTGATGTATGACAAAAAGGGGGAGAAAATTGAGTTTATTTGGTTTTGGTTTTGGTTTTGGTTTGCAAGTTTATATGGTTTTGCAAGTGTTTTTAGTATCATGTTTTTGCTTGCTCGGTTTTGCAAATGTTTTTAGTATCATGTTTTTACTTGCTCATGTTTTTATTTAAAACTTCAAATTATTGATCTTTATGGTTTTGCAATACAAATGCAAATTGCTTTTACTTGTTTAATATAGCATAATTTGAGGGGGAGTTTTATCTCTCTCTTTATATCTTTTTGATATAGCCTATTTGTTTTGTCATCATCAAAAAGGGGGAGATTGTTGGCCCAAGAGGTTACACTCTCCATTTGTTTAAAGTTTTGATGATAACAAAACAAATAGAAGCTATATGGTACTAATAAGTTTGTTCAAGATAAGTTTTAGGTTAGTACCATTTTTGAAGGACATTGCTTAGCTATTGCAAAGATTTTCTAGGTTCATGGAGCAAACAAAGCATATGGCACAAGAGGGAATGTCCATAAAAGAGAAGGCTCTAGCAAGGCATTACATGGCTCAAGACTTCATTTTTGCTCAAGAGACTTTATTAGATTTGTTTTTAGTTTTATAGTTTTGTTAAAGAATAGTGAATAGGTTTGAAGCTCAAAATTCCTACACACACTAGTTTTTGCGCACATGTCATTTCTAAAAATTTCTCCTATATATATGTATAAAATATTTTTAAATATAGTCTTTTGCTTATAAACTCAATTTTGTGTATTATACATAGTTCTGATCAAAACTATTTTGTAAACCATCAAAATCTCCTCAAAATCCTTTTCAAATTTCAGTTTTTGACCTGAGTCGGTCGACCGAATCTATGTCAGGTCAGATCGGTTGACCGACCGGTCGACCGGGATTCTGACTGTTGGGTGCGTGCATGTGTGCACGTTTTCCGGTCGACCGGGCAGTCGACCGGACCCCACTTCGGTCGACCGACCTTCGGCCGACTGAAAGACAGCAACTCTCTGTTTGTTGCGGTCGACCGAGCGGTCGACCGTGGGCTGCAACGGCTCTTTTTATTTGAAACCCGGTCGACCGGCCGGTCGACCGAGGCAATGTTTTCTGCCATAACGGCTACATTTTTAAACACGTTTTATTTTGTCTTTTTCGTCTCTAAACGAGTTTAAAGGCTATTTTCTGGGTCAAATACTTCCTAATTACTATTTTGTTAGTTTACCCTTTAATCCCTAGCTCTATCCTATAAATAGGGGTGATTAGGGTTGAGGGATTAACAACAATCATTTTGCAAAAATATTGAAAGTTTAAAGGCTTTCAAAAGAGTTTTGGTTCTTGGTTTTTGTGCTGAAAATTTCTCTCTCATTTCTGAAGTTTTCTTTCAAAACTCTCTCAAAATTCATTTTCTTTTTCCATTTACAATACTAGAGCTTCAATCCTACTCATTGTTCTACAGGGCTTTTGTAAGGGAAAAGGATTTTTCAAAAGAGAGTTTGTGGTCTTTTGATCACCAAGAGAATACGTGTACTTGAGATTGTGGAGTTGGGTACTCCGGTGTGATTGTAACTCTTTGTGAAGTTATAGTGGTTAGAAATCCTTCTGGGTGAAGGCGGGGACGTAGAGCTGGGTGCTCAAACCTCGAAAAAATTCTCGGTGTTTGCGTTTGGTTTACTTGCTTCTTTCTTTAATTCCTTGCCTTATACTTATTGCTTCTTATTCATTGCTTCATTTACGTGCTATTCATATTCATTGCTACATTGTACTTGCTCTACATATTGATTGCTATATTCACTTGTTTCATATTCATTTTGTCAATCAAATACTCATACAATAAGATTGCAATACGTACCTCAAACTCTTATCTAGAGGAATCACGAGGAAGGAGTTCAGAGCCCTTCACGGGGTATTCGGCTTCTAGTCTTGTTTTGGGTGATCGTTGCATCACAATTTTTTATTTGTGCATTGATTAGCATTATCACCTATTCACCCCCCCTTAGGTGATTTCAAAACAAGCCTTGTACAAATGAGAACTATGACATCTTAAGACGAGGGTTCTAACTCTAACTTACTTACAAGTATTAGCTCTCTAATATTTCATACTTAATGGGTTTTTGATGATCTATAAAGTTTAAACTTTGCTTGTTTTTGTAAGTTAGAGATTTTCTTTTTAACTTTGCCGATACCATTAGTGCACTTGTGTCTTCCCGTATTCTCGCCTTCAATTGGATCTTGATAAGTGAATGTCTAAGTTTTTGTCATGTAAAGCTAAAGTTAAAGGAAGAACTTTCACTCGATTTCCACGTGAATAGTTCTATGCATAAGGGTTATGCTTGCCTATGATCCATCGTGATGCCACATCTTCAAGAAGTTAGAGATTAGTGGGAGCACTTAGTAGAAAGTTAGCCATGCGTTTTTACCATCTAGAAAAATCACTTTTACAAACCACTAAATCATTCCAAAATAATTTTTGAAACCAACTTGTTTTCCTTTTCAAATTCTTTATTTGAAATAAAGAACTTTCTCTTTTCTTGAATAAAGAAACCGCATCAAGCTTTCATCGCTCTCTCTCCTTGTGGATACGACCCTTATAGCCACTTCGCTATTACGGAGGAATCATAAAAGCAGTAACATCGACCCACATTCCTTTACTTATTCTTGTGCTTGCTTTTTGCTGATCAAATTTTGGCGCTATTGCTGGGGAGGGAACGGCTTTATTGTTCAATACTAACGATTTTTCTTTGTTCTTGTGTGTAGGAGAAGTACCAAGGAGCTCACTATCACGGGAAGCAAAAGTGCTGGTCAAAGACGTTGCACGAGGATTCATTTGCCCTCAGAAAATTCGTATAAAAGCGAGTTTCTCCGATTAAAGTACTAACGAAATATTCTGTAGGGTTGACGAAAACCGCTCAAATTGCTTTCTCAAAATTTTTTAGTTTCCTTGAATGCTTCACCTTATATATGTGTAATAAACTCAACAGAAATCCGTTTGTTGCTTAATTAAAATTTGGATTAGACTCTTGCATTTAGGGCACGTGTTTATTTCAATTCATTTCAATTTCTATTGAAGAGTGCTGGAGAAAAGGTACGTGTGCATTCATATAGAATAGGGCTAACATTTTGGAGTGATTTATCGCTTTGAGTGTTATCTTGTTGTGAATAAATTGAATACTTGTACAATTGACATTAAGGGCAAAATCCCAAATAAACAAGATAAGGTGGGGATTTCATCACCCTTCCTTACCCAAAAACCATCTCCAAGTGCACTCACACTATCCTAAGCCTTAACTAAAATTGATAGACGTTGGCCCTAGGGACATCTCGGACGCACTAAGAGATTAACCGAGGGTAAAAATTGCAAGAACTATACTCCTGCAAAATCGGTGTATAAGGAAAGTGGATTGAGAGGCAAAGCCTCGAAAGCTTCGTGGTTTGGCGTAATTAAGGCTTGTGGCTCACGCCCTGATATCTCCTACCGAGTTTTGCCCTTTCCTGGCCGATTACCTAGTAGTCGAGCTCCTGCAACAACGTCCCTTAGAGATTCGACCAGTTAGGAGTCGTCTAGGTCCAGGTACCTTAGACTAAGATTTTGTGGTTATTTTTCTTTCTTTTGCTTGTTTATTTCATTCTTTTCGATTGTTTGTTGTCTTTACGTTGTTTGTGGTGTGCTGCATACAAGAGTGGGTGAGAGATCCTGTAATTTTTAGATTAACCAGAAACACTTCTCTACCCTTGCATCCAGAACCGGTGATGGCGTCACTTCAGGACAAGTTTTACCCGATCAGAACCTTATTGCCATCTTGTATAAAACTGCCTAAGACAAATGGAAATAATTTTGAATTAAACCGTCAATTCATCAACACTCTCCCAAAGTTTCATGGTTTAGAATCGGAGGACGCATACTTCTTTGTTAGGGAATTTGAAGAAGTGTGCCTCATAATGCGCATTCCCCAGTTAGGAGACGATGCTGTTAGGTTACGTTTCATCCCCCTTTCCCTAAATGACCTAGATAAAAAAATGGTTGTACAGTTTGGCAGCAGATTCAGTTACAACGTGGGATGATTTCGTCAAACCCTTCTTGAAAAAATGCTACCCAATTCACAAAACTGCTCTCATTAGAAAGAATATCATGCAGTTCAGGAAAGAACCGAGTGAGCCATTTTGGAGATACTTTGAGCGATTTAAAGGTCTCCTACCTTAGTGCTCTCATCACGGTGTGGAGAATGGCGTCAGTGCCAGATTCTCTACGATGGTTTAGATTATCAAACGAAAACCCTATTAGAAACTATGTGTCAGGGAGGGTTCTTGCTAAAGGATGAGAATGGGATTTATTTGAGGATTTAGCTGAGAAAACCCTGCATAAGGAGCCAGCCTCGAAAAAATCAAGGAATTCACAATCTATAGCTTCAAGAGGAGGGCTCCTATCTCTAGAATCATCCATAGCTGCAGAAGCTAAGATTGCAACCCTTATGAGGAGAATAGAGGCTCTAGAAACAAAAGAGCCAGCCAATGTCAACCAAATCAACCCATCATCAATTCACAATCCAGGTTATTCATACTGTCATGCACCGAATCATGTCTTTGAAGAGTGCCCTATTTTTCATACCAGCAACTGCCACCGGAACACCTGAACGTGGCCTACTCATGGCCGCCGCATAATCCTTACTTACAAACATACAATCCCGATTGGAGGAATCCCCCAAATTTCTCTTGGGCCCAGAATAATCCTCCCAGGCCTAATTTCTCCAATAATTTTCACCATCCCAGTCCACCAAATTTCCCCAGTCAAGCTCCATCTTCCTCCTCCCAAAGTTCACCAATGGAAAAGAAATTCAGTAAATTGGAGGAGAGCATGGAAGCTTTTATGAAGTCCCAATCCGTTTTCATGCAAAATCAGGGACAAACGCTGAACAACCATTCACAGGCCATATCGAGATTGCAAATGCAGATGAGCCAATTAGCTAGTTCTCTAAGAGAAAGACCAAAGGGTATTTTATTTAGCCAGCCGCTAGTTAACCCTAAAAACTCCAATCAAGCGTATGAAATGCAGGATCCTTCGATCAACCAGTACAATGCTATTCACACACTTCGATCTAGAAAGAAGGTGGACAACCAGGTCTACCAACAAAAAAATCCTGTCCACATTGATCCTACTCTAGCCTCCACCTCTGCTAGTTTCTCCCAATCTGCTCCACAAATATCCGACGAGGACAAAGTTGCTGAACATAAGCCTATAGCACCCTTTCCCAATAGGCTTAGAAATAATAACAAGAATATGCACATGGAGAAGATACTTGAGATGTTTAACTAGGTCAAACTGAATGTGCCTATTCTTGACGCTATCCAACAAGTCCCAACCTATGTAAAATTTCTTAAGGATATGTTTACAAAGAAGAGAAAGATAAATGTGCCCAAGAAGTATTCTTGGCGACCAATATAAGCGAAATTCTGTCTGGTCCCATTCCGGTAAAGTACAAAGACCCCAGATGTCTCACAATTTCCTGTACCATAGGACAAATAGAAATTAGCAGAGCACTCCTTGACCTGAGAGCAAGTATCAACTTGCTACCTCTCTTAGTATACCAGCAACTTGGGTTGGGCGAGCTGAGCCCAACTCGGGTCACCATTCAGTTAGCTGACCGATCTGTGAAAGTCCCCAAGGGGAAATCACATATATCCTTATCGGGGTCAGGGATTTCATCTACTCCGTTGACTTCATTGTGCTTAAGACCAAACCTACGCCGAATCTGTGGCCTCAAACTCCTATCATCTTAGGGCGCCCATTCCTTTCTACAGCCAATGCCATAATCAACTGTAGGAACGGTCCATGCGATTGACCTTTGGAGACATGACAAAGGAAGTCAATGTCTTCAATCTTAGAAGACAACCCAGGGATATCAATGATTAGACTTTTGAGATCAATTCCATTGAAAATTTGACTAGTGAGCATAAGGAAAGCATGGGGATAGAAACAGAGGTAGAGTTTGATCTGGAATCTGAGGATTTTAATCTAGACCAGATCGTGGATTCGGTAGTGGACTGGGCGTCAAGCCCAAGTGTACCTCACCATAGGATTGCAAGTCTGGATATTGCCTCCAATGAAGCAACACCTTCCTTAGAGCTAAAAACCTTACCTGAACACCTCAAGTACGCCTACCTAGGCGGAAAAGAAACCTTGCCAGTCTCATAGCATTCCACCTAACTGAGCAACAAGAGGAGAGCTTAATGTCTATTCTGAAAAGACATAGGGAAGCCATTGGATGAACGTGAAGGATATAAAGGGATAAGTCTAGCAATAGTTCAACATAGAATCTATTTAACTGATGAAGCAACTCCCAGGAGGGACCAAAACGCAGGCTTAACCCATTCATGCAAGAGGTAATAAAAGCAAAATTTTGAAACTATTAGGTAATGGGATCATTTATTCCATTTCTGATAGCCAATGGGTTAGCACTGTTCATTCGATCCCGAAGAAAGCTGTCTTTACGGTGGTTAAAAATGAGTAAAAAGAGTTGGTACAAACAAGACTGCCTACTAAGGTTCGTGTTTGTATTAACTATAGAAAGTTGAATGCATCCACCCGTAAAAACCACTTCCCGCTACCCTTCATCGACCAAATGCTTGAACGCCTGGCTAAACAAGAGTACTATTGCTTCCTAGATGGGTACTCGGAATACAATCAAATCCCCATTGTTACAGAAGACCAGGCAAAGATCACGTTCACCTGCCCGTTCGGAACCTTCGCTTATCGACGCATGCCCTTTGGATTGCGCAATGCTCCCGCAACATTCTAACGGTGCATGCTCAGTTTGTTCTCCGACAGGTGGAACGTTTTCTTGACATTTTCATGAATGACTTCTCCATCTACGGAGATTCATTTAAACAATGTCTTCATCATCTTGAGTTGGTTCTGTAAAGATGCAAGGAAAAGAACCTAACTCTAAACTGGGAGAAATGTCATTTCATGGTGAGACAAGGGATTATCTTAGGCCATGAGATTTCTAGGGGAGGAATTGAAGTGGACAAGGCTAAAGTAGAAGTAATTACTAAGCTTCCACCACCCAAAAGCATCAAGGATATAAGATCCTTTCTAGGGCATGCTGGGTTCTACCGACGGTTCATTAAGGATTTTAGCAAAATCGCTAGGCTCTTAACCAACCTGCTCGCAAAGGACGTGTCCTTTGATTTTAACGATGAATGTTTCAAGTCATAGGGGAAGCTTAAGCAAGAACTTATTTCTGGGGCTATTATTTATGCTCCTAATTGGGCACAACTGTTTGAAATCATATACGATGCCTCTGATTTTTCTATTGGTGTTGTTCTAGGACAGCGCATTGACAATATGCAGCACGTGATTTATTACTTGAGTAGGACCTTGAATGACGCCCAACAGAATTATACAACAACTGAGAAGGAATTCTTGGTCGTTGTCTTTGCATTAGAAAAGTTCCAGCCCTACTTGTTAGGCTCGAAGACGGTGATTTTCACGGATCACTCAGCACTAGAATACCTCATGACCAAGAAGGAAGCAAAAGCCCAACTGATTCGGTGGATCCTTTTGCTTCAAGATTTGACCTGGAAATTCGGGATAAACGAGGTATAGAAAATATAGTTGCTGATCATCTATCAAGAATTCCAAATGCACCTATCATACAAGCTCCGATCAACAAGGATTTCCCAGACGAGTGCATCCTGGCCATTTTCAAGGAATCCTGGTATGCGGACATAGTTAATTACCTGGCCACTGGACAAATACCCGCTGACTGGACAAAACAAGACTAGTGTCGTTTCTTTGCCCAAGTACGGTACTTCTTCTGGGAAGAGCCGTATCTTTTTAAGTATTGTCCCGACCAGATTATTCGATGGTGCATACCAGAGGAAGAACAGAGGAGTGTGCTAAGCTTTTGTCATGAACTTGCATGCGGAGGACACTTCGGTCCCTACAAGACTGCAGAGAAACTTTTACAAAGTGAGTTTTACTGGCCCACTTTGTTCAAAGACTCATTCCACTTTTGCAAGACATGTGCAAATTGTTAGAAGATTGGGAAAATTTTAAGAAGAGACATGATGCCCCTGAACCCGACCCTAAAAGTTGAAATTTTTGATGTTTTGGGTATCGACTTCATGGGACCATTCTCTAATTCCTTCGGTAACCAGTTCAATTTGGTTGCTGTCAATTACGTCTCTAAATGGGTAGAAGCTGTGCCAACAAAGACCAATGACAACAAAGTGGTTGTCAAATTTCTTAAAGAAAACATCTTCTCCTGATTTGGCAACCCAGAGCAATAATTAGTGATAATGGATCGCATTTCTGCAATAGAGTTTTTGAAGCTCTGATGCAAAAATATTTCATCAATCACAAGTTATCTACTCCGTATCATCCCCAGACAAATGGGCAGGTCAAAATCACCAATCGACAGATCAAGCTCATTTTGGAAAAGACTATCGGACAAAACTGAAAGGAATGGTCGGTCAAATTAACGATGCATTGTGGGCTTACCGCACTGCTTTTAAGGCAGTCTTGGGGATGTCTCCTTACCGAATCATATTCGAAAAAGCCTGTCATCTGCCAGTAGAGTTAGAACATCATGCCCTCTGGGCCATTAAGCAATCAATTTTGATCTGAATAAGGCTGGTGAGCTAAGGAGACTGCAAATCTCAGAATTAGAGGAGATACGAAAAGAAGCCTATAAGAATGCTCGGATCACCAAAAGCAGGACTAAACTTTTTCATGATCAGATCATAAACCGGAAAAACTTTGCCCCGGGAGATAAGGTTCTGCTATACAACTCTAGGCTTCATATTTTCGCGGGAAAGCTGAAAACTCGTTGGTCTGGACCGTTCATTGTGCGCACCGTTTTCCCACATGGTACTGTGATTATTGTCGATCCTACGCACAACACGAAATTCAAAGTGAATGGGTAAAGACTGAAGCCCTTTTTGACCACTGAGCCTGCATCACCGGCTGATAGTGTGCTGACTCTTTTTGACCCGTCATACACCTGACCGCAGCCATCCACACTACAACTAAATAAAAACAAAATAAACAAAATAAAATAAAAATAATAAACTTTACTTCTTGTTTATCTGCTTACCCCTTCTATATATTTTTTTTTGGACATTTCTTTCGCCTATTCGCACTTGGCCGCCCGAGTCGACGATGGCGGTAACATCATTTCTTCACCCTATTTATTGCATTTGCATTTACATGACATTCATTGAGGACAATGAATTTGATAGGTGGGGGTTGCTAACATTTTCACTTTTTCTTTTTCTAAAAAAATAAAAAAATAAAAAAATCTCCAGAATGAAAAAAAAATTTCATACTCTTTATAAAATACCAAAAGGTTGTAGGAGTTAAGGGAACCTTATTAAGGATCTTTATTTAAACCTAAATAAAAATGAAATATTAGTTTGACTAAGAGTTGGGAGGGATAAGGTAACTTATGCCTTTTATTTAGCTTTAATAGAATATGCATAAACCACACACATGCTTGGGATTTAGAGACACAACTCTGAAAAATATGCTGAATAATTGTGCCTCAAGAAGCATGATTACTCGTGCCAAAAAAAACAACAATAAATATATATAATATATAAGTAAATCTTGATTTCGTGGCCTACTCTACTTGCATATTTGACCTGAGGGGTATTTTTTCACCTGGTGCCCTAAAACCATCTGGTTTGGGAGTTATCGCTTTGATATATGTTACATGAATAAAGTAGAAAGCCTAATGAAACCAAGAATAGTAGATAAATATTAATAAAATTAAATGATATTCAAATTGTGTTGAAAAATTCCAAGTACATCACACTTACACATTATGCATATCTATCTAAAGCAAAATAACAGGATGAGTTAGAAGTACAAGATTCTTTCTAAATTTAAAGAAAAATCATAATTTCTTCTTTTATGAAGGCTAAAAGTATAGGAGAACTTATGAGGGTTGAACCTAATTCTTACATCATTCGGTCATTTTTACTCAGATGATTGAAAGTTCTTTTTTCCTGAAAAAGGTTTTGCTAACAACTAAATATTTTTTCACTTACTGAATTTTGTGGGTGCAATCTGCTGAAAACTCTCAGGAGACAATACTCCTCCTCTAGGGAAAACCTAGATGTTTAAAGGCTTGTTGTACATGCTCAGTGCAATTGTGTTACCTACAAAAGTAATGTAATAATTTTCTTATTTTTGGTTTGCTCAGGACGAACAAAAAGATAAGTGTGGGGGTGATTTGTTTCTAATTTTGCATAATTTTTATCACATTCGCATATTTATTTGATCTAAAATTCTGCTAATAAAGCTTTGCTTGCTTGATCCTAGGTCCATGGTGTGCAAATGAAGAAGAAGACCTTAAATCACCATTTAATGGGTGATTAAATGCCTACCAAGTAACCATTGACCGTAGGGAGGTGATTTTGTCAGCCCAGGGCATCAAATCACGAATCCAGAAGATCCAGCTAACAAGAGATAGAAGGGACAGTACGCTGCCCGAAGCCATGCGCGCGCCGCCCTAGCAAGGTCGCGAAAACGCGGCCTGGGCCGCGTTTTCGCGGTCGTACGGGAGCGGGCGCGCCCGGGCTTTGGCCCCCTTTCCCCTTGTGTCTGTAAAGAGCCCCTGGGGTCTGAAGAGAAGCAGATCCAGAGTTTTAGCAAGTAGTTGTTATTTTGTTCCTAGGAGTTGTAGTTGTTTCTTTCTTTCTTCTTCTAGTTTTAGTTTAGCCATTAGAGTGAAAGAGAGAGAGAGAGAGTGTGTGTGTAAAAGTTGTATTTGAAGGTGGCAATCTAATACAAGTTACTACTTCTCTTTTTGCTTTCCAATTAACTATTGTTTTCCCATTTGCTTTTACTTACTTATTGTTGTGTAACTCCTTTTCTCTTTACCACTTAACTCTTGTTATTTCTTTTACCACCATGTCTAACTAACTCTTTTATTGCATGACTAACTAACTACTAATCCACTAATCTCTAACAACTTGATTGATAACCCAAATGAGTCAATAGTGTCAAACAAGCCTTATACAAACAAGAGTTATGACATCTTAAGACGAGGGTTCTAACTCTAACTTACGTACAAGTATTAGCTCTCTTATATTTCATGCTTAACGGATTTTTGATGATCTATAGAGTTTAAACTTTGCTTTTTTTTGTAGGTTAGAGATTTTTCTTTTAATTTTGCCGATACCATTAGTGCACTTGTGTCTTCTCGTATTCTCGCCTTCAATTGGATCTTGATAAAAGAATGTCCCAGTTTTTGCCGTGTAAAGCTAAAGTTAAAGGAAGAACTTTCACTTGATTTCCACATGAATAGTTCCTATGCATAAGGGTTATGCTTGCCTATGATCCATCGTGAGACCACATCTTCAAGAAGTTAGAGATTAGTGGGAGCACTTATTAGAAAGTTAGCCATGCGTTTTTAACATCTAGGAAAATCACTTTTATAAACCATCAAATCATTCCAAAACAATTTTTGAAACGAACTTGTTTTCCTTTTCAATTCTTTATTTGAAACAAAGAACTTTCTCTTTTCTTCAACAAAGAAGTCGCATCAAGCTTTCATCGCTCTCCTTCCTTGTGGATACAACCCGTATAGCCACTTCGCTACTACGGAGGAATCGCAAAAGCAGTAACATCGACCCACATTCCTTTACTTATTTTTGTGCTTACGTTTTGCCGATCAAGGTGCTCAAAGAAGCTCATGATGGTTTATGCGGAGCTCACCAACCCGGCCCCAAGCGCGGAGACCAGCTTAGGAGACTTGGCTGCTTTTGGCTGAAAATGATCCCTGACGCTATCGCCTATGCTACGCGATGTCATGCCTATCAGATCCATAGTGACTTCATCCATCGAGCACCAAGACATCTTCATCCGACGATCTCATCATGGTCATTTGAGATGTGGGGAATGGATGTTATCGGACCCATCAGCCCTCTAACATCCAGAGGACATCGTTTCATCTTGGCCATAATAGATTACTTCTCTAAATGGGCGGAGTTGTTCCCCTGAAGGAAGTAAAGACACCAAATGTGATCAAGTTCATCAAGCATCACGTGCTCACCGCTTTGGTGTACCCTGACGAATCGTTCACAATAATGGACCCTAATTTGTCAGCCAAGCATTCTAGAGGTTCTGTAATAAATTCAGAATTCAAAGTGTCTCATCAATAGTATACTATCCAGCTGCTAACAGTCTTTCAAAAGCCTTCAATAAGACTATTGGAAAGCTTTCCAAAAAATTTGTCTCAAAAAGTCGACGTGACTAGGACGACAAATTAGGTGAACACTTTGGGCATATCGCACGATGGAGAGAACTCTGACAACGGCCACACCATTTTTCTTGGTGTACAGATGTGAAGTTGTACTTTCACTGGAGATCCAAATCCAATCCCTCTGAGTTTCCTTAACAACCATGATGACACGAAGGGAAGCATCGATTGCGCCTCCAAGAGTTGAAAACTTTAGACAACAAACGTTTGTAAGCTCAACAACAAATCAAGCTCTATCAAGCCCAAATTTTTAAAGCTTTCAATAAGAAAGTCAGAGAACAGATTTTCAAGAAAGGGGACCTCGTCTTAGTTGTTAGAAGACCCATGATTATGACATATAAAATGAAAGAAAAATTTCAACCCAAATCGGAAGGACCATTTGTAGTAGAGTAGTCTACTCATATGGAGTATGCCACTTCATAACTCCGGACGGTGATACGCTCATGATGCCGATCAATGATAGATTCTTGAAAAAGTACTATCCTTAGAGGGACTCTGCTCATGATCAGGTTAACATTATACCTCTGATCAAATCTTAAAGATCTAAGATGTTTGAAAGAGCGCCAAAGAAGAGCTTCTCCTCATTCGACGGATCACATCACGGTTGATCGACACCAAACCGACCAAAATATTGACATCACGATGCATGATGTTAATATTGAAGAGACAAAGTTAGAAACTTCGATTTTAGCCTTGTCACTCTTCTCATGATCAGGTTAATATTACACCTCTAATTAAAGCTTCGAGATCCAAGATGTTTGGAAGAGCGCCAAAGAAGAGCTTCTCTTCCTTCAATGGATCACATCATGGTCAATCGATACCGAATCAACCGAACAGTATTGACATCACAATGCATGATGGTAATATTGAAGAAACAAAGTTAGAAACTTCAGTTTTAGCCTAGTCGCTCTTCTCATGATCATGTTAATACTACACCTCTGATCAAAGCTTCACTATGATCAATCAGATGCATTAGGGTTTGAGATCCAAGATGTTTGGAAGAGCGCCAAAGAAGAGCTTCTTTCTTCAACCAATCACCTCAAGTAGATCGACATCGGGCCAACCGAACAGTGGTGACATTATGATGCATGATGTAAATATTGAAGAAATGACAAAGGAAAAATGTCAGTCTTTAGCCTTGTCACTCTTCTCTACGTGCAGCTTTCTTCAACTTAAAAGAATAGGTCATATTTTAGAGTCGAGTGTTGATTAGTAGTTAATTTGCATCATAATCATCACTTTCCTACCATATTATGTTAAATATATTACTAATAACTCTCTTTTGAGTATTTTGCAGATAAATCAAAAACCAAGGGCAACGGTGTAAAATAATCCAGAATTTTCAGCTATTTTTTAGATTTTTAAAGAGTTTTCTTGAAGAGCATGAAGGATCAATCTAGATAGGGGTAGATTAGTTCTAAAATAATTGGATGAATCTAGACTAATTCTAGCCTAAATGCGTGGACAGATGGATATTCCCTAGAGATTTCCTTCTATAAGATAGACAACTTAGATGGATCAGCGCAAACGGCCACTATATTGCCGCGAAAATGTGACTTTTGCCGTGTTTTTGTAACCAACTTCTGGAAGCAACTGTGGCTCAATGACACCTCGCACCTCGTTTCGTGCTCCCCAAGCCACTACAGCCTATAAATACCCTATAAATTCATCAGAGAGAGGGTTAGAAAGAAAACATGGAGTAAAGCACCTCCATTGCTTGAGCTACTCTTATGATTCTTCTCTTGCATCATTGCAATTTAGTATAGGGTTTTATTTTCCAAAATTGAGTGGGGAAGAGAGAGATAGCCATTGTAATTGACTCATGTGACACTTCAATAGAAGGATTACTTCATTCCTCATTGCTCTTTCTTTCATCTTCTACTTGTGCTTTTTAATTCTTGCTTTTAATCATGGCTAATATTTCTTGCCAGCTTTAAGTTTCATGCTCTTACTCATGTCTAGCTAATCTTCTCCTTGCATGGCTAACTAACTACTAACCCACTAACCCTAACTTGCTTGAATGATAACCCATATGAATTTATAGCATGCCAATGAGCCTTGTACAAGTAAGAGCTATGGATGGCTTATGATGAAGGGTTCTAACTTTAACACACAAACAAGTATTCTAACTCTCATATTTCATTTTTAACTAATTTGTTCATGATGATCTATTGATTGCTTATTTTGTTTGTTTTGGACTTGGAGAATGCCCAATCATCTATGCTGATACTGATAGTGCACTTGTTTCTCACCCTAATATCATCTTAAAACGGATCTTGATTGGGTGATGTTCAAATTTTAGCCGTGTTAAGCATAAGTGGAGGGTGATGAATTTTCATTAGATACCACATGACTAGTTTTCATTGCACAAGACTCATGAAGGCCAAGGATCTAAAGTAAGGCTCTACCTTCAACAAGTTAACGGTTAGTGGGGATAATTAGTAGAATGTTAACCATGCAACTTCTTCCAATTTCTTCAACACTCAAACTTTTAAATCAATTTCTTTACACTCTTCACTTCCTTCAAACTGTTTCCTCTAACTTCTAAGCTTTCTTTTCTTAAATTTTTATAAAAACTTTCTGTTTAGTTATTTTAAGCCTTTTCTTTTCTTTTCTTGTTTTCATTCATTGCCTTCTCAAATTCGTATTTCTTTTCTCTTTTACTTTCACATGCTTTCTTAATCACAACCAATTCACATCACCAATTTCAGACTCTTTCTTTCTTTCTTTCTTTCTTTCTTTCTTTTTTTTTCTTTTAACTGAAACAAGAAGGAAATATTTTCAATAAAACAACATAAAAATCGGAAAAGGCTTCCATCGCATGCCCTCCCTGCGGATACGACCCGTTATAACTTTTGCTACAAATGGTAGTTCGAAGGAGCACATTAATATTACATTCATACTCAGAGCTTAAACATTAACACATGGACCTGCACGGTTTGCTCTAAACTTCTGCTCTTTTCACCTTCGAACAAAATTCTTGGCACCGTTGCCGGGGAGGGTAACGATTTTTGTTTTCTCGATCTAACCGGTTCCTTTTCTTTTTTTTAGTTACAGGTGCTGAAAACAAAAAATTAGGAGTTGCAGTGACATATAAGTGGTCTTGGGCCTCTGCTCTAGAAAGCAGAGACCAAGTATCCTTTAACTTGCCGCATTTTCTTGGCTTTTGTCACATTTTCGCGGCAAGAAAGAGTTGACTACTAACATTTTTTTTTGCAGGGTCGCTTGCTTTGCAAAAATATATCATTGCAATCACTATTTTTCTTGTATGCCACAGTAAAAAGATTGTTTAAAGTTAAAAATTTGTTTAGACATTTCTATCTTAGGGCACGTGTTTTTACAATTGTTTTACTTTACTACTGAAGAGTGCTGGAGCAAGATACGTGCGCATAGAATATAAAATAGGACTCATCTTTTGATTGATTTAATCGCTTTGAGTGAATCTTATTTGCAAATTCTGTATACTTGCACAAATTGACTCTAAGGGCATCACCCAAATAAATAAAATAAGGTGGAGATTTCATCACCCTTTCTTAGCCTAAAAACAACATTCCAAGCACTCACAATCCCAACCTTAATCTAAAATTGATAGATGGCCCCTAGGGACATCCGAACTCAATAGAACATTAACTGTGATTGGGACTTATTTTGAATTATACGCCAGTCAAATCAGTGTCTAAGGTTGGGGATTAAGAGGTTAAGTCTTGAGGATATCGTGGTTTAGCATAATTAAGGCCCGTTGGTTATGCACAGATACCTCTCACCATATTTTGCCCCGACCTGGTGATTAGCTAGTGGTCTGATTTAAGCAACCTCCAGAGAATTGCCATTTAGGAGTCATCTAGGTCCAGCTATCCTAGATAGGCTTGGTGATTGTTTTTTTTATTTGTTATTTTTCTTTTTCTGTTTGTTTGTTGGGTGAACATTGTTTGTGTTGTGCATGCAAGAGTGGTCCAGGGATCCAGTTACATCAAGACTAGTTAGGAATACTGCACTTGCACCCACACCACCTCCTAAGATAAATCCAATCATGGCCAATCACGTTTCACTCTAGGACAAGTTTTACCTGATTCGTACTTCACTTCCCTCCTGTATTATATTACCCAAGCTAATGGAAACAACTTTGAGCTGAAGCCCCAATTCATAAACACCCTCCCTAGGTTCCATGGCTTAGAATCTGACTTCTGCATTCGAGAGTTTGAAGAAGTATGCTTGATGATGAGAATTTCCCATGGGTGAAGATGCTGTTAGACTGAGGTTATACCCTATTGCACTTACAGACATGGCCAAGCAGTGGCTATACAACTTGCATGTTAGTTTTATTTCATCATGGGATGACTCTGTTAAGGTGTTCCTTAAGAAATTCTACCCTATCCATAAGACTGCCCTCATCAGGAAGAACATTATGCATTATAGACAGAACATCAATGAACATTCTGGAAGTATTTCGAAAGGTTTAAGGATTTATTAGCCCAATGTCCTCACCACGGAATAGAAAAGTGGCGGTAGTGCCAAATTCTCTATGACGGTTAGATTATCAGACCAATACGCTCATTGAGACTATGTGTCAAGGAGAATTTTTAAAGAAAGATGAGAGTAGGGTTGGGACTTATATGAAGATTTAGCTGAGAAAATCATTCAATGGGAGTTTTGTTCTGAAAAGACCAACCCTACAACTTTCAGAACCGGTATGCACTCCATTGAGTCCTCTAAAGCTGCTCAGGCTAAAATCACATAACTGATGAGGAGATTAGAACTACTAAAAGTTAGGGAGCCAAACCCAATAAACCAGGTCAACCCAACCCAAATGCTATGTCCGGGTTGTACGTATTGCCATGCTTTGACCCACCTATTCGAGGAGTGTCCAGTGTACCAGGCTCAACAGATATTTTCTGACAGTATAAATGCAGCCTACACCAGACCCAATTACAATCCTTACTCAAGACGTACAACCTGGGATGGAGGAATCATCCTAATTTTTCTTAGAGTCAGTCTGGTCCTGAGCAGCCAAGACAACAGTTTCCACATCAATATGCTGCTCAAAACCATCAACCCAATTTCATCTAAATCAACCCAAATTTCTGCCAACTTACCAACATAATTTCCAGCCTGCTTACCAACATCAGCAACAAATCATCCAGATCGAAAAATAACAGATTTGGAGAAAATGATAAAAACTTGTCCAAAAATCAAGCCTCAATGATGAATAATCATAATCAAACTATTAATAGGCTAGAGGTTCAAATAGGTCAATTGGCTAATTCACTTAATGAATGACAAAAAGGAACATTGCCTTGTCAGCCATTGCCTAATCCAAAAAATCCCTTCCCTGTTAATGAAGCTGAGGACATAACTCCAAAATAATGCAACAGTGTTCATATCCTAAGATCAGGAAAACAAGTTGATAACAAGGTTTCTAATCTCCCAGTTTTCAACAATCCAGTGTCTAATCCTCCTGTGACTACACCGCAAGTTCCAAATGATCCATCTTCGTCATCAAGTTCACAACCATCCACTTCTAAGTCTAATGAAAAGGATAAATTAGATGAGCAAACTCATAAGCCTATTGTACCATTTTCTAATAGACTAGCAACCACAAGACCAATGCTCAAATGAAAAAGATTAGGAAAATGTTTAATCAAGTCTAGATAAATGTGCCCCTTCTCGATGCTATTCAACAAGTCCCATCATATGCAAATTTTTAAAAGACATGTGCACCAAGAAAAGGAAAACAAATGTTCCCAAATGGTCTTCCTCGCATCCAACATCAGTGAGTTGTTACCGGGCCCATCCCTGTAGAATACAAAGACCCTGGGAGTCTAACTATTTCATGTATCATAGGACAGACCATAATAAACTGGGTACTGCTTGATTTGGGAGCAAGTATCAACTTGCTCTCTTATTTTATGTATTAGTAACTCAGGCTAGGCGACCACCGTCCAACCTGGGTTACTATACAATTAGCTAATCATTCTGTAAAGGTCCCCAAGAGGGAAATTACAGATGTCCTTATGTGGTCGGGGAGTTCATCTACCCCATAGATTTTATCATTCTGGAGACACAACCCGTGTAAAACCCGAAAGCTCAGACTCCGGTCATTATAAGAACAGGTCTATGCATTTAACTTTCAGTAACATGACAAAGGAGGTGAATATTTTTCACCTGGGAAAACAACCTCGGGACTTGGATGACCAATCATTTGAGGTAAACTTAATTGAAGGACTCACAAGTGAACATGAGAAGGAGTTAAAGTATGAGTCTGACCATGAATTTGATTTGGAGTCAGATGACTTCAATCTTGACCAAATTGTAGACTCAAAATTTGAGTGGGCAACAAATGCGGCCCCAATCATTCCCTTACAAGAAGAACAACCCTTGATAGATTATACCCTTTCTTTAGAACTGAAAGTTCTTCCTAGTTATATCAAGTATAAGTACTTAGGTGAAAAGGAAGCTTTCCCTCTGATCATAGCTTCCCATCTGACGGAATAACAAGAAGAGGATCTCCTTGCTGTATTAAGAGAAAACAAAGAGGCAATCGTTTAGACCATGATTGATATCAAGGGGATCAGCACATCCATTGTGCAATATTGAATTCACCGAAAGAAGAGGCCAAGCCAAAACGTGATCCACAGCGTTGACTGAACCCCATTATGCAAGAGGCTATTCGTGCTAAAATCTTGAAACTGCCAGATAATGGGATAATTTATCGCATAACTGATAGCCAGTGGGTAAGTCCAGTCCATACTATGTCCAAGAAAGCTGGCTTTACCGTGATAGAGAATGACAAAAAAGAATTGGTACAGACTTATCTTCCAACGAAGATACGAGTTTGTATTAATTATCTCAAGCTGAATGCTGCCACGTGTAAAGATCACTTTCCTTTTTCTTTTATAGATCAGATGCTCGAGAGATTGGCAGGACACAAATATTATTGTTTTCTGTATGAAAATTCAGGATACAATCAAATACCAATTGCTCCCGAGGACCAAGAAAAGACAACTTTCACCTATCCATTTGGAACGTTTGCATACCAACGAATGCCATTTGGATTATGCAATGCTCTTGCAACGTTCTAACATTGCATACTTAGTCTTTTTTCAGACATGGTAGAAAGATTTCTAGAGATTTTTTTGGATGATTTTTCGATGTATGGAGATTCCTTTGACCAATACCTCAATCATCTCAAGTTGGTCTTACAAAGATGCATGAAAAAGAACTTAACACTTAACTGAAAAAAGTGTCATTTCATGGTCAAACATGGAATAGTCCTAGGGCATGAAATTTCGGGTAGAGGAATTGAGGTTGACAAATCTAAAGTGGAGGTGATAGCAAAACTCCCAGAAATTAAATGCTTAAAAGACATCAAATTTTTCCTAGGGCATGCTGGTTTTTACAGAAGATTTATTAAAGAGTTTAGCAAAATTGGTAGACTTTTAACTAACCTTTTAGGAAAAATGTGTCTTTCTATTTTGATAATAGATGTCTACAAGTTTGGGAGGAGCTAAAACAAAAACTTGTACCTGCACTGATAATATCAACACCTGATTGGACTAGACCCTTTGAAGTCATGTGTGATGCCTCTGATTATGCCATAGGTGTTGTCCTAGGACAGCGTATTGATAGCAGGCAACACGTGATTTACTATACTAGTAGGACACTTAATGAAACCCTACTCAATTACACAATAACTGAAAAAGAATTTTTAGCAGTTATGTTTGCATTGGAGAAATTTCGCCAATACCTACTTGGGTCTAAAACAATAATTTTCACCAATCATTTGTTGGCCAAAGGCCCTTCACCCTAGTTTTGATGATGATCAACTCATGTAGTTATAGTTACTAATGATCTTGTGTTTAATTAGTGACAGATTCATGATCAAGATCTTAGTAGGTGCATAGCTCAACAAAGGTTAAAGATCAAGATTTGGAGCTTGCATGTGGTGATCCAAGGAAGTTTTTGGATCAAGCTTGGACCAAGTCAAGAAGATGAGAAGCCTTCAAGGGAAGACTTCAAGAAGTTGAAGACTTGTGTCTAGGTATAGAATTTGTATTTTTGTTTTAGTAAAAATGTAAAGGATAGATAGTTGGTGGATTGCTCAAGTTATATCACACACACACACTCTTGATAGAACTCTTGATATGATTGATTTCATAAAAGATTTTGTTTTTAGAAAAGAACTTTTATTTTAGAAAAAATTTTTCTTTAAGACAAAATATTTGTTGGTTTTTGGTATTTCTATCATGTATATTCTTTAACCAAAACCATTGTATACTAGATTTCAAAAACATAGATATTTCATATTGATTGTGGAGTGGATCATATCCATACACACTATGTTTTTAAATGGACTCAAATATCTTGTTTTTGTATTTGATAAAGGTTTGGAAAAACATTTCATGGAAAATTAGGTTTTTATCAAAGAATTTTTACCAAGTATTTTACCTTGATAGTAGTATGACACATGCTCATACTCTATGATTTTTCAAGACCAAAACATTTTATCCAAGACCCAAACCCAAATCCAAAATTTTCCAGGTCCTGGAAGTTCTGATTTTTCAGAATTTCTCAGTGACCGGTCGACCGGCAGTCGACCGGTACTCGACCGACATGCACAATTTTTGTGCATGTGCGTATCAGTCGACCGGGACTCGACCGATACTCGACCGACCCAAACCTGTTGCTCTCTGGAAATTGCCAGTCGACCGGACCGGTCGACCGACAGTTCATTCCAGAAGAGCGGTCGACTCACCAGTCGACCGGTGGCTGCAACGGTCAGAAAAATGACCGTTGGCCGGTCGACCGGCGGTCGACCGCCAGCTCTGACAGAACCCCACGGCTCTATTTTTCTGAAGCCTATAAATTGGGATTTTGTCATCTGTTTTGAGGTTAACATTTAGGAGACTTCTTGAGCTGTTTTTCAGACACTTTTAGAGGAGTTTCTCTACAAGATTTTAGTGCAAATACTTCCAATCAAAAGGAAGAGTTTTTATCAAGAGAGTGTTTAAGTGATTTCTTGTGTTTTCCAACAAAGCTTTCTTTCCTTCATTTTCTCACCACACACTTGAGCTTTCCATTGCTAGATATTCTTGTAGGTGTGTTGTAGTGAGTGCTCTTTAGGTGATCAAGTGTTGTGATCATCAAAGAGATCTTTTCTTTGTATTTGAGGAGACGGGCAAGTGTGCTCGTTGTTGGTGGCTAGAGTTCGGTTGTGAACTCTTGGTGGTTCGAGGTACGGCCTCGGCGAGTCGGTGGACTTGCGTGTGTACGGGACTTGGGAGTCCGAGGTTTTGTAGGTGTACGGCACCGAGGAGAGATCCGGTGGGATCTTGCATAGTGGAAATCCTTCGTGTGTCGAAGGCGGGGATGTAGAGCAAGTGTGCTCGAACCTCGAAACAAACCCTTTGTGTTTGCGATTGCTTACTCTTCCCTCTCTCTCTCTTTGTCTCTATTTTATATCTTGCATTCAATTTATTGTGTTCATCCTATATATGCATGATATATTCCCTTGTGCTCATAATTGATATACATACTTGCGTGGGATTGTTGTTAACACTAGTATTCAACCAAGAGAGCCAACGCGGCACCTCAACCCATTCAAGGGGAATCTAGAGGAGCTTGTCCAGAGCCTCGCAAGGGGAATTCGGCAACACTCTTGGTTATACATAAGTGTTAAATTAATAAGAAGCTTTAATTTGGTCAACTTAGTTTTAATTCCGCATTATTTGTTCATAAGTGACCTTTAGATTAGCCATCACCTATTCACCCCCCCCCCCCTCTAGGTGAACTTACAATGGTATCAGAGCTAGTGCTCTTGATAAGGGTCTAACAACCTAAGAGTTAAAGATCCTGTATTTGGGCTAATCACAATATTTGTTGTACACACACACCTCACCATGGACTTTATGTCACCACCCACCTTTGATATTCTTAACATCCACTTTTGGAAAGTTAAGATGTCATTATTCCTAAAAGCCCTAGGTTATAATGTATATCTTGCCACTACTAATAATGCTTATTGTATAGATGGTAAGAATCTTGAGGCTAATACAAAAGCCCTACATGCTTTAAAGAGCACCCTAAATGATGATTATTTATGTAGGGTTGCTAATATTGATATGGCTTTTGTAGTATGGAACACCCTCATCTCCCTTGGCGAAAATGAACAATACTATGCGGGGAGCGATTCGGATGTTGGAAGCGACACCTCCAACAAGTGCTACATGGTCCAAGGGGATGACCCCCTTGAGGTAAATACCGAATCCGATGATGAGGATGCTAGCATATGATGAGCTAAATTCTTTATGCCAATTATTGCTTGAAAGATATGACATAATTAAGAAAGAAAATAAAATTTTGAAAAAGGACATTGCTTGCATGCATAATGAACATGATTCATGTAGAGATAACATTGCATGCTTAGAAAAGAATAATAAAGATTTGAAAAAGAAAATTGATTGCATGCATGTAGAAAATGATTCTTTTAAAAATAAACTTGCATGTTTAGAAAAGGAAAATGAAGACTTGAAAAATGAAAATGTTTCCCTCATGTCTAAATTAAATGATTTGTGTAAAGGGAACACTATTTTGAAGGATAAGATTGACTTGGTGGAAAAACAAAAGAAAAATATCTTTCAAGAAAATATTACTTTGAAAAGAAAATTTATTGAAAAGAAAAAAGATTTTGTTGCTAAGAAGAAAAAGAAAAATGATTCTTCATCTCATCATGCTTTTCATGCCACTACTAATGAGATTAAGAACTTGAAAAATAAAATGAATAATTTGAGTTCAACTTTGAACTCTTGTGCATTTAAACATACTAGATTGGAGTCCATGTTTCCCAAGAAACAAACTCCACATGCTCATGCACATACACATCATGCTCATGCTTATGATGCACAACACGATCACAATCACACTCATAAGCATCATGCTAAGGTGTACATTTGTACATATTGTGGCCGCAAAGGCCATCTAGCAAAATATTGTTTTGATAAGAAACCATATCTATATTTTGCTAAGTATAATAAATTCTGGGTTCCTTACAACAATGCTAACCCCAAAGGACCCAAGAAAACATGGGTACCAAAACCCCCACCTTTTGATTTTGATGTAGGTGTGGGATCTCACAAAACGTGAGAAGATTGGTGCCTTGGTAGCCAATGCAATGGACATGATGGACAAACATTGGGATGCATTGCTATCAAGGAATTTTGGTGGGTCAACCACCATGCTTGGAGCTTTGAAGTTGGTAACAATTTCTTAACTCCTATTTTTATATACATGCTTTTACTTATTTCATACATTCATAGCATGTTCATGATTTTGTTTGATTTGTGCTTCATGTGGTATTTACATGCTTAGATGTAGAATATTTCAAAACTTGTATTCATACATAGATGTATAGTGAAATACAATTGACTCATATATATGATTGAACTTCATGCTCATTTGTATCCACTTTATGCATGTGTATAATCTAGTTTTGATGATTCTCTTTTATACATGTTTTTGCCAATTTTTTTTTTTTTGTGATTTACTTCATGTATATGGGTGTTTAATTCAAATCTAATAAATATACATGTATACCCGTGAGTCTTTTGCCTTCATGCAAACATTTAATAGACTCTTTTTATTTTGGGATATGTATGCATATTGTTAGATTTGTATAAACCATACATATACCATGAAATTGTTGATTTTAGTGAAAAATGATTTTTCATGATTTGTTGTTAAAAAAAAAAAAAAATTTGACTTATGATCGTTTTTGGCTTCAATGACTATTTTCATGTGGATACTATTTACATAACCTTTAAACACTCATCTTTAAGAAAACATATAATTTGGAGCTTTATGGAATATGAGTGCTTGAACTTTTATGTATTTAGTATTATTCATGAAATACATATGATTTCATATTTATGAAGGATCTTTAACTAGTTTGTCAAAAATCTATTTAAACTAGTTATCTATTCTTCAATTGATGCACATGATCCTATTTTTATGGATAAATTCCTTAGTGATTTCAAAATTTTGATGCTTCATTGTATTGAATATTAGTTTAGATTTTAGTATTTGTCAACACTTGGATTTATACTTGTACACCTTATAGACCACAAATAAATCTATATATGATTGGGTTGAATGCTTATTTGTGCCTATTAGATGTACTAGTATAGCCTTGTGTTGATGATCATTACATTCTTAAACTTGTATTCCCATTTGGATTTATGTTTTGATCATGTGATTTCATTTCATGTATATGTTTCTTTTGCCAAAACATTAAAATATACATGGATAACCCTTGAGTCATTTGCTTTTCATGCAAATCTATTTATAAGGACTCAATTGTATTTTGGGGATATGTATGTATACTTAATGTCTTGTCAAAACATACATATGCTATGAAATATAATTTTGATGATTTTCATATATTAAAATTTGTGATGATTTTCGTATTTTCAAAATTTATGATTCTTAGGAATATTGAGTTTTATTGCTAATTTTCATGATACCATGTTTCACATAACACTATCACACTCACTTCTTTTTGATATGGACTTTATGGATAGAGTGCTTTTTAGTGCCTTGTGTTTCATTGATCTTTCATGAAAAACTTTTTAACTTATTCCTTGATGGAAGGATCTCGTACTAGTTCTTAAAACAAGTTCATTTAACTAGTTCGAATTCTTCATATGGTAGATTATATGATGTATACACTTATGCTTACTTTTCAATTGGTATCATTGGATATTTTCAATTGGTATCAATTTGACCTCTTGTTGTATATACTCATATTTTGTTCTTTCATATATGTATGTATCTACTTCAATTAATATACTCCTTTCATACATATATATGATTTGTACTTGTGCTTTAGCTAAAATTGACTCTTATATTTTTAAGCACAAAGTTGTTAATGCTAAGCTTACTTCAAATCTTATTTATCTTCAAGCTTATGCATTGTATTTCATAATTGGTATCAAAATTCAAAATTTGGTTGTTCTACATTTGATACCTTAAAAGAAAATATTGTATTTTAAGATATTTCAAAATTTTGTTTTCATAAGAAAAATTCAAAATTTTTGATTTGTATTGTCTATATGCAAGGAGAGCTTAACATCTCTCTTACATATAGATTCATGTTGAGTATATTATAAATTGAGGAGATTGACAACTCTTCTTTATATGATATACGTGTGTAGGGGGAGCTTCACATCTCCTCTTATGCATGACATAGTATACGTTATGTGAATTAGGGCTTGTCATCTATCTTTCATGTAATGTATATGTGTCGGGAAGCTAACTTAACGTCTTCCTCTTCATGAATTTATATCGCATATAAATTTTATTGATTGATTTGTCTATATCCCTCCTTGATTTCTTTGTTTTTAACAAAAAGGGGGAGAAAAATTTGTTTGATGTATTTTTCTTTGAACCCTTTGTTGATGATTGACAAAAAGGGGGAGAAGAATTTGTGATTTTATATGCATGATTTCATGATTTCCTTACTTAAGGGGGAGAAAGATTTTGACTTGTGCTTTTACTCATGCATACCAAATAAATAAAAGAATATAAAAGTTTGAGAAAAAGATTTGTGCATTTTTGTGCATTCATTTGCATACATTTTTATGTACTTCATTGAATATCTATTGCTTATTTATTATGCATGAGTTAAGGGGGCTTCTTTGAAGCTTTACTTTAATCCATGCATATATAACTTCATGAGTTTTGTCATCATCAAAAAGGGGGAGATTGTTGGCCCAAAGGCCCTTCACCCTAGTTTGATGATGATCAACTCATGTAGTTATAGTTACTAATGATCTTGTGTTTAATTAGTGACAGATTCATGATCAAGATCTTAGTAGGTGCATAGCTCAACAAAGGTTAAAAGATCAAGATTTGGAGCTTGCATGTGGTGATCCAAGGAAGTTTTTGGATCAAGCTTGGACCAAGTCAAGAAGATGAGAAGCCTTCAAGGGAAGACTTCAAGAAGTTGAAGACTTGTGTCTAGGTATAGAATTTGTATTTTTGTTTTAGTAAAAATGTAAAGGATAGATAGTTGGTGGATTGCTCAAGTTATATCACACACACACACACTCTTGATAGAACTCTTGATATGATTGATTTCATAAAGATTTTGTTTTTAGAAAAGAACTTTTATTTTAGAAAAAGATTTTTCTTTAAGACAAAATATTTGTTGGTTTTTGGTATTTCTATCATGTATATTCTTTAACCAAAACCAAGTTGTATACTAGATTTCAAAAACATAGATATTTCATATTGATTGTGGAGTGGATCATATCCATACACACTATGTTTTTAAATGGACTCAAATATCTTGTTTTTGTATTTGATAAAGGTTTGGAAAAATATTTCATGGAAAATTAGGTTTTTATCAAAAGAATTTTTACCAAGTATTTTACCTTGATAGTAGTATGACACATGCTCATACTCTATGATTTTTCAAGACCAAAACATTTTATCCAAGACCCAAAACCAAAATCCAAAATTTTCCAGGTCCTGGAAGTTCTGATTTTTCAGAATTTCTCAGTGACCGGTCGACCGGCAGTCGACCGGTACTCGACCGACATGCACAATTTTGTGCATGTGCGTATCAGTCGACCGGACTCGACCGATACTCGACCGACCCAAACCTGTTGCTCTCTGGAAATTGCCAGTCGACCGGACCGGTCGACCGACAGTTCATTCCAGAAGAGCGGTCGACTCACCAGTCGACCGGTGGCTGCAACGGTCAGAAAAATGACCGTTGGCCGGTCGACCGGCGGTCGACCGCCAGCTCTGACAGAACCCCAACGGCTCTATTTTTCTGAAGCCTATAAATTGGGATTTTGTCATCTGTTTTGAGGTTAACATTTAGGAGACTTCTTGAGCTGTTTTTCAGACACTTTTAGAGGAGTTTCTCTACAAGATTTTAGTGCAAATACTTCCAATCAAAAGGAAGAGTTTTTATCAAGAGAGTGTTTAAGTGATTTCTTGTGTTTTCCAACAAAGCTTTCTTTCCTTCATTTTCTCACCACACACTTGAGCTTTCCATTGCTAGATATTCTTGTAGGTGTGTTGTAGTGAGAGTGCTCTTTAGGTGATCAAGTGTTGTGATCATCAAAGAGATCTTTTCTTTGTATTTGAGGAGACGGGCAAGTGTGCTCGTTGTTGGTGGCTAGAGTTCGGTTGTGAACTCTTGGTGGTTCGAGGTACGGCCTCGGCGAGTCGGTGGACTTGCGTGTGTACGGGACTTGGGAGTCCGAGGTTTTGTAGGTGTACGGCACCGAGGAGAGATCCGGTGGGATCTTGCATAGTGGAAATCCTTCGTGTGTCGAAGGCGGGGATGTAGAGCAAGTGTGCTCGAACCTCGAAACAAACCCTTTGTGTTTGCGATTGCTTACTCTTCCCTCTCTCTCTCTTTGTCTCTATTTTATATCTTGCATTCAATTTATTGTGTTCATCCTATATATGCATGATATATTCCCTTGTGCTCATAATTGATATACATACTTGCGTGGGATTGTTGTTAACACTAGTATTCAACCAAGAGAGCCAACGCGGCACCTCAACCCATTCAAGGGGAATCTAGAGGAGCTTGTCCAGAGCCTCGCAAGGGGAATTCGGCAACACTCTTGGTTATACATAAGTGTTAAATTAATAAGAAGCTTTAATTTGGTCAACTTAGTTTTAATTCCGCATTATTTGTTCATAAGTGACCTTTAGATTAGCCATCACCTATTCACCCCCCCCTCTAGGTGAACTTACATCATTCCACCCTCAGATATTTGATGTAAAAGAATGATGCTAAGACTAGATTCATTCGTTGGATCCTTCTTTTGTAAGAGTTCAATTTAGAGATTAAAGACAAAAGGGGCGTCGAAAATGTGGTGGCTGATCACCTTTCTAGGATTCCAAATGCACTAGTAGAAATGACCCCAATCAACAAAAATTTTCTGACAAACACATCTTAGTGATGTGTTAAGAGCCCTGGTATACTGACATTGTAAATTACCTTGCAACTGAGCGAACACCTTTTGGTCAAAATAGGATAAACAACGGTTTCTCACAGATTTGGCTCTTCTTTTGGAATGAACCATATCTATTAAAATATTGCCCTGATCAGATCATTAGAAGATGTCTTCCTGAGGATGAACATCATAGTGGGTTGACATTTTGTCATGAATTTGTATGTGGTGGACATTTTGGTCCACGGAAAACTGCTGAGAAAGTTCTGCAGAACGGGTTCTACTGGTCCACTCTCTTTAAGGACTCTTACAATTTTTGTAAATTCTGTGCAAGGTGTCAAATGACAAGTCAAATCACATGTAAGAATATGATGCTCCTTACCCCAATCCTGAAAGTAAAAATTTTTCACGTGTGGGGCATCGTTTTTATGGGCACCTTTCTATTTTCTTTCGGCGACCAATTCATTTTGGTAGCCATTGATTACGTTTTAAAGTGGGTGAAAGCTGTATTAACGAGGATGAATGACAATTGAGTTGTCATCAAGTTTTTAAGAGAAAATATCATTTCACGCTTCAGAGCCCCCCATGCGATAATAAGCGAAAACGGGAGTCATTTCTGCAATCAGGCTTTCGAAGCCCTAATGAGAAAGTACTCCATTTCTCACAAATTATTCATGGCCTACCATCCTCAGACGAATGGATAAGTGGAGGTGACAAATGGATAAATCAAACTTATCTTGGAGAATATCGTAGGACAGAATAGTAAGGACTAGTCTATTAAGCTTGTTGATCCACTATGGGCTTATCGGACCACCTACAAAACTGTCCTAGGGATGTCTCCATATCGAGTGGTATTTGAAAAATCATGCCATTTGCCTGTGGAGCTTGAGCATCGTACCTTGTGGACTATTAGACAATTGAATTTTGACTTGAAAAAAGCAGGTGACTTAAAAAAGTTGTAATTCTGAGCTTGAAGAAATAAGAAATGACGCTTATGATAACGCTAGAATTTCCAAAAGTAGAACCAAAAACTTCCATGATCAGTCAATACATAGGAAGAATTTTTTCCCTGGACAAAAGATTCTACTATACAACTTTAGACTTCACCTTTTTGCCAGAAAACTGCAGACGCGTTGGTCAGGACCATGTTTGGTGGGAAAAATTGGTGCATGTAAATTCTTTATTTGATTGTAAAGAAAGTTACAATGGATCAATACTCCGGTTACAATAGAGGGAAGATATTCAAGCCCAAATCTTTCCTTTTGTAGTGCTGGGTTCTTGATGTGGCGATGAAAAGTGAATCTTGTTTTCTATTGACCGGGTAAACGTTACGATTTTTTAGGAATATTCTCTTTGAACGGTGGACGAAGTAACACAGCTTCTGCCCAACAAAAATCTCAAAGAGACTTTAGGCAAGTACAAACTTGTACGCAGCAAGTTGTTAGAAGAGTTGAACTCTCTTTTTTTTGTCTTTCTCAGTTAGGAACTTTGATCAAGATTCTCTAAAATCGTCCTCCCCTCAATAGCAAACTGAGCTATTTATAGGGGTTTTATGGGTAAAACTGTCCCTAAAAATCCTCCATAATGGGGTTAACTCCCTCATTACGTAGGCAATAATTAACCCAGTAATGAGGGCAGTTATAACTGAGACACAGGATTCCTCCGTAGTTGAAACGTGGGCTTCGAGTCTCGCGTTTAGCCATTGAGGTAACGCTTGAGTTTTGCATTTGATTAAAATGTGAGCTTCAAGTTCTGCATGGAGCTTTATGTGAGACGCGGACTTCGGACCCTGCGTCTTGGTTATTGCGGTGAAGCAGAGACGCAGGTTTCAACCATCACGTCTTGGTACTGCAATTATGCTAAGACGCGGCTTTTAAGCTCCGCGTCTTTGTACTGCAGTGATGCTGAGACGCGGCTTTCAAGCTCTACGTCTTGACTACACTAGTGGCTATAATTAGCCTTGCGCCTAGAGATTGAACTCTGCTTTCTGATGACTTGTCCTCAGTGATTTTGGACAGTCTACAAAACCCCCTCCAAAGTTTTTGATATTTCGCAGTTGACTGGGATGGATTTCAAAATACTTTAGAATTTGGTTGAATTCATGCTTCTCATGATTGGACTGATAATCATTTGAGATGCTCTGAGCTTGATCCTGTCTGGAATGTGGTCTTCGTGAATATACTGTAAAACCCTTTGAAGCCACCAGAGATGATCGTCACGAGTGTCTAGATACGCGGTCCAGACCTCCTCGGCTCTGAGCTGGTTGTTGGTGTACTGTTGAACTGGAGGTAAACAGTCATCTACTTGTGCCAGTGTACTGTTGAACTGACTGCAGAAGTAAATACTGAATGCGAGTCTTGTAGACGCAGAGGTCATGTTGCTTTAGAGATGCAGTTCTCATTCAGAGTGGGGACGCGCCTATTACGTTTGCTAAACAGGCGCGGCCTTTGAAGAGACGCGACCTTTGCAGTGAAGACGCGACTCTCACTCTGTTGAATAGGTACAACTCTTACTTCATTGAAGAGACGCAACTTTTAGAGGGACGCGGCTTTATTAAACGCAAGACCCGCGTTAAGGGCACGTCGTCACGTGTCTGGCAGAGCTGAGGGGACGCCTGTCCTTTAACGCGTGAAATTCGCGTCCGTTAAAATGCGTGCCACGCGTCGGGCAAAGATTTGACTTCGAGACACGCATCGCGTATCTCTGCGGATCATTGTGCCTATAAATGACAACAGTCTTTCAAGAGTAATCCTTATACTCTTCCTCTTCTTCGCTGAGACTTGTGTCGAGGGCTAAGAAAAGCTTAGAGCTTTTTCCATTCTCCTTCATCTATGACATCGATTTCACGATTGCAATTCACCAAAAGCCAAGCATGTTGCCTCGTCCTCGAGCGCTATCGCTCCAGAGCCCCAAATGGGTGGTCCTCCCACGCAGGAGGCCCCCATTTTAGGTAATGAAATAACGTCTGAACTGGTTTCCGCCATTGAAGAGGCTTAAAGAGTTCTCTTAACTCTTAAGTCTCTTTTGAATGTGAACCGCCCACGTGAGGCTCATGCCCGTGTTTGATTTTTAGACGAGGCTCTTGCATTGGTAGGCAAGACATGGGTTTGACGACCTCTGTGTCTTCGCTTCATCGGCTTGAGTCCGTATCTGCGCGGGCCTCGTTGAGCCCTGCTTTTTGAACTCAATACTCAGAATTTCTCTAAGTGAGGAAGGTTCAGACGCGAACTTTATGTGATCCATGCGTCTTTAAGGTCAGGCGCGGGTTTTACTGAGTCTCACATCTGAGCCCAACACTTAGAAAAATTTCTTATGGATTTTGAAACGCAGGCTTCATGCAAGCCTTGCGTCCTTGCTTAAACGCGGGTTGTGTTGATTTTCGCGTTTGAGTTCGAAACACTTAGCCATTTTCTTTTAACTTCTGACTAAGTGTTGTCTTTTTTGCAGTGCGATACTCTTCCAGCCCTTGTCCAAGAAGTGCCACTTTGGGCACATAGGTGGTGCTGATCCGAACTTGACCTTCACGCTTCAGAGGACTGCTCCTGTGACTACTGGTAAGTCAAAGAAGCGAAAGGAGAGGATCACCAAGGCCAGTATGTTAACCCTTTGGGAGATTTTTCTGATGGGCTGTTCTAGTCGGATTCCCGCACTCCGCTAAGGAAGCCTACCTTCTTCTTTGGTGGCATCATTGAAGAGGATGATAGGATCTTGTATGACAGAGATTATAAGTGGCTCCGCCAGATAGGGGATAGGAGGTTCTTCCTTCCCAACATGGAGAGGATGTATCCCTTGTCCTATCTTCAACATATGTCTGTTCATCACACGATGGAGTGGGATCTTTCTCGGTTTATCTCCAGCATGTCTCTCGGCAAATTAGGAGCCAAAGACGCATACCCTGTTGGCCATGAGAAAGATGTATTGGTTTATTTTTTAGTCAGGCCTAAGTATCCGAAAGGAGAAATCCCTCAGCTGGCCGCCATCTTCATCAATCAGTTCATGAAAGTGAGGGGTGATTTTCCTATCGACTTTTGTCCGCTTGGATGGGTCCATTCCACCAACAAGTCATGGTGGGGTAGAATGGTTGGATTTGTTCTCGTCGAGCTTGGGGCTCTGCTAAAATATGTGGGGTTATACCATTCGGTTAGAGCCATGCAGTATGCCCCCCCGCAGAGTTACCACAATTTTTATGGCATCCTGGAGCATTATAATCCTCTGACGGGCACATTTTTTACTCCAGTCAGAGAGATGGGGCTCGCTCTTCATGAGCTATATGAAGTTCCGGGGCTAGTTATGAGAGATGTCCCTTATGAAGAATATGTCCCAACTTCTGAGGAGCTTCACCTCTTGAGGAAAGAGAACCCTCAGGTGTACGAGACATACTGGGAAGTGTTGTGCCACTTCCACATCTGTGGGCAGATATCCTCCTGGAGGAACCGAGGTGTTAAGCAGATATCTTGGGCGAACTATATGTTCAATGGCATAAATAAAAAATATAGCCCAGTGACTAGTATGACCCCTTGCATTAATGCAGAAATTATTGAAAGGATTAATGCCTCTACGAGCTCCTACACCACCGAGTCGAATGAGGACACTTTCAAACCTGATACGATTTTTGAAAGTTTTCATCACCAGGCCTGAATTTTCATTTCTGATCAGGCTCTATTAGCGGGCTTTCTCATGCTATGGCTGAAGCGTTGTGTAATGCCAATGCTGCCGCCATGAAGTAATCGTTACGACGTGGTGTACCTGGCGGTCTTGCTTACCTGCGGGAAGTCTATCGCCCTCCTTCCAGTGATGGTAGTTGGAATTCAGAGTAGATTACGGGCACTGATCAAAAGCCTGTGCCAAGTGGAGGCCATTGTAGACTCTAAGGGCAGGCCAGTGGTAGATTTAGAGGGAAGGCCAGAAGTGAAGACTCCTAACCCCACGATCGAGCTTCCATATACGTATCTGATGGCCTGGTACGTTATGCACTGCCCTTCACTGATGACGGCGGTGCCTTCCTCCGAAGGCTTCGTTCCCTTTGTACAGAAGCTGGAGAATTCGAGCTGTTCTTACTACTATATGTTCTTTGTTTGGAGATCCATTCTGAGCAGCTTGAATTATCAGCTCGATCATTGCTTTCCTGAGATTTTTGGTGCGTCCTATGGGATAAGATTGCTGATCTTACAAGACCAGATGACTTCACAAGGCTGCCATCTGGAGTTTTCTGGTGGCTGATCAATATTCGACCTAGATATCTTATCTTCCGGCAAGGTGATTCATGTACGATCGAGCCTTACGTGCCTAGTCATTTTGCTCGACAATTCAGCTATGATCAATTATATGTCGACAATCCTAACACTAGCCTCCGCTTCAGTGGCAACTTGTTTGAAGGTGCTCTGGCGTGGTACTACAGTGTTACTGGAGGGACAAGAGTTATTTTTAGCCTGCCTCACAGGATCTCCAATTGTTATACCAGCCTCGATTTCAGCACGTGGTACTTTCTCACTAGTAGGGTGTCTGGTTTCGGAATAAACCTCTTGCATCAAGAATATCAAGATCGAGCCTTCTTGCAGAGCCGGAGCTTCGAAAAGCCACGACTAAGGAGCAACCTGCCAAAAGGAGCCGGCAAACCGTGGCCAAACGTTCTCGTGGTTCTACTTCCCAGGGTGAGCCCAGCCCAAAGAAGCCAGGAAAGGGTCTGAGGCAGAGGCTTTAATGCCTGAAGTAGTCCCTGCTAATGCTGAGGAGTAGGAGGAGGAAGAAGAAGAAGAGGAGGGGGAAGTCCCCGCTCTTCGCTCCCAATGTTTGTGTAGTAGGGGTCCCGCGATCCTGGCGGAGGGGAGCCTGTGGGTGAACCTGTCATGACTGAGAGGTCGAGCACCCTGAAGTTGACTTGGTGGAGAGAGATGATGTTGAGATTCTGGGGGGTCTCAACTCAACCTGGACCTTCTTCAGCTCAAGAGAGAAGGGCAGAGGTGCAACAGCCTAGGTCTCCTAGCGTTTTGATGCCTACTGTGCGGGTTATTAGATCCAGCCCTACTACCAGGGTACTCAGTGGTAAAGCCCCGATCACTGAGACTTCTTGGTTCAATTGTCGTCTTCGTCGTCTGAAGAACAAGAATATTATTCTGGCAAGGAAGTCAACTTTGGTTATGAACCTGCTCTTCCTAACACGAGCAAATTCTCGCATATATCGGAGGAAGAGATATAGGGGTACGTCCCTGCGATGGTTCTGCCGACGACAGAGATTGCCGCTACCGAGGGTATTTCCTTATCCTCCTTAATTTGTTCTCCATCAAGATGGGACGATGTGTTAACTCTTTCCTTTTTAATTTTCTTCTACAGGGGTGGCTACCGATAGCGAAACCGTAACTTCTTCTCACATTGCTGAGATGATCCAGGAACTGGCCCAGCAGGAGGGCCTTGAAGTTCCCGCTACCGGGGCCTCATGACGGTGCATCCACTGAAATCGGGGAACCCTCATCCCCAAGTGGCTTATCTAGAGATTTGTTATCCTAAGATCCTCAACTTGGTAAGAGAATACAAACGTGTTGCATACTCTCCTTTTCATCATTACCACTGACATTAATGTTATGGTTTGCAGAGAGCACTGGGGTAGCTCAAGTGGAGGATCCTGCGGCAAGCATTGGCGTAGGAAATAGCGCAGCTCAAACTTCGGCCAGGGAACCAGTACCGTTGAGTTTGCTGTTGCTTCTGTTATTATGGAAGCTACTACAACAATGATCGTTCCGGTGGTGTTGGCAACGACCTCATTGTCGGACAAACCTGTTGTCTGCCTCACCCCTGCGCAAGTTGAATTGGTTTCTATCTCGCATCCTATCATGAAAAGGGGATCCTGGATCGCATCAGCAGGGTAGTTGTAACGCCCCGATCCCGGCGGGTACGGGGACGTTACTGCAACGTATATACGCAGGTCCGAAATACCCATACGCTATGCATCAGTACAGGCAAGAATCAGAGTACGGAAGCAAGTGGTGCATTATACATTCCAACACATGAGTACAATTACAAAGTTATCACCAGAGGTGATCCAATATTACATGAATATTACATCACTGATATGCGCAATTGCGAGATTACAAAGGATGTACAAGTATGAACAGTACAAAAGGCACTCACGAGTTTACAAAAGGAAAAGTCGAGAGGCACACAGGGGGCCTGGAAGGATAGAGCTTCAGATGGTCTGCTGGAGATCCATGCTACCGCTGCGCCACTCTGATCAACAACTGGGGGAATCCACACGCTCCAAGCTCCATGACCTGGACATGAGAATCCAGGGGAGTCAGATAGAACTCCCCAGGCGAGTGGTGATACAAAAGCCGGATGGCGTACTGAGATAAGTACAAGTGTATCGATAAAACCGAATCATAATCATGCATTAAAAACCGTGTCGTGAGCATAAGCATGTATAATCAGGTAGATATATAACAAGTGATATCAAGCAGGAACTACTCATGGAATGATAAGATAGGAGCAATAGACTGATGGAATGGAACATGGGTAATAAAACAGGATATGAGTAGCTAATATGATAATAATCATAAAACCGAAAATCCGATGTAAAATCCGATGAAAGCATTCGTGGCAAATCACACAACGATCATAACAGGAGTACATAACAGGCATAACATGAATCATAACAAGCATAACGGGAGTTCATAACAGGCATAACAGGATACATAGTTGGCATCTTTTATTATTATTACTCGTCTGACCCATATATCTAGGTATGTGTCCTGGTGTACATCCCAACACACATACATCCATATATAAGCAAGCCGAGGTTCGTTACTGGAAGCTAATGAAGAACTGATAGCTCATACTTATAGTAGTTCCCGTCCGACCAGGACACAGCCATTTGGGGGCCTGAAATCCCCCTAACACGCATCTTCTGGGGGCCTGAAATCCCCTAACACGAATCGTCAGTTTTGGTATTCCACTACTATAAGTAAGGCACCATGCCGGCATTCATCACTTCCTCCCATTCCCCGTGCAAGTTATCCTTTGTAAAGAGTAGGAACATAACTGGTCATAACAAGAGATCAGGTACAGGCAGGAGATGGCCCTACAGATTCAAGAGGTGGCCCCACAGATTCAAGAGGTGGCCCCCACCACGTGTGTGGTGTGGCACTTTGTTCCATGTGGCACCTTGCTCTGAGGGGAATGGATTCTAGAGGTGGCCCCCACAGATTCAAGAGGTGGCCCCCACCACGTGTGTGGTGTGGCACTTTGCTCCGTATGGCACTTAGTTCCATTCAGGATCCGCCGGTAACTGGTGGTATAACATGAGTCAGTGTCAAGTAGTAGCATGATGGGTATCAGATGTTAACACATCATTTGTCAAGTGATACAAACAGGTGTTAATTAGTAGCATATAAATGACAAGCATGAAGCAATGGTATGGCAAGTATTAACATATCAGGAAATACATGGCATGATGATAGAGTAGTAGCTGAGCATAACCAAGCGGAGCTAAGCGAGCTGGAAGTACAGACAGCAAACAGTATTTAACACTGGAGTGTCTGGCAAGGTTACCAGGACAACTCGGCTTAAAGTGAGAGTAAGAAATCCGGCAGCATCCCGCCTAGACGAATCTAGTGGTAAAGCGCTGAACGCTGATCATGATAACCAGGCGGAGCTGAGAGACCTGACGGTCCCAATCACTTCCCTTTCGAGATAGTGAGAGACCGGCGGCTGAAGGATGGTGAGGCCTGACGGTCCCAATCACTTCCCTTTCGAGATAGTGAGAGACCGGAGGCTGAAGGCTGAGGGACCAAGAATGCTCAGGGTTTAAGCGTACTCTCGGTGGCTACCAGCCATCCCAGGAGTGGGCAGAAACCCAGAGTTCAACGACCACGAAGGGTCGGCCACGCATAGTATAAAGCAGTAAAATACATATAAATATGGAATAAAATACATGTCGACCCGACAAGGCGGGGAAACCCAAATGGAGGCGAGAGCGAGGACACTCGCCTAAATCTCTGGAATAGCTGAAAACTCTGAAATCCATGGAACTCGCGTACGCGCCATAAATATAATAAGTGAAGAGGAGAGAGAAAGAGTTAGAGAGAGAAAGAGAGAGAGAAACTAGAGAGAGAAGTATATGGAAGGAGAGAGTGCACAGGGAGATGCAGGTTTTGAGAGTGAGACGTGGAGTCGCAGACGCGGGAGTCACAGACGCGGGAATCGCGTCGCAAAGGTGCCACAAACGCGGGGTTCGAGACCCGCGTTCAAGTCAGGACACGAGAAGAACGCGGACGCGGTCATGGGTTCCGCGTCGCGTTAGCATGAGAAGAACACAGATGCGGGCATTAGCTCCGCGTCGTGCAGACATGAAAGGGACACAGACGCGGGCATGGACTCCGCGTTGCGTCGGTATAAGAACGCGAAGGCCGCGTTTAAACAGATGTCAAGAACGGGAAGATCCGCGTTAAGGCGTTGCCTGGACGCGGGGGTGAGATCCGCGTCAGCAATATACAGAGAGGAGGAGGAGGAGAGAGAAAGGGAAAGGTGCTTGCTTTGGTGGTGGTGTTTTTTGGTGGAGGAGTTGGATTTTGATGGAATAATGAAAAAGAGGTGAAGGAGGTGATGTTTGGAGGTAGAAGTAGTGGAGATGGAGGTGGTGTTGTGATGGTGAAAGTGATGGTGGAAGTGAGATGGTGGTGAAAATAGTAGAGGTGATGGTGATATTAGTTGTTTGTCGTTGTAATCGTCACCGTAATGATTACCGGAATAATCGCGAACGATTACCGGAATAATCATCGGAGATATTACTGACGAAGAAGAGCTCGGCCCCAATCCAAAGGAGGTGGCCGCTCTTGATGTGGTGGTGATGGGGTGGTGGTTTTGTGGAGGGTTTTGATGGTGGTGGTATTTTTGGAGAAGGTAAAGGAGAAGGTGGAGGCTTTGGTGGAGTTGTTGGAGTTGTGGTGGTTAAAATGGAGATGGAGGAGGAAGAAGATGAAGGTAGGGAGTTGGAGAAGTTATAGTGGTTGTGGTTGTGGTGGAGATGAAGGAGGAGTTTGTAACGCCCCGATTCCACGGATACGGGGACGTCACTGCGACGTATATACGTAGGTCAAAAGATGCCCCAAGTATATACGCTAAGCATAAAAGTACAATAAAGATCAGAGTACTCAACAAAGCGTGGTAATCATACATATGCCAACAAGAAAGTACATATACAAAGTTATACAGGATATGATAACTATTACACTTTACAAGTGTCATTTATCACAACCAAGTCCAAAAGAACAAGATACAAATATGTATACAAAAAGCTCACGAGTAGAAAGAAGATCCCGTGAGTCAAAAATGAGGAGTCTGGCACGAAGGGACAAGAACTAGTCAGCTTGCCCACTAAGATAGGCTCGATCCTCAGCAGTTGGCTCCACTTCTGTCCAAGCTTCGGAATCTGAATATGCAAATCCAAGGGAGTCAAGACATATAGACAATAAACGGACTACAGCCAAGTGGCTAAGAGACATGAATAAGTAGTATGAAACAATATAAGGAATATCAGCTAACAAGTATGAAAAGCATGAAGAGATAAGGTCCTAATACATTAAATCTACAATTGACGTCTTATTATTATTACTCGTCTTACTGTGATATCTAGCTATGTGACCCAGCGTCCCAGAGCACATAGATCCATATCCTAGTAAAGCAAGGTTGTTATTGGAAACAGCGGTTGTATCGACGAACTATGTTTACAGTGGACCCCGTACATGCCCGGGATAACGGTCCAGGATTATTCCGTGGCTTGGTGACGGAAGCCAGCCGCTAGGCTAAACAGGAGGGACTTATGTATGCCCTTAACATGATGGTACCAGTAATAGAGGGAGCAAGCACTCCCCTCGGTCCCCTGGAGGCCCACAGGTCAGACCGGAACATGAGTTGCACAACATTCCTAAAAGCCACTGTAAACACGAACACATATCGATATCCGCATGTTTTCCCCCGACCCATGTGTAAGTTGGTCCATTTTATGCAAAAGTCAAGTGTATCATGCTTGGTTCAAGGGATGGCATGATAAGTGGTGATATTCACATTTTAACAAGTTGTGGAACGATGATATGTAATACAAGTCATGAAGTAATATGAGATAATGTCTATCAAGTAACACGTCATGTAGTACCAGTTATGAAGCATGAACAAAAGTAATATGCCATACATGTATCAACAATAAGATCCAAATTCAGAACAGAATCAACTAAGTCAAACAGTCAGAATTAGTCGACTAGGTGGAAGGTTAGTCGACTATATTAGGGGTCTTAAGTCGACTACTAGTCTGGGTGAGTCGACTAAAACTGGGAAACAGAGAGTTGGGTTCTGTTTCAGGGAAAGTTAGTCGACTAGGGTTGTAAGGGTAGTCGACTAACAGGGAACTACTAGTCGACTAATGGATACCTAAGTCGACTAAGTCTGAGATACAGAGAGTTGATGTTTTATTTCAGGAAAACAGGAGTCGACTGGGGAGAAATGGGTAGTCGACTAGGGGTCTCTAGTCGACTGGAAATCTGGTCTAGTCGACTAAAACTGTGAAATCAGAAAAGGTTAAGTTTCAACTAAAGTGGATTAGTCGACTAGTCCCTAGGTCTAGTCGACTAATCGTGGGAAAACAGCAAACAGAACAGATTTCTAGGGTTTTGTTTGAGGGTCTAAAAATGTGATTTTTATGGCTCAAGTGAACATGAATTGTCAACACAAGTATACAAAGGAGTTTACAAGTCTTGGTGAGTAAATATACTCACCTCGAACGGTTAATCGAAGTTCTATGCGAGTTCGGAAGAGATCGTAGTCGACGGTATCACCCACTCGATCCTTGGCGATACTTCCGACGAAGAGAGATGCGCTCCAAATTCAAGGTAGAGATGGTTGCTAGAGATGGAGATGAAAACCTAGGTGAGCTTTGGAGTTAGGGTTTGAGATGGAGAAGGAAATGGTGAAGGCTAAACTCTTGGTGAAGTGAAGAAAAGAGTAAAAGAATGTAAAGGGAAACTTATATAGGATTTGATTTTTGTAAAGGAGATGCAATTAAAGAAATTGAGAGGGGTTTTGTGCAAAAAGGGAGGTGAGGTGTCTCTCCTAGCCACCACTTGGCCGGCCATGGGGAGAGAGAAAAGATGGGCATTTAATGAGGAAGTAGGTGAGAAATTGTGTGGAGTTGGAATTTTGGAGTAAATGGAATTTTGGAAAATGGAAAAAAAAACTTGTGGTTGTGGAGGAAAGAAATAAAGGAAAGGAAAAATGGAAAGAAATTCTTAAAGGAAGGTATTTACTCTAACTTGGAAATTGAAAATATTGAAAACATGGATTCCTAGGTTTAGGTCATGAATGCGGAAAACATTTCGGAAAATACCGAAATCGTCCAAAATTCAAGTATCTCGGAACGACTCGTAAATTTTACCAAAAATCAATAATAATATATGAAGACTAATAGTGAAATCCTTTTTAAGAAATACTTTATAGTTTTAAAACTAAAAATCCCGGAATCAGTTATCTACCGACTCCGTTGGAGTTTTCATAAATTTATAAATTCTCAGAAAAAGTATTTAAGTAGGGAATATGATTCTAAGAAATAAAGTCTAAAGGACCATCTAGAAATTCCTAACTGTTTGAGAATTAAAATTCCAGGAATCGATCAGCGACACTGGTCGACACCGGTTTGAAGAAATTTTATTTTAATTCAGGAAAAATCCAGAAAATCATAGAAAATCTAATATATTGGAAAATGATATTTGAAATTGAAATCGGTCAAATACAGGAAGTAAATCGAAAAATACGGTCGAAAACTGAATACGCAACTAAGTACGTATTCTGGGAACAGGGTATTACAGAGTTAGTGGTGGTTAGAGTTTTGGTGAAGAGAAAAATGAAGTGGAATGAAGAAGGAAAGTTTATATAGGAATTGGAATTGTGAAGGTGATGTAAAAAATATTTAGGGAGGGGGTTTTTTGTAAAAATGGAGAGGTGAGGTGTCTCTTGGCCGGCCATGGTGATGGAGAGGGATTTGAGTGGTTTGGGATATTTTGGAGAAGATATTTTTGGTGGAAGATATTTTTGGTGGAAAGTTGTAGAAAGTAATGGAAGAATGGAGAATTTGGTGGAAAGAAAAGGAAGGAAAGAAAAGGAAAAAAGAAAAGAAAATGAAAAAAGGAAGATATTCTCTTGGAAGAAAAAGTGAAAATAATTAGAGTGGCGGATTCCGGGATTCAGTTGCGGATGCGGAAAACTTTCGGAAAATACCGAAATCGTCCGAAAATCAAGTATCTCGGAACGACCCCGCAAAAATTCTAAAAAATTAAGAATATTATTCTAAGAATCACGGTGAAATTCGTTTCAAGAAATTCTTTATAGTTTTTAAATTAAAAATCTTGGAATTGGCCGCCAATATCGGTCGACACCAAATCTGGCAGAAATCTGATAAATTCTGAAAATTCTTAAAAAATGAATTAAGATAGTAAATATTATACTAAGCAAATATGGAAAAGCGGTTTCTCAAAATTTGACTCTATTTTAAATTAAAAATCCAGGAATCGATCAGCGGTGCTGGTCGACACCGGTTTTGAAGATTTTCCATTTAATTCAGGAAAATTCCAGAAAATCATAGAAAATCTAAAATATTAGAAAATGATGTTTAAAACTGAAATCGGTCAAATCTGAATACCGAAAAAACCAAATTGAGTAAGACACTAGGATCGGGCCCCTGGTTCAGAGAAGAGCAGACTCTGAGTCCACGAATCCGGATCCAAGACAAAACGATCATATAAATAATTCATAATACAAAATAAATACAGGAAGTAAATCAAAAAATACGATCAGAAAATACGAATACGCAACTAGGTACGTATTCTTGGAGCGGGGTGTTACATTCCATCCACCTTACAAAAAATTGCGTCCTCGCAATTTCGATAAGGGGTAAAATGAACACAAAGGGGACATGGGTGGAAATTATACCAATTAAGATGAAGCACTATAGGTAGGGCTCTCAAGTTGACTAAACAGTAATCAGAATATAGATATCTTCTGCACCTCTGGCTGTATAAGTTTTTGAACGGTACGAAATAACTGATCTGATGTCGTTACTTTGCAATAGAGTTCCAGTTGTACTGCATACTTTATAGCCCTCCGAGAATAAGCCAGAATATTGAAAATAAAGTAAACCCTGATAGTCCTGAGCATAATAAAGAAGACCGATAATTTAGAATTCCGAATACCAGGCATCAATCACTCTGAAAGATATAGCCGAGAATGTAGAATATCCGTAGAGAATTCCAACTATTGACTTCTGAAAGATAACCCGATTAGGATCAATCCTGAGGATACCCGAGCACCATAGAGTCCGCCGAAGAGATCATATAATAGCTTCATTTAGAACCAGCTGCTACCTCTCTAGTCTATTCATATCTTAAGTTGGTATAAAGGCTTCGAAAAACCAAAACAGGGAAAAGATAGAAGGGATTAGGAATCAAAGGAAGAATGATCAAGAAAGAATAGATAACTCTGCACTTGTAGTTGGATTGTATAACAAGGACTCATGCATTCCAGTTGCAAATTTCTTTACCATTAGTTTGCAGTCTAGACGTACTGAGGATGTGAGAACCTAGGCTCTGATACCATCCTGTAACGCCCCGATCCCAGCGGGTACGGGGACGTTACTGCAACGTATATACGCAGGTCCGAAATACCCTCACGTATACACGCTAAGCAGCAGTACAGGCAAGAATCAGAGTACGGAAGCAAGTGGTGCATTATACATTCCAACACATGAGTACAATTACAAAGTTATCACCAGAGGTGATCCAATATTACATGAATATTACATCACTGATATGCGCAATTGCGAGATTACAAAGGATGTACAAGTATGAACAGTACAAAAGGCACTCACGAGTTTACAAAAGGAAAACTCGAGAGGCACACAGGGGGCCTGGAAGGATAGAGCTTCAGATGGTCTGCTGGTGATCCATGCTACCGCTGCGCCACTCTGATCAACAACTGGGGGAATCCACACGCACCAAGCTCCATGACCTGGACATGAGAATCCAGGGGAGTCAGATAGAACTCCCCAGGCGAGTGGTGATACAAAAGTCGGATGGCGTGCTGAGATAAGTAGAAGTGTATCGATAAAACGAATCATAATCATGCATTGAAAACCGTGTCGTGAGCATAAACATGTATAATCAGGTAGATATATAACAAGTGATATCAAGCAGGAACTACTCATGGAATGATAAGATAGGAGCAATAGACTGATGGAATGGAACATGGGTAATAAAACAGGATATGAGTAGCTAATATGATAATAATCATAAAACCGAAAATCCGATGTAAAATCCGATGAAAGCATTCGTGGCAAATTACACAACGATCATAACAGGAGTACATAACAGGCATAACATGAATCATAACAAGCATAACGGGAGTTCATAACAGGCATAACAGGATATAGTTGGCATCTTTTATTATTATTACTCGTCTGACCCATATATCTAGGTATGTGTCCTGGTGTACATCCCAACACACATACATCCATATATAAGCAAGCTGAGGTTCGTTACTGGAAGCTGATGAAGAACTGATAGCTCTTACTTATAGTAATTCCCGTCCGCCCGAGACACAGCCATTTGGGGCCTGAAATCCCCCTAACACGCATCTTCTGGGGGCCTGAAATCCCTCTAACACGAATCGTCAGTTTTGGTATTCCACTACTATAAGCAAGGCACCATACCGACATTCATCACTTCCTCCCATTCCCCGTGCAAGTTATCCTTTGTAAAGAGTAGGAACATAACTGGTCATAACAAGAGATCAGGTACAGGCAGGAGATGGCCCTACAGATTCAAGAGGTGGCCCCCACAAATTCAAGAGGTGGCCCCCACCACGTGTGTGGTGTGGCACTTTGTTCCATGTGGCACTTTGCTCTGAGGGGAATGGATTCTAGAGGTGGCCCCTACAGATTCAAGAGGTGGCGCCCACCACGTGTGTGGTGTGGCACTTTGCTCCGTGTGGCACTTAGTTCCATTCAGGATCCGCCAGTAACTGGTGGTATAACATGAGTCAGTGTCAAGTAGTAGCATGACGGGTATCAGATGTTAACACATCATTTGTCAGGTGATACAAACAGGTGTTAATTAGTAGCATGTAAATGACAAGCATGAAGCAATGGTATGGCAAGTATTAACATATCAGGAAATAGATGGCATGATGATAGAGTAGTAGCTGAGCATAACCAAGCAGAGCTAAGCGAGCTGGAAGTACAGACAACAAACAGTATTTAACACTGGAGCGTCTAGCAAGGTTACCGGGACAACTCGGCTTAAAGTGCGAGTAAGAAATCCGGCAGTATTCCGCCTAGACGAATCTAGTGGTAAAGCGCTGAACGCTGATCATGATAACCAGGCGGAGCTGAGAGACCTGACAGTCCCAATCACTTCCCTTTCGAGATAGTGAGAGACCAGAGGCTGAAGGATAGAGAGACCTGACGGTCCCAATCACTTCCCTTTCGAGATAGTGAGAGACCGGAGGCTGAATGCTGAGGGACCAAGAACGCTCAGGGTTTAAGCGCACTCTCGGTGGCTACCAGCCATCCCAGAAGTGGGCAGAAACCCAGAGTTCAACGACCACGAAGGGTCGGCCACGCATAGTATAAAGAAGTAAAATACATATAAACATGGAATAAAATACATGTCGACCCGACAAGGCGGGGAAACCCAAATGGAGGCGAGAGCGAGGACACTCGCCTAAATCTCTGGAATAGCTGAAAACTCTGAAATCCATGGAACTAGCGTACGCGCAATAAATATAATAAGTGAAGAGGAGAGAGAAAGAGTTAGAGAGAGAAGAGAGAGGAAAACTAGAGAGAGAAGTATATGGAAGGAGAGAGTGCACAGGGAGACGCGGGTTTTGAGAGTGAGACGCGGGAGTCGTAGATGCGGGAGTCACAGACGCGGGAATCGCGTCGCAAAGGTGCCACAAACGCGGGGTTCGAGACCCGCGTTCAAGTCAAGACACGAGAAGAACGCGGACGCGGTCATGGGTTCCGCGTCGCGTTAGCATGAGAAGAACACAGACGCGGGCATTACCTCCGTGTCGTGCAGACATGAAAGGGACACAGACGCGGGCATGGACTCTGCGTTGCGTCAGTACAAGAACGCGAAGGCCGCATTTAAACAGATGCCAAGAACGCGAAGATCCGCGTTAAGGCGTTTCCTGGACGCGGGGGTGAGATCCGCGTCAGCAATATACAGAGAGGAGGAGGGAGAGAGAAAGGGAAAGGTGCTTGCTTTGGTGGTGGTGTTTTTTGGTGGAGGAGTTGGATTTTGATGGAATAATGAAAAAGAAGGTGAAGGAGGTGATGTTTGGAGGTAGAAGTAGTGGAGATGGAGGTGGTGTTGTGATGGTGAAAGTGATGGTGGAAGTGAAGATGGTGGTGGAAAATAGTATAGGTGATGGTGATGTTAGTTGTTTGTCGTTGTAATCGTCACCGTAATGATTACCGGAATAATCGCGAACGATTAACGGAATAATCATCGGAGATATTACCGACGAAGAAGAGCTCGGCCCCAATCCAAAGGAGGTGGCCGGCTCTTGATGTGGTGATGGGTGGTGGTTTTGTGGAGGGTTTTGTTGGCCCAAAGGCCTTCCACTCTAGTTTTGATGATGATTAACTCATGTAGTTATGTATACTAATAATCTTGTAAGTTTAGTTTCAGATCATTAATCAAGTTATTAGTTGGTGAAAGCTTCCACACATCTTTCACAAGTTGATTCAAGAGCCCGAGCGTCAAAGATCATATATATAGCACTTGCTCGGTGGATCAAGGAGTTTTGGGATCGAGTCGGCTTGGAGATTGCGCTCTACAAGAAGACTTCGGTACCATAATTTAGTTTTGTGTTTAGATCCAAATTTGTAAAGATTAGAATAGTATGATAATGCTCAAGTTCACAACACCCACGTTTCATGTTTTGAATATTGGTTTTTGGTTTTTCGGTTTTAGGTTTAACCGATCTTGGTTTCATGAATAGATAGATCAAAACAAGTTTACATGGTTTAATGTATATATGATTTGTTCTATATACATACATGCTTTAATTTCCTAGACAAACTTAGTTTTGACTTACTTATTCATGTGTTATATGTTTTGATATTTTTGACAAAACATATTTTGGAATTGATGACAAAAACTATGATACATATTTGTTTCTTGTATATTGGATTTCTATCCATATGCATCATGCTTCAAAATATTTAAATATCATGTTTTTGTATTTGGAAGAGTTTTGGACAAAACGTATCTTCTATTCAAGATCCAAGTTTTTAGAAAATACGGTTTTTGGTTTTTGGTAAAAATGATAAGACACAAAAATAGTTCATATTGATTGATATTTGAGCTAAACTTTTTACCACATGTTTATATATCAATGCAAAATGATAAAACTATTTTTGATGATATTTTAGAAAAGATAAAAGAATTTTTAAATATGTTTTTATCCAATTTTTTGTTCCAGGCTTCAACCAAGTCGACTAGTAGCCTGACTAGTCGACTAGGGCTAAGTCGGTCGACCGGGCCGGTCGACCGACGTGCTCAATTCTGTGCACGTTTGGAGCCACTGGGACGGTCGACCGGACCGGTCGACCGGACTGAGAGCAGAGCTCTCTGTTTGTTTCGGTCGACCGGGGCGGTCGACCGGTAGCTGCCAACGGGCAAAAATTGACCGTTGGACGGTCGACCGGACCGGTCGACCGGCAGTGGTATTTTGGCCAAATCTGCTGCCAACGGCTAGTTTCCAGATTTGCCTATAAATACCCCATTTGCAAGAGTTTTTCTCCAAGATTTTTTGTGCGAATTTTTTCATACTCTCTGGTGTTTTCACAGCAATTAAAAGAGGTTTTTGAATTCAAATTGAACAATCTTTTTGGAGTTTTTATTAGGGTTTGAAAAACCAAAGAAAAGGGATTTTGGGAAAAGTTTTTGTTTGAATTTCACTATCTATATTTTCTATTATTTCCCAAAGATTTTCTTTGAGGTTCTGGTTTCAAATCCCTTGGTTTTCTCCACACTTGAGCAAAAATCTACTATCTTCTATATAGGGTCTTTGTGTGTGGGAAAAGAGATTGTTTGTGGTTATTGTTGAACCACCAAGTTGTAAACCCTCTATACTTTGCTTTGTGCTTTTCCCTCTTGGGTTGAGGAGGTTGTTTGAGCAAGTGGTTTGTATCCCTCAAGTTGTGAGGTGATCCTTGCTTGGCTTTGTGCTAATCCCTCGGGTTGTGAGGTGATTGATTGTTGGATTGGAGTTGTGCCTCAAGGAGGAGGTTGTGTTTGTAAGGAGAGGAGTTGGGTACTCCTTGTATTGTGATTGCCCCAAATCCTCGGTGGAGGTTCCCTTTGTGGGAGTCCTTTGTGGACAAGCTTGTGGACTTAAAATCCTTCTGGGTGAAGGCGGGGATGTAGAGCTGGGTGCTCGAATCTTGAAACATATCTTGGCGTTTGCGCTTGTTCATTGACTCTTACTCTCTATCTCTTTACTTTGTGCCTTGCATCTATTCATATTTCTCATACATACTTATATGCTTGGCTTGGTTGTGTGCATCTCTTGTTGAATTTGCAAATTAGTTTTTAATTCCGCATTGAGTTGACTAGATTAGCATAATCACCTATTCACCCCCCTCTAGGTGAGCTTTCAATTGGTATCAGAGCTAGCGCTCCTGATATTTAGGTTTAACCACCTAGGAGTGAGATCTTGGTTTGCTAATCTTCATTTGCATTATTCATTTGCACTCATTTAGTTTGCTCTCATGGATAGCCCTCCTATGTTTGACCATATTAGACTTGATGCTTGGAAGGCCAATATAAGTACCCATTTGAAAATACTAGGACATCTAGTTTATCAAGCCTCCACTATGGAATCATTCCCCAATAGTAGCAAGCATAAGAAGGCAAATGCATTAGCACTTAGAACACTTAGAGCATCTCTAGGTGAACATCTTTTACCCGTGTTTAATCATTATGACTCGGCTTTTGCAGTTTGGAGCTTATTGACGTCTCCCGAGCTTCCAAGGATTATCAACAAGATGAGGAGATCTAAGAGAGAAAAGTCCGAAGAGCATTGCTTCATGGTCCAAGGGAAAAACTCCCTTGAGGTACAATCGGACACTCAATTAGATGATAGCTCTAGTTCTTATTGCCATGGTTGTTTTGAAGTTCAAACTTTAAATTGGAACTTGCTCAAAAGCTTGAGGATTTATTGAAAAAACACAATCTTTTGAAAGAGGACAACCTTGTTTTGAAAAATGAATTAAAGGATTTATGTTCTAATTTTGAATTGGTTTGCAAGAAAAGGAAGAAATCACTAGTGAACGTGACTCACTAAGATCTCAACTAGACCTTGCCCTTGATGAGATTGAGATTTTGAAAAACAAAAAATGATTGTGATGATGTTGTGAAGCACAATGAAGTTTTATCTTCTAAATTAGATTTTGTTTTAAAAGATAACCTTATTTGAAAAATAAAATTGATTCAATTACAAAAGAATTGGATTTGGTTTTGAAGAAAAATGAATCTTTGCAAAATGAGATTGATATTCATGTGTGCCATACTAGTATAGCTTCTTCTTCTTGCACACCTATTGCATGCTTCACTTTGTCTTCCACTATTGAAAATGATATAAATATTTTGAAGAAAAGTGTTGAATGTTTGGGCTCCACTTTGAGCCAATGCACATTGAATCATACACGGTTGGAAACCTTGGTTCGCAAGAAACAAGGTCCACCTTTGCATGCTCACCCTTCACGGCATACACATGCTTTCCACGGTCACCACCATCGCACGTATGCTCATGTGTACACATGTACACATTGTGGCCGAAAAGGCCATCTTGCTAGATTTTGTTATGATCGTATCTATCATGAAAATTTAGCAACTAATCTTGTTTGGGTTAGAAAGGATACTAACCCCCGTAGACCCACAAAGAAATGGGTACCAAAGACCACCTCTATACATTTTGATGTAGGTGGGAGCTCTCGCAAAACGTGAGAGTGTTGGTGCCTTGGAGTGGATGCGTTCCGTGCCTAAAGAGAACCATTTGGATGCTTCACTCTCAAGGAGATTTGGTGGGAGGACCACCGTGGTTTGGAGAATTAGAGATGCACCTTCATCGGTTTTGGTATCATTCTCTAACTCCCATTTTTATTTGCATGCTTTTCATGTTCATCTATTTATAACATGTCATGGTTTATTGTTCATTATGCTTATGCCATGCTTATTAGAATAGTGCTATACATGTTTAGTTACTTGAGCACCCATGTTTTATATGGATCTATATTTAGTGTTCTCACCTTGTTTAAACTAACATGTATGCCCTAGATCTAATGCACATGCATATGCATTATGACCATTTGGATGTTCATGATTCATATTTTATTATTTCATGATTAGTATTATGTTTGCCATGTTTATTAGACTTATGCTTTACATGATTAGTTGTTGAGACACCCTTGTTTAATATGGACCCATATTTTGTGTTCTCTTTATGTTTTAGCTATCATGTTAATCATAGATCTAATGCACATGTCTTTGTCATGCTAATCACATGTTTGACTATGACTTTTTTTTAATAATTCATGTTTTGATTATTATATTTATCATGTTGGATTATGATTCCCGTTTTATGCTTCATGATTTGATTACTTGTTTAGATGTTAGTTTTCATTAAGACTGGAATTATACTTGCACATGTAGTGGGACACAAATAAATCTTTATATATGTTTGTGCTTGGATGCTCATTTATACCCATTAAATGTGTTAGTATAGCCTAGTTTTGATGATTCATGCATTTTAAACTCATATTCCTATTTTTGGATTTGTTTTATGTGTATGAGTTTTCATTTCATGTATATGTTTATTTTGCCAAACCTTAAGATATACATGTATACCCCTTGAGTCATTTGCCTTTCATGCAAATCTATATATATGGACTCAATTGTGCTTAGGGATATGTATGTATACTTATTGTGTTGACAATTCATACATATACCTTGAAATGAAATTAGTTTTGGTGAAAATCTAGTTTTTCTTGAATTCGTGTTTATTTGTTTAACTTCATGTATATGTCTATCTTATCCAAACTATTGATTATACATGTACATCCTTGAGCCACGTGCCTTCATGCATATACTTTTGTGGACTCATTATGTTTAGGATATGTATGTATACTTTAGTTTGTACATGACATACATATGCCTTGAAGTTTAAATCGTTTGGATGAACTTCATGTTTACTAAGTGATTTCACATTTATAATGAATCTCTTGTTTTTAAGATGATTTCAATTGGTGATTTCACATCTTAGATAAATTTCATGTTTTCAAGGAATTTCATATGAGCCTAATTGAATATTTTCATGTTGATATGTGTCACATTATTCTTGTACACTCACTTTATTAGTTTACTCATGATTTGTTTTCATGAGACTATGATATGAGCTTTATGGATTTGAGTGTTTAGTGATCATGTGATTTACATATGTTTCATGAAAAACAATTTTGTTTTATTCCTTACTTGAAGGATTTCGTACTAGTTTTTAAAAGTTTTTCCTATAACTAGTTCGTATTCTTCACTATGGTAGAGATTTTCAAACAAAGCTTATTTTCAAACCTATTTTTGAAAACCCCTACCATTTATGGGAGGATGGATGGGAGATCATGTTCTTGTATGCTTTAACATGAAAATCATTTAAAACTTGAACCATGATTGGGAGGTATAGTTATATGAGATATACATTTGATATTATTGTTATTTTAATTGGTATCATTGAATTCTTTCAATTGGTATCGATCTTGACATTTCTTGTATACTCATATGTGTTTGTATGTATGTATGCTTCATTCCAAGAATATCAATTTCTATTGGTATCTATTTTTCATACATATATATGTTTTATTTGTGCTTATTATATCCCTATATCCTTAAGCACAAAATCTTGTTTATGCTAGTGCTTGAGTTTCAATTTTGTTTCTATTGATTACTTTTAAATTGGTATCAAGCCCATGCATCATTTAGTTGGTATTTCATAAAGGGGGAGAAAATTTGATTTTGTCTCTCAATTGGTGATTTCTCAATTGGTATTTGATTCCCACTCCCTTACTTTATGATTGAAAATTTCAAATTGGTATCATATGTTTAAAATGAAAATGATTTACTATTGTATCAAAATATGTGTGTTTAGACATTCAAGATTATTAAGTTTATTTTCAATTGGTATCAAGATTTTCATATGTTTTTGCTTAAAATTAGTATCAATATTTTTTGTTTGTTTCCTTTCTATTGGTATCAAGATGCTATTCTTTGACATATTTTCAATTGGTATCTTAATTGATTGTCACCCTTATTTGGTTTTGTTTTAGACAAAAAGAAAATTTTTTTTTAGTTATTGATTCATTGTTTCGAATAAAAAAAGGGGAAGAAATATTTATTGATTTTTCAATTGATTTGGCTTTGCTTTTACCCCTTATTAAAAAGAGAGAAGATTTTGTTTTATTTTGATTTTTACCCCTTTGTTGATGATTGACAAAAAGGGGGAGAAGAATTTGGGTTTATATATGCATGTTTTTGTTTTGCATATATTAAGTTTAATTTAGTTTAATTTTAATTGGTATCTAGAGCATGTTTTATGATTGGATGTTTTGTAATTGGTATCTAGAGTGTAATTGGTATCTAGAACATGTTTTGTTTTAAATATTTCATTGGAATTGGTATCTAGAGCATGTTTTGTAATTGAACATTTCATTGGTATCTAGAACCCTTTATTGTTTATGCATAGGTATGCATGTTTCATGTTTAATGTTTAAAAACCTTCATTGAACATTCATTATGTTTATTTGGTTATGCATGAGTTAAGGGGGAGCTTCTTTGAAGCTTAACTTTAGTCCATGCATATATAACTCCATGAGTTTTGTCATCATCAAAAAGGGGGAGATTGTTGGCCCAAAGGCCTTCCACTCTAGTTTTGATGATGATTAACTCATGTAGTTATGTGTACTAATAATCTTGTAAGTTTAGTTTCAGATCATTAATCAAGTTATTAGTTGGTGAAAGCTTCCACACATCTTTCACAAGTTGATTCAAGAGCCCGAGCGTCAAAGATCATATATATAGCACTTGCTCGGTGGATCAAGGAGTTTTGGGATCGAGTCGGCTTGGAGATTGCGCTCTACAAGAAGACTTCGATACCATAATTTAGTTTTGTGTTTAGATCCAAATTTGTAAAGATTAGAATAGTATGATAATGCTCAAGTTCACAACACCCACGTTTCATGTTTTGAATATTGGTTTTTGGTTTTTTCGGTTTTAGGTTTAACCGATCTTGGTTTTCATGAATAGATAGATCAAAACAAGTTTACATGGTTTAATGTATATATGATTTGTTCTATATACATACATGCTTTAATTTCCTAAACAAACTTAGTTTTGACTTACTTATTCATGTGTTATATGTTTTGGTATTTTTGACAAAACATATTTTGGAATTGATGACAAAAACTATGATACATATTTGTTTCATGTATATTGGATTTCTATCCATATGCATCATGCTTCAAAATGTTTAAATATCATGTTTTTGTATTTGGAAGAGTTTTGGACAAAACGTATCTTCTATTCAAGATCCAAGTTTTTAGAAATACGGTTTTTGGTTTTTGGTAAAAATGATAAGACACAAAAATAGTTCATATTGGTTGATATTTGAGCTAAACTTTTTACCACATGTTTATATATCAATGCAAAATGATAAAACTATTTTTGATGATTTTTTAGAAAAGATAAAGAATTTTTAAATATGTTTTTATCCAATTTTTTGTTCCAGGCTTCAACCAAGTCGACTAGTAGCCTGACTAGTCGACTAGGGCTGAGGTCGGTCGACCGGGCCGGTCGACCGACGTGCACAATTCTGTGCACGTTTGGAGCCACTGGGACGGTCGACGGACCGGTCGACCGGACTGAGAGCAGAGCTCTCTGTTTGTTTCGGTCGACCGGGGCGGTCGACCGGTAGCTGCCAACGGGCAAAAATGACCGTTGGACGGTCGACCGGACCGGTCGACCGGCAGTGGTATTTTGGCCAAATCTGCTGCCAACGGCTAGTTTCCAGATTTGCCTATAAATACCCCATTTGCAAGAGTTTTTCTCCAAGATTTTTTGTGGCGAATTTTTTCATACTCTCTGGTGTTTTCACAGCAATTAAAAGAGGTTTTTGAATTCAAATTGAACAATCTTTTTGGAGTTTTTATTAGGGTTTGAAAAACCAAAGAAAAGGGATTTTGGGAAAGTGTTTTTGTTTGAATTTCACTATCTATATTTTCTATTATTTCCCAAAGATTTTCTTTGAGTTGCTGGTTTCAAATCCCTTGGTTTTCTCCACACTTGAGCAAAAATCTACTATCTTCTCTATAGGGTCTTGTGTGTGGGAAAAGAGATTGTTTGTGGTTGTTGTTGAACCACCAAGTTGTAAACCCTCTATACTTTACTTTGTGCTTTTCCCTCTTGGGTTGAGGAGGTTGTTTGTGCAAGTGGTTTGTATCCCTCAAGTTGTGAGGTGATCCTTGCTTGGCTTTGTGCTAATCCCTCGGTTATGAGGTGATTGATTGTTGGATTGGAGTTGTGCCTCAAGGAGGAGGTTGTGTTTGTAAGGAGAGGAGTTGGGTACTCCTTGTATTGTGATTGCCCCAAATCCTCGGTGGAGGTTCCCTTTGTGGGAGTCCTTTGTGGACAAGCTAGTGGACTTAAAATCCTTCTGGGTGAAGGCGGGGATGTAGAGCTGGGTGCTCGAACCTCGAAACATATCTTGGTGTTTGCGCTTGTTCATTGACTCTTACTCTCTATCTCTTTGCTTTGTGCCTTGCATCTATTCATATTGCTCATACATACTTATATGCTTGGCTTGGTTGTGTGCATCTCTTGTTGAATTTGCAAATTAGTTTTTAATTTCGCATTGAGTTGACTAGATTAGCATAATCACCTATTCACCCCCCCTCTAGGTGATCTTTCAGGTTTTGATGGTGTGGTATTTTTGGAGAAGGTAAAGGAGAAGGTGGAGGCTTTGGTGGAGTTGTTGGAGTTGTGGTGGTTGAAATGGAGATGGAGGAGGAAGAAGAATGGGTAGGGAGTTAGAGAAGTTATAGTGGTTGTGGTTGTGGTGGAGATGAAGGAGGAGTTGGTGGTGGTTAGAGTTTTGGTGAAGAGAAAAATGAAGTGGAATGAAGAAGGAAAGTTTATATAGGAATTGGAATTGTGAAGGTGATGTAAAAATATTTGGGAGGGGGTTTTTTGTAAAAATAGAGAGGTGAGGTGTCTCTTGGCCGGCCATGGTGATGGGAGAGGGATTTGAGTGGTTTGGGATATTTTGGAGAAGATATTTTTGATGGAAGGAGAAGATATTTTTGGTGGAAAGTTGTAGAAAGTAATGGAAGAATGGAGAATTTGGTGGAAAGAAAAGGAAGGAAAGAAAAAGGAAAAAAGGAAAAGAAAATGAAAAAAAGGAAGATATTCTCTTTGAAGAAAAAGTGAAAATAATTAGAGTGGCGGATTTCCGGGATTCAGTTGCGGATGCGAAAAACTTTCGGAAAAATACCAAAATCGTCCGAAAATCAAGTATCTCGGAACGACCCGCAAAAATTCTCAAAAATCAAGAATATTATTCTGAGAATCACGGTGAAATTAGTTTGAAGAAATTCTTTATAGTTTTTAAATTAAAATCCTGGAATCGGGCCGCCATATCGGTCGACACCAAATCTGGCAGAAATCTGATAAATTCTGAAAATTCCCAAAAAATGAATTAAGATAGTAAATATATACTAAGCAAATATGGGAAAGCGGTTTCTCAAAATTGACTCCATTTGTAAATTAAAAATCTAAGAATCGATCAGCGGTGCTGGTCGACACCGGTTTTTGAAGATTTTCCATTTAATTCAGGAAAATTCCAGAAAATCATAGAAAATCTAAAATATTAGAAAATGATGTTTGAATTGAAATCGGTCAAATCTGAATACCGAAAAAATCAAATTGAGTAAGACACTAGGATCGGGCCCCTGGTTCAGAGAAGAGCAGACTCTGAGTCCACGAATCCGGATCCAAGACAAAACGATCATATAAATAATTCATAATACAAAATAAATACAGGAAGTAAATCGAAAAATATGATCAGAAAATATGAATACGCAACTAGGTACGTATTCTGGGAGCGGGGTGTTACTGTAGTCTCCAGCCACTGACATCATGGATCAGCGCGTTAAATGGTGCAACAATTTTTTTTACTTCCATGAAGTCCTATGTACACTTGGTCCTTTCTAAGGACAGTTCCTTCGAGTTTACCCGGATGCTTCTTGAGAATTAGAGTGAGAATATCCATCAACTAGAAGCACTTCGCAGGCTAGGGCGTATCTGGTGCTGGTCAAATAGCTAGGGAGCTGCCTGAAGGAGCTAAAGACCCTAGAGAATAATAGCTTGATGGATGAGGCTCAATCAACACTGAGTAAGCTCCTCGCCGCTCAGGAAGAGCGAACGAGATAAGGATAGAGGAGCAAATAGCTGAAGAAGCCCGTCATCTCCAGTACTTCCAAGCTGACTTCGAAAGAATGATTGGCGATTCAAAAGAATCTGAAATCGTCATCCACAGTGCAGAGCAAATTATCGCGACTACTCAGATTACTATTGCTAGGTGCAAGCCTTGATTGAAGCCAACGAGTAGAAACTTGCTGTTTCCGAAAAAAGTAGGAAGAGCTGGAAACTGCCAAGACGCAGTTTCAAAAAAACCTTGCTGCTCATGTCTCTAGGTTGGAGTCTCTTCAGGCACAACTGGCTACGAAGAGATTTTTGTCAGAGGAAGAGTTGCAGTCTAAGCTTTGGCGAAAGCTGAAAGGGCACGTCAGCAGGAGATGTAGCACCTCCGGGAACGAATCCATTCTTTGGCGAAGTAGGATTATTAGCCTCCTCTTTTTTGTAACACTCCTTTCGTCGAATAAGAGTGTTCGTGTTACTTTTATCATTTTTGAGTCAAATAATAGAAGTTATCAACTTTTGGTCTCATCTTTGTCCTTTCTTTGTCTTTGAGAATTAGACGGACTCTTTATTGCCTGAATGAACTCAGCTTTCATAGTCGCAACCCCCGACTGTTTGTGAAAGCGTAGTCCTTAGCCGTTTTGATAGGGCATGACCATGAATGATAAACTTAGGCTACACTGAGTTCATGATTGAGACGTGGTTCTTATTTGTAGTGGAGACGGACATGAATAATGCGACTCTAGACTGTTGATGGAGACGCAGTTCTGGCTCATCAAGAAAGACGCGCGAATCTTAGCTATTTGGCAGGGATACAGATCTGGCTTAAAAAAGGCGTGACTCTGGCCCCTTGAGAGGACGTGGCTCTAAGATGCGAACCTGCGTTCTTCATAAAGGGGACACGGCCTTCAGATTTGTGAAAGGACGCGGATTTATGAACGCGGCCCTTGAGTCCGTGTAAGAACGCGGGCTTCGGGATGTAGCCTTCAAGTCTTGTGAATAGACGTGAGCTTCAAGATGCAACTCTGAATTGTTGTGGAACATGGTCCTGGTTTTACTGAGGAGACACGGCTCTAGATCGCTAAGGGGACGCGGCTCTGGATCGCTTAGGGAGGCGCGGCTATGATTCTTTATGAAAGGACGTAGCCTTTAAGTCTGTGCAAGAACGTAGACTTCAGAACGCGGCCTTCATTTCTTGTGAATAGACACGAACTCCGGACGCAACTCTGAAGCGTCGCATGCAATCCGCTTTAAAGATCTTGTTGGATCTTTAAATGCCAAATCGGCGTTGACGGTTGGGGACTTGTGTCATTGGTGTTTCCCAGAGCGACAAACCACGTGTTTGCTCCGCATTGGATTTGATGTCCGTGCAGGCGTTTAAGACTGATGGCTTTGATTTTGATGTTTGTGTAGGCCTTATAGCTTGCCTATAAGTAGGCTCAGCCCCTAACAGTCCATTATCTAGACTGTTTTTCTTTGCGAGCATGCGCTCTAAGGACTTCGTCTTGATTTATCTATCTTCCCTTCAAAGGCATGTGTTCTAATGAATAGTAAGACTCAAAGCTTCCATGCTTTCCTTCAATCTTCTCTAAAGATTATCACCGTCAAGTGATTTCAAAATAAAAAAGCATTGTTTAAGTGCTTTTATATGCCGCACCTTGATGAATAAAGTCCAACTTCTAGAGAATTCTTCTCCGAGTAGGACTATTTGTCGCCATGAATTGCTCACTTCTCTGAAGTTCTATCTTCTCATCTACGAAGAGATTCTATCTTTTATTTTCCCTTGAAATCTGATTAACGTACTCCTGTTCTGTAGACGCGCCTTCCAGATTTCTTTGATGAAATACGAGCTTAGTGACTTCAAAATTTATGTCTCAAGTTCTTCAAACGTGAGTGTGATAGACTTTGCGTTTGAATCTTGAAGTACGAGCATTGTATATGAAGCTCGCGTTTGGGTTCTTGACTTAGAGAATTTTGAGTCTGCTTTTTTGAGACTCTGACGCGGATATGGCGAGCGTTGAGTCACAGACGCGGGGTGCGGTGAACTCTACGTCTTACAGTTACCTCAGGCAGTTTTTAAAGACCCGCATCTGCATTCTTAATTCACGCCTCGCGTCTCACATCTCAGACACAGTTCAAAATTAGATTGCGTTTAGATCTATATTCTTTGTATCGGTTAACTCCGCGCTTCGAGTTCACGGCTTTAATCTTGCGTTTACACCTCAGATTTTCTATTTCTGTCTTCGCAGAATTTTAACCTTTTGGTTTTTGCTTCTTGCAGGTTCTGGCAGTCTCAGTCAGTCTTCTACATCTTTGCTGGACTCATGGGAGAATATTTCGACCATTCAACTTGTTCGAATGGCTAGCACTCGGGGAGTTAGAGCTCCTGTTTAAGAGTAAGCTTGGTTCATGGGAGAATATTTTGACCAGCCAGCTTGTTCAAGCTCTTGGGAAGTCAGAGCTCCTGTCCATGGGCGAGGAGGATTGTATGATTACTGATATCCGTCAAGGCCTTATTAGACATGATGCACCAGCAATGCCCTTGGTTCCTCATGGTCACAGTGGGTATGGTGGTGGGTATGGCAGCCTTGAAGATCACAGGAAAAAGGACGTCACTAGTAAGGCCTCGGATCCTCCTTTTGCCAATTTTGATCAAGGAAGATCCTGCTTTCTGGTGGCAAAATCTGCCATTAAGTGAAAGATTACGGCCCACCCCAGTTGGTCAGGTGGAATCAGAATGCTTTCCTGCATTTTGATTTCGAGAAACACGATTGTTTTCAATTGGCGATGAGCTTCTTCAATGTTCAAAGCATGCATCATGATGTAACCAGCACTCGATCGGCTCAACACTGATCAACTGTGACATGATTCAGTAGAGGAAGAGAGGAACTTTTCTTCGGCGCTCTTCCAAACATCCTATATCTGGAGCGGCGTAAATGTCTTGAGGAGTAAGTACAACCTTTCACTGAATGAGAGGGACTTCTTTGTACTCCTTTGTTGTAACACTCAATCTTATTTTATAAGAGAGCACCTTGTATCACTTTCATATATTTGAATAATAAAAGTAACACTTTTTTCTGTCTTCTTATATGTCTTGAATTCTTTTTTGTATTGAAAATCAGACAAATAGAAGTAGGAACTCTTGACTTTCTAGAAATGCGATAATTAACTTAGCAAGTGAAAGTTGGGAAAAAATTCCATTTCAGGAATTTAGGATTACTGTCAGAGGTGTGATGTTAACTTGACAGGAGTGGGATAGTTTCTGTGGACTTGCCACTCCATGAATGAGAATGATAAGTGAAGTTTTCATCCCACAGAGGATTATGACTGAGTATTCATCAGAGGTTTAGTATTTACGTAATTAGGACTCAGCTGGAGATTTGATGGAACACTGTTAAAAGATACAGTGCTTTAAGTGAACTTGCTATTCTGTTGACGAGAATAACAAGTGAGACTAGACCCGTTAGGAATCTAGGAGAATTTTTATCGTTAGAGGTATGATATTAACTTAACAGGTTGAATTAGGTCTTATCAGAGGTGTGGTATTAACTTGACAAGAATGTGAGCTAGAGGTGTGATATTAACTTAGCTCAACAGGAATTTCAACTTCATTTGGAGAACTGAAAGCGTCACTGTCATAGGTGTAATGTTAAACTTGACAGTGAAGGTAATACTAGAGATGTAATTTTAAACTTGGCATTAGTCATCTTGACTTTGATAGGGAAGTTTGAGGGAAAGTCATTGTCATAGGTGTATTGTTGAACTTAACAATGAACTGGATACTAGAGGTGTGATGTTAAACTTAGCATCGCTCATCTCAGCTTCGATATGGAAGCCTGAGGAAAAGTGCCTGTTAGAGGTTTAATATTGAACTTGACAGCAATTTAATCACTGTTAGAGGTGTGGTGTTAAACTTAACAGTAATTTGTAAGAGGTGTAATATTAACATGACGAGAGTTGATTTGCGATATGAGCAGTTTTGAGGACTTGCAACTCTATTGATGAGAATTGGCAAGTGAAGTCTAGAATGTCAGATGTGTAATATTGACTTGACAATAATTGGTTTGCGATTTGAGCAATTTTGCAAACTTGTCGTTCCATGCAAGAGAGAGACAAGTGAAGTTCGTACTCGCTGGGAAGTATTGAAACTTTTTACTGTTAGAGGTATAGTGTTAACATAGCAGTGATTGCGTTTGTGGACCTACCATTCTATGGGAGAGAATTAGTAGAGGACTTAAGTGGAAAATAAAATGAATTATCAGAGGTGTAATATTAACGTGACAATCATTGATTTTCTAGGAGTATGGGAGATTCGCCATTAGAGGTGTAATATTAACATAACAGCAAAGTTTTTAAATGAGTTTTACTGTCAGAGGTTTAATATTAACTTTATTGAATCTGCGGGGATCGGGAAGTCTGGCTTGTCAGAGGTTTTCTATTAACGTGACAAGCTCCAGCTCATTTCATTGAAGGAATGAACCCGGGTTTTTTGTGGCCCTACTATTCTATGGAAGAGAATTAGTAGGAGAATTTGGAGGAGAGAATGGAATCAAGTCCCTTAGGATTTTTAGCAAACCCTCACTATCAATGGATTTGGTGTGCCTTTATCAACTACCGTTTGAGTTGGGCTAGCCGTGCTATTCCCCTCATGATGAGTTTTCGAAGACTTATGTTGGACTTAAAGGCCAACATTTTCCTCTATCCTTAGCCATTGGGGGCGTCGGATGTCCATAGGTACCCTAAAGAAGAGTAACAAGGCTAAAATCAAGGCCTTGCACTTTGTTTCTTCTTCAATATTTAAATCATACATCATGATATAATGGACGCTCGATCGGATCTACGCTTACTGATTGTGGTGTGATTCACTGGAGGAAGAAAGAAGTTCTTCTTTGACATTCCCCGAAACACCTTGGATTTGGGTTTTGATCAGAGGTGTAATATTACCCTGATCAAGAGAAGAATGCTATCAAGGATAGTATTTCTTCAAGAATCTACCATTGATCGGCATTATGAGCATATCACCATCTGGGATTATAAGACGGTATGCTCCATTTGAGTAGACCGACTCCACTATAAATGGTCCTTCCCATTTAGGTTAGAATTTCTCTTTGTTTTATGTGTCATTACCATAGGTCTTCTGATGGCTAAGACAAGGTCGCCTTTCTTGAAAGTTCATTCCTTGACTTTCTTGTTGAAGGCTCTAGTATTTGAGCTAGATAGAGCTCGATTTGCTGTTGAGCTTGCAGGCGTTTATCATCCAAAACCTCCAGCTCTTGGAGTCGCAGTTGATACTTCTCCACATTTGTCATCTCTACCATCAAGGCGACGTGTAGAGATGGGATTTGGATTTCTAATGGGAGTAAAGCTTCACACCCATATACCAAGGAGAATGGTGTAGCCTTCATCGGGGTTCGAACTGTCGTGCGATAGGCCCATAAGCATTCACCTAATTTGTCGTCCTAGTCACGTTGGCTTTTCGAGACAAATTTCTTGAGAAGTTTTTCAATAGTTTTATTGAAAGCCTCTGCAAAGCCGTTAGCGGCTGGATAGTATGCCATTGAAGATACGCTCTGGATTTTGAACTTGTTGCAGAACCTCTGAAAAGTTTGGCTGAGAACTGGGCCCCATTATCATGAACGATCCATCGTGGCACACCAAAGTGGTAAATGACATGATGTTTAATAAATTTGATCACGTCAGATGCTTTGACCTATCTCAAGGGAAAGCTTCAGTCCATTTAGAGAAGTAATCAGTTATAACTAAAATAAACCGATATTCTTTGGATGAAGGTGGGCTGATGGGCCAATCACGTCCATTCCCCACATCTCAAATGGCCAGGTTGAAGTTGTGGAGCGAAGATGTCCTGATGCTTAATGATGAAGTCACCATGGATCTGACAGGCGTGACATTGCTTGGCGTAAGCGATGGCGTCAGGGATCATCTTTGGCCAATAATACCCCAGTCTTCAGAGTAGATCTCTAAGTTTTGGACCAGGTTGGTGAGCTCCACACATGCCATCATGCGCTTCTTTGAGTACTTCATGTGCCTCTTCCTGTGACAGGCAGCGGAGAAGGATCCCATCATACGATCGCGGTACAGTGTCCTTGTGATTGCATTATAGTAGAATTTAGGGGCTTTCCTTCTTATGGCAGCTGCCTCTTTGGGGTCTTCAGGAAGAATGTCATACAATGCATAGTCGATGTACGGAAATCGCCAATCCCTGAGCTCTGGACCTGTCGAAGTCTCTAGAGCTTCATTGACTTGATGGTCTCCTGTCGGCTTTTGGTGGTCTTCAAAAGCGACTCTTGGACAATACAAGTCATGGCTGTAGACAAGTATTTTCTCCACTACTCCGGATGGAAGAGCCAGGGACGCAGCGAGAGATGTCAGTGCATCTGCATGCCCATTTTGCTGGTGAGGTACATCATCGATGTAAAAGTTTCTGAACCTCTCAGCCATGTAGATAGTTGCGTTGTAATAGGGTACTAAATCTTCATGTCTGACTTCGCACTCTTCGCGAACTTGATTAACGATGAGCTTAGAGTCACCATATGCTTCAAGATTTTTAACACCGATCTCATTGGCGATTTGCATTCCGATCAAGAGAACATTGTATTCCGCTACATTATTGGAATATGGCTCAGTTAATGAGAATACATGAGGGATTATGTAGTTCTGTGGGAGACAAGGACTACCCCCACTCTTGCTACGATATTCCCTCACGGACCCGTTCTTGATGCACCGTCGAAGAAGAGTTGTCACACCTGTCCTTCGAAAGAAGTCTGAGTCACACAAACTTCAGCAACCTCGTCTGGGAGATCCTCATAAATTTTGGTCACTCTCAGATCTGGATGCTCAGCCAGAAATCCGCCACTGCCTATCCCTTCATGGCCTTTTGTGGTAGAAATTGTATCTCATACTAGGAGAGCAATATGGCCATTTCTCCAGTCGACCATTTAGTGACGATGACTTTGTCATAAGCAGCCTTAACAAATTGACTTTTGATACGACGTGTATAGTTTGACCCACCAGGTAATGTCGCATTTTTCGGACGGCGAACACCAATGCCAAATATTCCTTTTTGATTGGGTTGTACCGATGTTCAGCTCCGATCAGAGTTTAACTCAGATAGTAGATTGCCTGCTCGTGTCCTTGATCATTATTCTGGGCTAGCAAAGCTCCTAAGGAATGATCCATCACTCGCACATATATCAGGAAAGGTTTTCCTGAAATCGGAGCTGTAAGGACAGGTGGTTGCATGAGGTATTATTTTATTTCTTCGAACGCTTGTTGGCAAGCATCATCCAAAATGAATGAGACACCCTTCTTCATTAACTTGGTGAAGGGTTGGTATCTTCCCGAGAGATTTGAAATAAACCTCCGGATGTACGCTAATCGCCCTTGTAACCCTCTAAGCTCTCTGAGATTCCTTGGAGGTTGCATCTCCTGGACGGCACAGACTTTTTCTGGGTCGAGGTGGATTCCTTTGGATGTCACAATGAACCCTAAGAATTTACCGCTGGCTATCCCCAAGAAGGATTAATTGGGGTTCATCTTCAGCTGATGTGCCCGCATGATGTCGAATACTGTCTTCAGATCTGCTATGTGATCGCCGTTGGCATGGCTTTTTACTGCAATATCATCAACGTAGCATTCCACTATTTTATGTATATGCTAGTGAAAAATTGTATTCATAGCCCTCTGGTACGTTGCTCCTGCATTTTTAATCCGAAGGGCATGAGAGTATAGAAATATACCCCCAATGGCATCCTGAAAGATGTATGCTTTTCATCATCAAGGTACATCTTGATCTGATTGTATTCCAAGAATCTGTCCATGAAGGACATCCATTCAACCCACACGTGTTGTCGATCATGACATCCGTAATTGGGAGGGGGAATTCATCTTTAGGACAGGCCTCATTTAGATCACAAAAATCAATGCAAATTCGGATCTTCCCATTTTTCTTGGTAACGGGGACGATATTGGTTACCCAATCAGGGTGTTGTTCCTCCCTGATGAAGCTAGAGTCTATGAGCTTTTTGATTTCTGACTGGATTGCTTCCATTATTTCTGGATGGAACCGTCGTTGCTGCTGTTTGATTGATTTCGCGCGTTTGAACTATATGAGGTGATGCATAGCCACTCGAGGATCAAGCCCAGGTAAGTGAAAACATCTATATACTCCCGCATAAGAGACATTAGATCTTCCTTCTCGGAAGGTGATAAGCTTTCGCTTATAAAGATGGTCTTAGGATTAGCCTCATCTCCCAGATTAATCTGGGTGACCTTATCCTCTGTGGGTGGTTCACGTTGTTTGGAGTGAATACCCCAGAGAGTGTTTAGGTGCTTGATCCAAGGATCTGTATCAGATTGGATTATTTTTTCATCTCCGTCTTCCAGGTGGCTTGTTGAAATCATGTTTACTAAAAGTTCTCTAAAGATGTTGTCGACACTGACATCATCCTATGATGAGGTGACCGATGAGTGATTATGGTATAATGACTCTTCAGACTCAGAGGCTGACGGGATTGGGTTGACACATAGCCCAACCCCCTGCGAGTTCGATTATAATAATCAGGGGTCTTCCCTTTTGGAATGAAAGATCGAAGCAATGTTCTTCTTCCTTTGCCGAAACTCAAACTAGGACCCCTTGTTAGGTCGTACCCATGCTTTCCATCATTCTGAGTATATTTGGCTCATAATGTGAGAATTGCGGGGATTCATCATCACTTTCAGAGCTTTCCTGAGTCATTGATCTTGCCTCAATTCTTCTGAAAAGAATTAGTTTTTAACCTTTGCGTCTTGCTGGGACCATGAATATTGATCCTTGCGCATCATTGACACCTTAATATACCGTGAGGGATGACCTTACCAGTATGCAATAATGTCAGAGTATCTATTGCTGACCAGGGGTCATCATCTACCTCGGTACTAGTGTCTGACGTACAGAATCAGAAGCCAACACAGAAAAGTAAGACAAATCTAACTTTTCATTAATATACCACTCTTACATCATTGGCGAGGTTATTGACATCGAGTTTATTAATTCTCGTTACAAGTGGATTCAGCTCCCAAAGACATTCTTCTTCTGCCTCTAGTTCAGTGTCAGCTTCATTACCAGAGTCTGGTTCCTCTGGCTATGGATTCTCGTTCGTCTCCAGAGAATCCTGGTATAGGAGGGTGTCCGTGAAATAATTCTCCACCCCCTTGAATGGATGCCTTTCGGCAATCAACATTCGGACTTTCCCACTTCCATCGATATTTCATGACTTGATGGAGGGTGGAGGGGATGGAGTTACGATGAATCTATAGTTGTCTGAGCAGCAAATTGTATGAAGTATCGGCGTCGATCACATAGCACGTCACTTCAGATCTCAGGTCTCCAATCTGACATTTGAGCTTGATCTTCCCCATTGGGCGCGTACCATTAGCATTGAAACCATAGATGGTAGTTTGGGTGGTGCTCAATCGATGGGTGGTAATGCCTAAGTGTTGCATGACCCAGCGAGGCATAATGCTCAACGCGGATCCAAGATCTACCTAAATGCAGCTCACTTTAGATGACCTAATGTACCCTGTGAAGTACAAGGGCCTTTCATATTTTCCCTTGACCTGCATGTCGTCTGGTGTGAAAGTAATGCGAGGGTATTTTGGGAGGCGTGGAGGCAGTCTTCTTCTTTTCCTCCTGTGGTCTGACCGTCATCTAGGCCATGAAAACCTCAGCATCGGCTAGAGCTTCTCTTGTTGACTTTGATAGCCTCAGAAGCTCGTAAAGAGTGATTCTGGTCGGGATGTTGGCTAGTTGAGCCGAGACATCAAAGCGGTAAGGTGCTGAAGTCCCTTCTGCTTTGTCTTTCATGAGAGCTTTGGAATATCGAAGCTCTTTTTGCTTCTCCACAGGCTGCCTCGCAGACGGCTTTGTTGTCTTGGAGATAGGTTTAGGAGGGCTCGCCACTATCTCATCGTACTTCTTTAAATACGACTGACCCGAACGAGTTTCTGTCATAAGAAATTCATTGAGCTCTGTGGCAAGGACGATTGTTTCCTCCTCCGAATCAGTTAGTGAGGGAACATCGATTGCTGTTTCCCGGAGGAAGCGCACACCACATTGCAGGACGAAGCTTTTTATTTGCCTTTAGACTTTTTGTTGGTAACAGAAGCCCATTGTTGGCTTTCGACAAGGTCGGGATGAACCCACATGATTTCTCCCTGAGGTGTAGGGATAGGTACAAAACCTTTCTCCTGCTGGTGATGCGGGTCTGTATTGATCATCCTTAGTTCCCCTTTCGGGATGGGAACTACTCCGGCTGGTGCTGGAGGCTGGTTTCCAAACTGAAGAAATGACATCATGTTAGCCGTCACTTTCTTCTGTTCTGGACGGAGCTTTAGCACTTCTGCATCAATCAGATTTTGAAGAGTATCTTTAAAGATATAACAGCTCTTGGTTGGGTGCCCTAGCATCCTATAATACAGGCAGTAGTTGGGATTGTCAGTCTTGCCGACTTCTTCAGGACGTCTAGCTTCAGGAAGTTTCAATCTGTTGCTTTTGTTGAGCAACTTGAACAACGAATCGACGTGCATCCTTGAAAGAGTACTGCTTATTGGAACGTGACTTACTTGACGAACCACCTCCCCTGGCCGGCTGAGATTTAACGGGTAATTTTGTCTCTGTCGCCAATGTATCCTTCCTCTTTGATTGAAAAGGTACTTCTGGCGCGCGCTCTTTTTGGGTCTGGCTTTGTTTTCCTCTGCCCTGACCCTGGTGATAATTTCTTCAGCATGTTCACCTTATTGGACCAATTGCTTTCAGGTGCGGCTTTCAGCAACCCCTATCTGGGCTAGGAGCAAAATTTGCAAATTGTGGCGGTATGTTTCCACCAGGGTGGCCTGGTCATACCGCTAGGACATCGGAGTGTCATATTCTGAAATCTTTCCACAAATGCTTTGACGGACTCTCCCTTTTGTTGCTTCATTGCCAGGAGAGTGGGCATTGTAATCTCCGAGTCATCTTCAAAGAAGTGTGTCAGGAAGAGTTTCTCCAAATCACCCCAGTTTTTGATGGAGCCTTCTGGGAGTTTCATGAACCATTCAAAGGCAAGCCTTTGTAGAATACCGATGAACAAACAAGTCAAAATGGCATCATTATCTACTATGTTCCCCGTTTGAGACTTGAAGTAGTAGATGTGTTAGCTCGGTGACCCCTTGACGTCGAAAGCCTATAGGGTCAGAGCTTTGAACTTAGGAGGGTATGGAATAAGGTCCCACTCAGTCGGATATGGCTGGACCACTCCTGCTTCTTGGAGTCCTTTTCAGTTGCTAAGGACTTCCAGACGCTGCTCCAATTGATTCATTCTTTTAGAATGAGTACCCCCATTCTCTGGATTGCATTCCTCTTTAGATGAGAATTTAGACGACTTGGAATTGGATTGCCCCTTCTCCTTAATATGTATGGAAGATGAGCATTCCCCTTCCTTCTTTTGCCTTTAGACTTCTTAGAAGAAGCTTTGCCATTTGACTTCTTGCTGTCCTCGAGCAATTGTGCAAGCATCTGCTTGAGAGTATCGATAGATTCTTGTTGGGCATGAATCATATCGAATTGTTCTCTTTGGATCTGGGCCTGCTGTTCTAAACGCCTGGTCGTCTCCTTGGGAGTGTTTGTCTTGTACATGAAGGCTTCCTTCTCTATAGAAGAGTTTGAGGCCTGCAATTCCGCAATAGCGGAGTGTGATTCACTTACTTTAATGCCCCGAGCTAGGGCACTGTAGTTAACCGAGACTACCGCACCAGTCCGAGTACGAGTATGCTGGTACACTCCTTCTGGTTCCGTATCAGACTCGTCAGAGCTAACCGTTGATTGTTTTTCCCTACTTTTGATTGTCATGTTTGCAGTGACTTCAGGGTACTCTTGTCAGGAAAGACTCCCCTCCTGTGAGAGCGACACCTCTTGGCTGATCGGGAGGTTGAGGTCAATCGTCTGAATACTGATTGATTACTTACATGTGAGTTGCAGCGACATTCAGAAAGGATTTTCGTGATGAGCCGTTCACAGCAACAAGATGGAGTGATCTGATTAGCACTCCTTTTCTTTATCAAGTAATATCTTAGATCTATCGGAGGAGGACCAAAGAGATTAGTCTCGGGTTTCTGAGGGGTTTTCAGCTTCTGAGAGCTATCCTTGCGTTGCGAAGCTGAGACGCAAGGTTCTAAGATGCGAAGCTCACGTTCTACAAAACAGACGCGGCTCTCGCGTTTTGGCTTTAAAGCACAGGTCTCGCGCCTCTGCTGAGAAGGGACGCATACCCCGTATTGCTGATTGTCGCATTTGGTTAGCGACAGCTGAGAAACGCAGGCCTTCTGGGTCCCACGTGTAGCTGTAGGACTCGGATCTCGTGTCTTTGAGGAGAGGTATGGACCTCGCGCTGCTGAACGTCGCGTTGGGAAGTAGAGCTTTAGAAAGCAAGCCTGATGAGCTTCGCATTTAGGTCTCCAAACGCGGACTTCGCGCGTCTGACATGGTTCAGAAAGGACACGGGCTTGAGCTTCGCGTTCTGCTTCTGTTAGACAGTTTGCTAGACAGATAGTTGTTCCTGCTTCTTGCGTCTGTAGTTGACGCGCGCGTCGTCTCTGTCGACGTTCAGCGTTCTGGTTATGCCGTACGGACGGGTTGTTGGGAACCCCCGGTAACCTGGAGCTGCGGAAGAGGGCGGGCGTAGGCGGGCGTGAGCGGGCTAAACGTCAACAACGTTGACCTTGCAGGTCTCATGGGAGACGTTGACGCGGGCCTTATGTGTTATGTGGTTAGCCATGGCATTCTTCACGCCAGTCGCGTCTGAAGGAATCCCTGAAGGAACTTGAGAGCGGGTCCCCAAGGAGACCTTGCGGTACTGCCGCGCCCTAGGACTCTTAGAGCCGGAATAGAGAAACTCTTCATACTTTGCATGATCGAGTTTCACGACAAGCTATTCGATCATTTTTCTCATGTAGGTGACGTCACATTGCGCCATAACTTGCTCATCGGTAGAGAAAGTAGTCCCCAGCAGAGTTGCCATCTCTTGTTTGGTGGGAAAAATTTGGTGCGTGTAAATTTTTTATTTGATTGTAAAGAAAGTTAGAACGGATTAATACTCCGATTACAAGAGTGGGAAGATATTCAAACCCAAATCTTCCCCTTTTTTAGTGTTGGGTTCTTGATGTGGCGATGGAAAGTGAATCTTATTTTTCATTGACCGGTGAACGTCACGATCTTTTGGGAATCTTCTCTTCGGACGGTGGACGAAGTAACATAACTTCTGTCCAACAAATATCTCAAAGAGACTTTAGGCAAGAACAAACCTGTAAGCAGCAAGTTGTTAGAAGAGTTGAACTCTTTTTTTTTTGTCTTTCTCAGTTAGGAACTCTGATCAAGATTCTCTAAAATCGTCCCCCCCTCAATAGCAAACTGAGCTATTTATAGGGGTTCCCTCCATAATGGGGGGTTAACTCCCTCATTACGTGGGCAGTAATTGACCCAGTAATAAGAGCAATTATAACTAAGATGCAGGGTTTTCCGTAGTTGAAACACGGGCTTCGAGCCTCGCGTTTAGCCGTTGAGGTAACGCTTGAGTTTCGCATTTGGTTAAAATGTGAGCTTCAAGTTCTACATGGAGCTTTATGTGAGACACGGACTTCGGACCCTGCATCCTGGTCATTATGTGAAGCAGAGACGCAGGTTTTGACCCTCGCGTCTTGATACTGCAGTGATGCTGAGACGCGACTTTCAAGCTCTGCATCTTTGTACTTCGGTGATGCTGAGACGCGATTTTCAAGCTCTGCATCTTGGTACTGCGCTGGCGGCTACAATTAGCCTTACGCCTGGAGTTTTGGAGTCTACTTTCTGATGACTTATCCTCCTCAGTGATTTTTGGATAGTCTACAGACCATTCCTAGTTTAAACTATTTTTTCACATGCAGCGATTGAAATCTTTGATCCTAAAAACGGCAATGTATTCAAAGTCAATGGTCAGAGATTAAAACTGTTCTTCACCACCGAGCCTGAGCCACATGGAACTTTTGAACTGGGTCTCTGTGACCTAGTATATGAGTGACCAGGCGTTTCTCTAAAATCTCCTGTTTACTATTGTAAAAATCTTTTAGGGGACTCATTTTTTTTGTAAATAACCATTTTTCCTTTTCTTCAATAAAAATAAAAATAAAAACAATATATATATATATATATATATATATATATATATATATATATAAACCAAAAGAAATTAGATTTTGTACAGAATTTTTAAACCAAAATCCACAATTCAAAATTCCAAAATCCTATAAAGGTAAAAAAGAAAAGTCATCCTTTCTTAGCCTATATATACCCCATCTATCTCTCTCATGTGTACCAACTCCAGAATTTTAACCTAGATCTAGAGAGAAGAGAGAGAAGCACCGCAATCCACCAAAATGAATGCCCTCATCCCACCAATCTGCCACAAAAGCGTGATCTTTGCCGAGATTCCGTGGCTTTCTTAAGGATTCAAGAGCGCCGCTGAAGCCTTTGACTATCGCTGTCGAGTGTAGATCTCAGGTCTACCCAAAATTTCTTTCTGCAACCACTATGATTGCTTGGTCAGTCCATCCTTGGATTTCTTTCCCCCGACAGTTTCCGAGGGAGGTTAGCACATCTTCTTCCCTCTCTTTTATGAACTTTTCTCCATGGCCCTTTCCATATTCGCTGAAAAGATTCATGGCTACGGCACAATCTTTTTAGATCGTATAAAAAAGAGAAATTGATTTGCACTTGTATATGATAATGAAGATGGTGATGCTTATTATTGTACCGAATTGATTACCCAATTTTACACTCAAATTGCTACAAACACCATTGATCATGGCCAACAAACTTTCATTGTCCACTTTGAGACTAGGGATATTGTTGTTAATGTTAACACACTTGAGATGGTCGCACTCATCCCCTGTCTTCCACAACATGATGCTCCATTACCTCTAATTGAATATATGACGGTTATGGGAGTGAGATGTGAGGAAAAAGACCGTGGCCTCAAAGCGAGCACCACTTTCCAAAATGTACATTGTGTTGGACGATGAATGACCGGCAGCACTCGGTATGTCTAAACACTGTCATATGGCAACACATGCTTGCCAACTTCCGGCGCACTAGGGGTGCGAAATATTCGCATCCGGTCCTTATTACTTGTCTGTGCAGACATTTTCTACCAGAAGAAATCTTTTCAGCCTATGACCAGGTCCATGTATCCACTGAGAGTCTCACAAGTGCCTATAATGTTAGCCCAAAAGGTTACACTCTCCATTTGTTTAGAGTTTTGATGATAATAAAACAAATAAGAGCTATTTGGTACTAATTAGTTTGTTCAAGATAAGTTTCAGGTTAGTACCATATTTGGAGGCCATTGCTTAGCTTTTGCAAGAATTCTAGGCTCATGGAGCAAATAAGGCAAATGGCGTATCAAGAAAGGAACATAGAAGAGAAGGCTCTAGCAAGGCATTGCATGGCTCAAGATTTCAAGATTTCTCAAGAGACTTCATTAGATTCGTTCCTAGTTTTATAGTTTTGTTAAAGAATAGTGAATAGGTTTGAAGCTCTATCACACACATTTTTGCGCACATATCAATTCCAAGAATATTCCCTATAAATATGTAAAAATTATTTTAATTTAAAGCCTCTTGTTTATAAACTCAATTTTGGTATTATACATGTTTCAAATCAAAACTATTTTGTTAGACTTCAAATCCCCTTTAAATTCTGTTTCAGTTTTGATTTTTGGCCTGAGCCGGTCGACCGACCGGTCGACTGACACTATGTCAGGTCAGATCGGTCGACTGCCCAGTCGACCGAGCTTCTGGAAGTTTTGGTGTGTATCCGTGTGCACGTTTCCCGGTCGACCGAAGCCCTTCGGTCGACCGGGCGGCTGGCCGACTGAAGTGCAGTTGCTCTCTGTTTCTACCCAGTCGACCGGGCGGTCGACCGATAGCCTATAACGGCTCTTTTATTTGAACCCTGGTCGACCGACCGGTCGACCGAGAGAGTCATTTCAGCCATAACGGATAGTTTTTAAACATGGTTTATTTTTGTCTTTTTCTTTCCTAAACAAGGTTAAATGATATTTTCTGAACCTAATACTTTCTAATTACCATTAAGTGGGTTTACTCCTTAATCCCTAGCCCTCTCCTATAAATAGGGGTGTTTAGGGAGAGGTTCTTTACAACAAAAATTTGCAAAAATTTCAAAAGTTTAAGGCATTCAAAAGAGCTTTGTTTCTTGGTTTTTGTGCTGAAATTCTCTCTCATTTTCTAAAATGTTTTTCAAAACTCTCTGATTTAGTTTTCTTTTTCCACTTACAAATAAGAGCTTCAATCATACTCATTGTTCTATAAGAATTTTGTAAGGGAAGAGATTTTTCAAGAGAGTTTGTGGTCTTTTGATCATCAAGAGATACTTGTACTTGAGATTGTGGAGTTGGGTACTCCGGTGTATTTGTAACATCTTTATGAAGTTATAGTGGTTAGAAATTCTTCTGGGGAAGGCGGGGACGTAGAGCTGGGTGCTCGAACCTCGAAAAAATTCTCGGTGTTTGTGTTTGGTTTACTTGCTCTTGCTTCTTGCTTTACTTTCATTGCCTCTATTACTTGCTCTCTATTTTCATTGCAATACTCTCTTGTCTCATATTCATTTTGTCAATCACTAACTCATACAACAAGATTGCATTATGCACCTCCAACTCATATCTAGAGGAATCACGAGGAAGGAGTTCAGAGCCCTTTGTGGGGAATTCGGCTTCTAGTCTTATTTGGGCGATTGTTGCATCATTATTTTTAAATTGTGCATTGATTAGCATTATCACCTATTCACCCCCCTCTAGGTGATTTCAATTGGTATCAGAGCTTGGACTCTAGGTTTGGCTTAACATCCTTAGAGAGATCCTTAAAATTTGCTAATCATCTTTTGCATTCCTTCATTCATACACTAGTAAACATGGCCGACAACATCAAAATCCCTCCTAAATTTGATGGACTTAATTTCCCTATTTGGAAGGTTAGGATGACTATTTTCTTACAGTCTTTAGGTAGCTTAGTTGCAAAATCCTTGACCAAGCCCTATGTTACACCCGATAGTGAGGAAAGCACTTGGTCCGACTTTGCCTTTAGAGAATATAAGGCTAACTCCAAGGCCCAAAATTCCCTCCTAACCGCCTTGAATGAGGATGACCTTACACAGGTAATACAGTGCCAATCCGCCTATGAGATTTGGCAACATTTGTTGGTCACACACGAGGGGACATCACAAGTAAAGAGAGCTAAGATAGATCTCTTGAGGTCCCAATATGAAAGCTTTAAAATGATTGATGATGAATCTATTGATTGCATGATTACAAGGTTTACTAAAATTATCAATGCTCTTTCCTCTTTAGGTAATGATATTAGCAATGACCAAAAGGTGCGGAAAGTGATTCGGGCTCTTCCTTCATCATGGGAGATAAAGGCCACCACCTTGAAAGAGTTGAATGACAAGGATGAAATGGATCTCATAAGTCTCATTGGAAACTTGAAGACTCATGAGATGGAAAGAAGGCAAGAGAAGAAGCGGCTCCTCAAAAGAAGAAATCCATAGCCTTCAAATCTTCCTCCACTCTTGAAGATGATGAAGAAGATGAAGAAGAAGATGAGGAGCTATCCCTCCTTGTGCGAAATGTGAAGAGGATGTACCGCAAGAACAAGCTCAACTTTAGAAAGAGATTGGAAGGCAAAGAGGAAAGAAGAATCATTTGCTATAATTGCCGAAAGCCCGGACACATCATGGCCGATTGCCCGGAGTTCAAGAAGAAGATGACTTCCTCCTTCAAGCAAAAGAAGCTGATGGAAAAGAAAGCTTACAAAGCCACTTGGGATTCGAAAAGCGAGTCCGAAGATAAGGTGGACGCGGCGAACATGTGTTTCATGGCAAACACACCCAAGGTAACCACTCAACCTCTTGATGAAGAAGATGAATTAAGTAAAGAAATGCTTGTACATACTTTTGTTGAACTTTCGGAAACCTATGATGTTAAAAAGGTAGAATGTTCAAAATTGGAAAAGGAAGTTGCTTTTCTTAAAAATCAACTTGCTATTGTTTCAAAACAAAGGGATGAAATTTCTTCTAATCTTATTTCTACTCAAAAAAAATTTAATGCTTACAAAGTTGCTTGTAAAGCAAAATTTCCTAAGATTGATGAAAAAGAAATTTCTTTGTTAAAAACTAGAATTGTTGATTTTGAAAAAGTTTTGAAGGATTGTGCTTTTAATACTAAGAAACTTGAGGATATGTTTTCTAAGAAGCACACTTCTCATGCTAAAGCATCTCATGTTAAAAATTCTCATGCTCATCATGTTCACACTCCACATAACACTCATGCTAAATCCACATATGCTCACAAGTCACACACTCACTATGCATTTAAATATGGTGAGTTTATAGATGTACTTATTGTGGTAAAAATGGACATTTAGCTAAGTTTTGTTATGACCAAATAAATAGAAAAACAATCTTGTATGGGTTCATGACACTAACTCTTTAAGACCCAAGAAAATGTGGGTACCAAAATCAAGTCCTAAATTATTTGATGTAGGTACACATCAAGGCTCCAAGACGTAAGGAGCAGTGGTACCTTGATAGTGGTTGTTCAAGACACATGACATGGGATATCAACAACTTTACAACCCTATCAAGGTACGTGGAAGGTGGCACCGTCACCTTTGGGGATGACTCCAAGGGCACTATCGATATATGTAACATTCAAATTGGTGCATCTCCTATTATAGAAAATGTTGTTCTTGTTGATGGTTTGAAACATAACTTGCTTAGCATTAGTCAACTTTGTGACCGTAGACTTAAAATTATTTTTGATGATTCTTCTTGCAAGATTTTTGATTGTAAAACCAATGATTGTATTCTCACCGGATTTCGTGATAATAATGTTTATATCATTGACATGCTTAATTTAGATTATTCTACTAAATGCTTGAATGCTTTTGATGAAAATTCTTAGCTTTGGTATAGAAGATTAGGACATGCATCTTTTGACCATCTTGCTAGGATTAATTCTAAGGAATTGGTGACGGGTATTCCTTACTTGAATTTGAGAAAGACCGCATTTGTGGTGCGTGCCAACTTGGGAAACAAACCAAGTCTTCCTTCAAATCAATCAAGGATATCATGTCAACTAGGCCATTAGAATTAATTCATATGGATCTTTTTGGACCAACTAAAACTAAAAGCTTAAATGGTAGTAGATTTGCATTTGTTTTAGTTGATGATTTTTCCCATTTCACTTGGGTTTCTTTTTGGAACACAAAGATCAAATTTTTTCTCATTTCAAGATTTTTGAAAAAGGGTTAAAAAAGAAAAAGGTTTTTCGATTTTGAAAATAAGGAGTGATAGAGGTGGTGAGTTTGTTAACCAACTCTTCATGACTTATTGTGATGAAAAGGGAATCAAGCATGAAATTTCATGTCCTAGAACTCCACAACAAAATGGAGTTGTAGAAAGAAAGAATAGAACACTTCAAGAGATGGCTAGGACCATGATAAGTGAATATGACCTCCCTCAATATTTATGGGCCGAGGCCGTAAACACCACATGCTATATTTCAAATCGTATTTATTTGTGTAAAAATTCTTCCAAAACATCTTTTGAAATGTATCATTCTAGAAAACCTAATGTTGCATATTTCAAAGTTTTTAGATGCAACTGTTTTGTTTTGAATATTAGAGATAACTTGGGTAAATTTGATGCTAAGGCTTATGAAGCAATCTTTGTTGGATATTCTACTACTAGCAAAGCTTATAGAGTATTCAATAGATCTTCACTTACCATTGAAGAATCCATGCATGTTAAATTTGAAGAATCTAATGTGGTTGTTGAGATTGTTGTAGAGATTGACCCATTAGATGAAGACATGGAGAGACTATCCTTGAAGGACTCACCCGCCAAGAAGACAAGCAAGAACCCATTGGTGATGTTCAAGAGGATAAAGAGGAAAGCTCTCAACCGTTTTCTAAAGATTGGAGATACGCTACAAAACACCCCAAGGAACTCATCTTAGGTGATGTATCTAAAGGGTAACAACTCGCTCCAAACTCCATGACTTATGTGGTAACTTTGCATTCATTTCTCATTTTGAACACAAAAGCATCCTTGAAGCCGAGGCGGACTCATATTGGTTGCTAGACATGCAAGAGAAACTCAATCAATTTGAGCGCAATCAAGTTTGGCACCTTGTTCCTATGCCCCAGATAGACCAATAATTGGTACTAAGTGGATCTTTAGGAATAAGATGGATGAGTCCGAAAATGTCATTAGGAATAAAGCTAGGTTAGTGGCCCAAGGTTACACTCAAGTTGAGGGAATTGATTTTGAGGAGACCTTTGCACCAGTAGCACGGCTTGAAGCCATACGAATGACACTAGCTTTTGCATCTTTTAAAAATTTTAAGCTTTTTCAAATGGATGTGAAAAGTGCATTTTTGAATAGTTTTATAAATGAAGAAGTTTATATTGAACAACCTCCCTGTTTTGTTGATCATGTTCATCCAAATTTTGTTTTTAAACTTGATAAAGCTTTGTATGGATTGAAACAAGCTCCAAGAGCTTGGTATGAAAGGCTTTCTAGTTTTCTCATTTCAAATGATTTTGTTAAAGGTAAAGTAGACACAACATTATTCACTAAGCATGTTGATAATGATATTTTAATTGTGCAAATTTATGTGGATGATATAATTTTGGTTCTACTAATGAGTTTTTATGCAAGGAATTTGAAAAGGTTATGCAATGTGAGTTTGAAATGTCTTCCATAGGTGAATTGAATTTCTTTCTTGGACTCCAAATCAAGCAATTGCAAAATGGAAATTTCATATGTCAAGCCAAGTATGCAAAGGAACTCGTAAAGAAGTTTGGACTTGAAGACTCAAAAGTATGCAACACTCCCATGGCAACTACAACCAAGCTTGATAAGGATGACCAAGGTAAATGTGTTGATATTAAGTTATATAGAAGCATGATAAGAAGTTTGTTGTATTTGACGGCAAGTAGGCCGGACATCATGTTTAGTGTGTGTCTTTGTTCTAGATTCCAATCGTGTCCTAAAGAATCCCATCTTATTGCGGTAAAACGCATTATTCGTTATATTAAGGGGACAATGGAATAGGTCTTTGGTATCCGAAAATCGGAGATTTCTCAATGACGAGTTATTCGGATGCCGACTATGCGGGTTGTAGAGTAGATAGAAAGAGTATTAGTGGGACATGTCAATTTCTTGGTAATTGTTTGTTTCATGGTTCTCTAGGAAACAAAATTCCGTAGCTCTCTCAACCGCCGAGGCGGAGTATGTTGCCGCGGGGGCTTGTTGTGCACAAGTCCTTTGGATAAAACATTTGTGCACAAGTCCTTTGGATGAAACATACTCTCCTTGATTATGATTTGCATTATAACCATATAAAAATATTTTGTGATAATACTAGTACTATATATATATGACTAAGAATGCATATCAACATAGTGACCAAGCACATTGAGATTAGATATCACTTTCTTAGAGATCATTTTGAGAAAGGTTATATAGATATTGATTATGTTTCCACGGACTTGCAACTTGCCGATATTTTCACTAAACCACTTGATTTTGCTAGATTTTCCTTTATTTGTGGTGAACTTAATGTTTGTGTTACTGAATAAAAATGTTTTCTTAACCCTTTTTGATGTATGACAAAAAGGGAGAGAATGAGTTTAATATATGGAAATATGAGTTCATATGATTTTGGTTCCATATGAGTTTATATATGTTTTTGGTTTTTGATATGTTTTTATGAATTCTTGTATTTGAGTTTAAGTGTTTTGCAAGTGTTTTATATCTCATGGTTTTTAGTCTTATGGTTTTTGCTTGCTATTCAAATTGTTTTTCTTTGTTTAATATAGCATAATTTGAGGGGGAGCTCTCTCCTCCCCCATATTTTTGTTCATAGCCTATTTGTTTTGTCATCATCAAAAAGGGGGAGATTGTTAGCCCAAAAGGTTACACTCTCCATTTGTTTAGAGTTTTGATGATAACAAAACAAATAAGAGCTATTTGGTACTAATTAGTTTGTTCAAGATAAGTTTCAGGTTAGTACCATATTTGGAGGCCATTGCTTAGCTTTTGCAAGAATTCTAGGCTCATGGAGCAAATAAGGCAAATGGCGCATCAAGAAAGGAACATAGAAGAGAAGGCTCTAATAAGACATTGCATGACTCAAGATTTCAAGATTGCTCAAGAGACTTCAATAGATTCATTCCTAGTTTTATAGTTTTGTTAAAGAATAGTGAATAGGTTTGAAGCTCTATCACACACATTTTTGCGCACATATCAATTCCAAGAATATTCCCTATAAATATGTAAAAATTATTTTAATTTAAAGCCTCTTGTTTATAAACTCAATTTTGGGTATTATACATGTTTCAAATCAAAACTATTTTGTTAGATTTCAAATCCCCTTTAAAATTCTGTTTCAGTTTTGATTTTTGGCCTGAGCTGGTCGACCGACACTATGTCAGGTCAGATCGGTCGATTGCCCAGTCGACCGAGCTTCTGGCAGTTTTGGTGCGTATCCGTGTGCACGTTTCCTGGTCGACCGGGTGGTCGACCGAAGCCCTTCGGTCGACTGGGTGGCTGGCCGATTGAAGTGCAGTTGCTCTCTGTTTCTGCCCAGCCGACCGGGCGGTCGACCGATAGCCTATAACGGCTCTTTTATTTGAACCCCGGTCGACCGAAAGAGTCGTTTCAGCCATAACTGATAGTTTTTAAACATGGTTTATTTTTGTCTTTTTCTTTCCTAAACAAGGTTAAATGATATTTTCTGAACCTAATACTTTCTAATTACCATTAAGTGGGTTTACTCCTTAATCCCTAGCCCTCTCCTATAAATAGGGGTGTTTAGGGAGAGGTTCTTTACAACAAAATTTTGCAAAAATTTCAAAAGTTTAAGGCATTCAAAAGAGCTTTGTTTCTTAGTTTTTGTGCTGAAATTCTCTCTCATTTTCTGAAATGTTTTTCAAAACTCTCTGATTTAGTTTTCTTTTTTCACTTACAAACAAGAGCTTCAATCCTACTCATTGTTCTATAAGGATTTTGTAAGGGAAGAGATTTTTCAAGAGAGAGTTTGTGGTCTTTTGATCATCAAGAGATACTTGTACTTGAGATTGTGGAGTTGGGTACTCCGGTGTATTTGTAACATCTTTGTGAAGTTATAGTGGTTAGAAATCCTTCTGGGGAAGGCGGGGACGTAGAGCTGGGTGCTCTAACCTCGGAAAAATTCTCGGTGTTTGCGTTTGGTTTACTTGCTCTTGCTTCTTGCTTTACTTTCATTGCCTCTATTACTTGCTCTCTATTTTCATTGCAATACTCTCTTGTCTCATATTCATTTTGTCAATCACTAGCTCATACAACAAGATTGCATTATGCACCTCCAACTCATATCTAGAGGAATCACGAGGAAGGAGTTCAGAGCCCTTTGTGGGGAATTCGGCTTCTAGTCTTGTTTTGGGCGATTGTTGCATCATTATTTTTAAATTGTGCATTGATTAGCATTATCACCTATTCACCCCCCTCCCCTCTAGGTGATTTCATATCATAGTTGCCTTCATGCAGGGTGTGGACACCCGCCGCTATGACAGAGGATGTTCTTGCTGAGTTTCCTTAGAGGAACGATGTGAGGAGGAAGATAAGAGTGCCTTTTAGCAACAATCACTCCCGAGTGACACTAAGTTTTTGATGTCTTCCATTTGAAAGGGCATGAAGAAAATCTTTAAGGTACATGATACATTATGAAAAGAGTTGAGGAGAAGAATGGGAGGTTAAAGCGTATTGAAGAGGGGTTGCGGCGTTCTCAGTCCATGGGCCCAAGCACTTCAGCTGGCCCAAATAAGCGCCCGGGGTGATTTTGTTCCATTACCTATCTTATGTATTCACATATTCATTTTTCATTCATTAAGGACAATGCATATGATAGGTGTAGGGGGGTTACTAACATAGATTTTTCTTTTTAGACCTTTTCTTAGTTCTTTTTTAGATTCTTTCTTTTAGGAGATTTTCTAGGATTTTAGGATTTTTCCTTTATAAAAAAAACTTTTCTTTTCTTTACTTTCTTTTAAGATTTTTCTTTCTTTTAGGAATTTTCTTTTCCTTTATTAAAAAATAAAACAAAAACAATGATCAATTTTTTTAAGAAAATTAACTTGATCTAAGGAATTAGAAAAATCTAAATTAGAATTTCTTAATATAAGTTAAAATAAGAAGAGTTGTTAGATTTTTAGGTTAAGAAAGAAAGAGAAGAAAGATAATTAGATTTTGAATTTTTTTTTAAGTATTATATAGATTTACATGTTGTGGGATTAAAACAAAGACCTATATATCTTTATTTGTAAAATATATATATATATAAAATAAAAAAGAGAGAAAAATAAAAAATAAAATTGTAAATATAAATAAATAAATACTTGATCAGCAATTAAGCTGGTTAGTTGTACCTTAAGAAGCATGATCAATCACGCCTAATGGTGGTTAAGTTCTTTACATTCGTGGCCTTATTTACTCGAGTCATTGAATCTTAGGGATGTATTATCATCTGGTGCGCTAAGATCATTTAGTCTGGGAGTCACCGGTACAAGGCTCGCTACATGAGTAAATTAAAAAAACCTAATGAAGCTAAGAAAAATAATATGTGTACATATATGTCTATATAAAAAATAAAAAATGTATGTATATATATATATATATGTGTGTATATATATATATATATATATATATATATATATATATATATATATATATATATATATATATATATATATATATATATGAAATTATAAGTAAAGGTATCATAGTCTATGTGCAAATTTCTCATACATATAAGTGTATATATTCTAGGTTTGATACAAAATCCAATGATCTCTCTACTTTTGAAGCTTAACCTTAATTGAAGACAAAACTTCAAGTGGAAACTTATAATTAGAAGGAACAGTTTAAGTTAACGTAAAATCATAAGATCAATTAAATTTTTGCCAAAAATAGATCATAACTTTCTTTCTTCTTTGCAAAAATCACTAACATTTGTTTCCCTTTTTATGGATTTTGTGGGTGTAATCCCCTGAAACCCTCAGGAGACAAAACTCCTCCTCTAGGGTAACCTAGGTTTAATGGCATGTTGCACGTGCTCAGTGCAATCGTGTCACCTACGAAAGTGGTTTAATAAGTTTCTAAATTTAGTTTTTTTTCTAATTTTGCTCAGGTACGAGCAAAGAGTAAGGGTGGGGGTGCGAGTAGTGGTTAATTTTGCATCATAATCATCACATTACCTACCATATTATGTTAAATATATTGCTAATAACTCTCTTTTGAGTAATTTGCAAATAAATCAAAAGCCAAGGGCAAGGGTATAAAATAATCCAGAATTTCCAGCTATTTTTCAGATTCTTAAAGAGTTTTCTTGAAGAGCAAGAAGGATCATTCTAGATAGGGGTAGATTAGTCCTAAAATAATTGGATGAATCTGAACTAATTCTAGCCTAAATGCATGGAGAGATGGATATTCCCTAGAGATCTCCTTTTAGAAGACAGACAATTGGAGCTGGATAAGCGAAAATGGCCACTGTATTGCAGCAGAAACATGATTTTTGTTGTATTTTTGCGGCCATCTTCTGGAAGCAGCCGTGAATCAATAACACCTGGCACCCCGTTTTATGCTCCCCAAGCCACTGCAGCCTATAAATACCCTATAAATTCACCAGAGAAAGGGTTAAAAAGAAAACAGAGAGTAAAGTACCTCCATTACTTGAGCTACTCGACACACCTACATCAATTAAGTTGGGTGTGTTTTTTGGTACCCAAATCTTTTTGTGTTCTATAGGGTAGGTACTTTCTCGAACCTAAATATTTTTATTTAACATGTTTAACTTAGCATAACAAAATTTTGTTAAATAGCCTTTGTAGCCGCAATGTGCATACATGTACACTTTGTCATACATGAAAACATGCTTATGTTGATATGTATGTACATGTTTTTCATGGTATATGTGAGATGTATGAAATGTTTGAAATATAGAACCAAATTTGTTCATATCAAATGCACACTTTTTCAAAGTGGTATCTAGAACATCAATACGTTTTTTGATATCCAAAAATTCATTTTTATTAAAAGCAATATTAGAGCTTTGGCCTTTACAAATAAGTTTATATTTATCAAAATCCTTCGTTTTCTCAAAAGAAATAGATAATTCATTTTTCTCTTTAAAAATATCTAACTTATTCTTTAGAAAGTCATTTTCCTTTTTCAATTTTTTATTTTTTGCAATAGAGATTTCATATCGATTTTGCAATTCTTCTAAAACTTGTTCAAGCTCATCCATAGTTAAATCATCATCTTTTAGAGAGGTTTCAAGATTTATCTTGAAAGTCTCCTCTCCATTTGCCATGAAGCAAACATGTGCGGCATCAATTTTCTCTTTGGAATCTATTTTCAAATCATCTCATGTAGCTACCATCGCCTTCTTCTTATGCACATTCTTGGAGGTAGGAGCTTAAAGTGAGGGGCAATCCGCAAGAAGATGACCCGTTTTCTTGCAATAAAAGTAAGGACCCATCTTCTCCTCCTTCTTTTCAAATCTTCCTTGAGGTCTTTCTCTTCGAAAGTGGCTTTGTCTTCTTTTCTTGTAAAATATTTTGCTCATTCTCCTAATGAGCATGGCAGAGTCTTCAACTCCATCTTTGGATGAATTTTCTTCGTTGATATGGAGGGAGTAGCTTTGAAAGCAATAGCTTTCTTCTTTGGAGTCTCCTTTCTTCTCACACCTTCATCTCCATCTCATGTATCTTGAGATTTTTGATGAATCCTGAGAAGTCCATTTCTTCCCTATCATTGAGCTCCTTTAACGTTATGGCCTTCACTTTTCAAGCTTTGGGAGAGCTCTAATAACCTTCCGTATCTTTTGGTCATTGTCAATAATGTCACCTAAAGAAGATAATTCATTAGTAATCTTGGTGAACCGAGAAAGCATCTCATCAATATATTCATTTTCAAGCATGTAAAAATTCTCATATTGAGAACGAAGCAAGTCAATTTTAGATCTCTTGACTTGTGACGTCCCCTCATGAGTAATGATTTGATCATTCTAAATCTTATAAGCAGATTTGTAATTAATTACACGAGAAATATCATCATCATTTAATGCTTGTTTGAGTGCATACTGTGCCTTAACATTGGCCTCATAGTCCTTAGTGGTTGCTTCGAACCATGTATCCTCAGCACCGTGAGGCTTAACAAATTCCTTGGTTATGGCCTTAACTACTCTAACCCCTAGGGACTTGAGGAAGAGGTTCATCTTGACTCTCCAAATAGGAAAGTTTAACCCATCAAATTTGGGTGGGGACTTGATGCTAGAGAAATCGTGTGATGCCATGAAAACAAATTTGAGTGCAAAAACAAATAGCAATGCAACAAATGAATATATCCAAATGAAAGGATCTCCCTAAGGTGGTTAAACCAAAACTAGGATTAGGCTCGGATACCAATTATAAATCACCTAGAGGGGGTGAATAGGTGATGACTATACTAAATGGCAAATAATGCGGAATTAAAATTTACTTGCTAGCAACCTAACAAATATCAATCACAACACAAGGAATACTTGCAAATAAGTAAACAAGATAAGTATGCAAGTAAGTAAAGAGAGAGTAAAGTAAAGAGAAAGAGTAAGCAATCGTAAACACGATGGTATGTTCCGAGGTTCGAGCCACTGCTCTACGTCCCCGCCTTCAACACTATAAAAGATTTCACTATAACCGATCTCACTAGATCATCAAACGTTATAAGTTCTCATCAGAACTTTTTGGACTCACAAATCCTCTCTCACGGTGCCGCAACACTAACAATGGAGCTCACTAGCTCACTTGAGGCCGCAACCTCTACAACTTCACAATAGAAGAAAAGTGGTGATCTTCACTTAATCACAAATAGCTCACAAACACAATCCTATAACCAAGATGAGGAGGTGAATCTCTTTGGGATTGTGTAGTGGAAATAGCTTGTAAAGACGTAAAAGGAAGGCTCAAGCTAAAAATCAAGATTGTGAAATTTTGGCTCAAATGAAAAACTTTCAAGAAAAAATATATTTAACACTAAAACTTGATTTTTATAATTAAATATTGTTGTAAACTTATTAATGAATTTTTCTACAGTCTCACTATTTATAGGGGATGAAAACATGAGGAGAAAACCCAATAGAGTCATGGGTAATAGACCAGAAAAAGACAAACGAAAAACTAGCCGTTGGGAAAAAAATCAGAAGGAAATCATTTTGTCGGTCGACTGACTGGTCGACCGCTAACGTCGAATTTATGACCGTTGGGGTTAGCAGTCGATTAGTCGATCGACCGTTTATCCCAACCAGAGAGCAAGGCACTCTATAGGTCGACCGGGTCGGCCGACCATGCCCATCCGAGAGCAAAGCTCTCAAAGTCGGTCGATCGTACGGTCGATCGAAGTGCACACAAGGCACTTCAAAGAAGTCTTGTGCATGTTGGTCGACCAACAGAGTAATTCTGCTCTGTCTATGATCGACCAGTCAGTCGACGATCAAGGGCCAAAAGGACATTTTGAAAATCTGTTTGAAGTCAATCTTTTTTCGACAAAAATAAACTATATTTTTAAACACAAAATAAAGTTCTAGGGACATGATAAAATCAGTATGTGATCATGGATCAACAAAACAAAGTTAGAATTATATTTTGTAAAAAACACTTTTCTAAATCGAAAACTGATTTTTTTGAAACTTGTTTTTCCGAAACTCGATTTTGAAAACGGAAAAGAGAAATGTTTTGAACTCTTTTCAAAAACTCTTGGCAATATGAAAGATGTGTGTGTGTGTGTGTGTGTGTGTGTGTGTCACTCTCAAGAGCTATCAACCTACATTATCTTGGTTACAAATGACTATAAATCCTATCTAAAGTGCAAAAAGTAAAAAATACAAATCTTGTATAGTCTTCTCTTGCAATCTTGATCCTTGAGCTCGTCTATATGCTTAGGCTCTGGGATCGATATGTTATTGGCTTCCAAATGTGTGAGACATGTGGTGAAGTCGAAATGCAACAATGAATTAACCTAAAATTTAGTTAAACGAAATTGTTAAAAACTTAACTACATATATTTTGTTATCATCAAAACTAGGGCTAATGGTCTTTGGGCCAACATTTTTTGCAGGGAACAGTTAGTATCGGAGCCAGGGTTTAGGGATAAAATTAGTTAGGAATACATAGTGGATTAAGATTGATATGTAATTGTATGCAAAATTGTATGTGTGATTGTGTGAATGATTTGGGTAGTCTAAGGGGGTAGTGAGTTCTTACGCATATGATTGACTCTGAAATGCGAGATATTTAACTTTTCTCTTACGTCTGAATCTGGGTACCCACATATCTTGATTCGGGCGGATGCTGCAGAGAGTGTGGGCCCTTTGTATCGATCTCCAATGATATGAGACACTGGAATAAGAAAGCAACCAAAATATCGGCAAGTTAGAGTTAATTCAAAATGTATGAATATGTGAAACCTGTGATAAACCTTGGAAGATAGAACAAAAAAAGATTGAGTATAACGAAAGAGTTTCAGATTTGATGATTTTATGGCAGCTTAATTGATTTTGAGGTTTTGATATAATTGAGCCTGATATGATTTCTTTACTTGTGTAGATGGGGGACTCTGATAGACGAGATTACCATTTGATAGCTCAGGATCAGAGGGATCGAGTTGGAATGCTAATCCAATAGACTGGCGCTATGAGTCAGATAAGACTAATCCAGAAGTAATATTTGTTAGCCCTATGAAAAGTAATGATAAGACGAGTTTGATGGAATAGGAAGATATGGATGTGGTGGGTAATGTCGAGAGCGTCATAGGAGACCTACTGATGTTTGAGACTCCTGATACTATAGTTGATGATAAGGTGGAGTTCCAGGGAAATATATTCTTTGGAGGTATTTGGTAGGATTCTAGCTGGGCCCAAAACTGGGATCTATATGATGATTACGATTACTGGAGATGGATGATGATACAATAATGGAAAGTGAGGACCCTAAAGAAGAGAACGCCGAGGAAGAAGACCCTGAAATAGAAGACTCAAAGCGAGGGGATTCTGATGAAGGCACTAAGGATGAAAGCTCTACTGATTCTAATGTAACTCCTTGAAGGATAATGGGGTGTATAGTACTTCTTTTTGGGAAAAATTGTCATAGCTAGCATATTTTAGAGCTTTTTGGGGTAAGAGGGTTTTGTATGTTTTGTAAAAGAATGTATGTGAATGATGTATCTTATCATGAATACTTTTTATATGTTTTGTGTGAATGTAAGCATATAAATGTAAATCTTGCTCCAGAAATACTTTAGAAGTTATAATAGAAGTAGTTTCTTGTATAGAAAACCTGCTTATATTGTAAATATTGTTAATAATAAGAATTGGTTATTCTTTTAGGAATAGATGGGCTTAAATCTTCCTCCACCAGATAATCTTGAAGACAATGCCCCACTGCACAGCAGGTCGGGAGTGTCCATCCCTCGACTCACCATGAGATTGTGGTGAAACAACCCAATGAATACCAGAGAATCCCTAATAGAATGCCAGATTGGTTGGAACAGCTGGCAACGAGAAGCAACCCACATAGAGCTGTAGAACAATTCAAGAAGCTGAACCCGCCAGCATTTAAAGGTGAAGCTGATCCAATACAAGCAGAAGGTAGCTTCAACAGATTGAGAAAATACAAGATGTTATGGAATGTACTGAGAATCAAAGGGTATCGTTTACCTCTTTTATGTTTCAGGGAGAGGCGAAACATTGGTGGGAGATGGTTAAAATCGAGCTAAGTCTTTGGTGAAAGAGATTTCTTGAAACTTTTTGGCCAAGAAGTTTAATGAGAAGTACATACCAGGGGTAATGAAAGATAAACTCACGCTAAAGTTTCAAGAACTGAAGCAAGGACGAATGTCCGTTAACTAGTATGATATCAAGTTTACACAATTATCAAGATATGCAGTAGGGCTGGTACGTGAAGAAGTAGAAAGGATGAAAAGGTTCGTGAGGGGATTAAAGCTTGAGATCAGAAGCAAATTAATTCTGTTCCAACTCCAAATGTACATTCAAGCTGTAAAGAAGGCACTGAAATTGAATGACGCATATTGAGAGATCAGGAAATCAGGGAGTTACCTCCTTCTAAGAACCCCCATTATCAGGAAACACCTAGCTCCATAATGTCAAATCTCAGGTTCAATAGAGGTACAAGGTCCTCGGTGGTACCAGTTTCAAGACATAATGGTGGTACGTGGCATCGAGTAAGATTCCCTCGAGGACCCCAGGCAATACTTTCTCCCTGTCCCAACTTTACAGGAAACCTAAGGTGCCCTAGGTGTTATCAGAACCATGTATGCAATTGTGTTAATGGCAAGTAATGTTTATCTTGCGGCCAAATGGGTCATATGAGGAAGGAGTACCCGATCCTACAAGGATACCCAAGTGCGGGACTCGGGATTGAAAGGCGTGCTGGGGGCACTGTCTCATTTTTGGGACCATTAGGAACTTTCAGGTGACTGCTCAACACACCCCGACTGGTGATGACTCAATCTTCAGTACAATAACCTAGAGTTAGGAGGATGAATGCTTTGACTCAACAGGAGGCTCGAACATCAAATGCCATGGTGGAACGTATTACTCTTATTTACAATTTCTCTCTTTCTCTCATCATGTCACCTATACACACACAATTCTAAGTTGATCCTAGCCCTCCATTAGACTATGTCATGCACACCTACCCCTTTCATTAAATAACCAATAATAAAATATTATGATATTTTTTGTATTTGATTGTATTTTTTATATTTACACAATATACTAATACACCCATTTAATCTACACATATACACGCACAAACACACACATCCCGTATCCATGTATACGTACCCAAATATTGATACACTTATATTTGAAATTATCTGACTTTATTTCACTTCAAAGTTTTCCACACACACACGCACACGCACACAAGTAACATGATCTAGAAGACTGAATATTGATAAAGTGAATGAGAACCTGACTTATATAATTGAGGTGAGTAGATCACTACAGTGTTAACTTATAATTTCTATATATGAAATTCTTCAGAGTTGGAATTGATAAGCTGAGAATCAAACTATAATAATTGAACGATTTTTCATACTGTGATAAATTGGTTGTTATCTTTGTGTATGTATATATATCTGTTGCATTCATGCACACGAGGAAGGGACCAGGCGAGAGCCGGTAGGAGGAAGAAGATGGTGTTATTGTTATATGATATATATATAGAGAGAGGAGAGAGAGATAGACTTGTGTCATTCTGGAAGGATTCGAGCCCGAATCCTTCCCACTCAAATACAACCCTCCGACATTCAAATAAAAGATCTATTCCATTGAAGTTGATTTATATTATTTCAAGTATCTATAAACCAAAAATAAAATATTTTGAATACTTTTTGCCTATCCATCAAGCGGCGCAAAATGGCCGGCTGAAAGTAGTAAGTTGGTTAGATCTATGTCTTTAGACATACAAATTATTCATCCGGCCATTTGATCATGACCTAAACATTTAAAAAAAACCCCTACAAATCAATTTTTGGTAGGTTTTAAATGTTCTACACCGATAAACTAACCAATTCACTATTTAAGTTGTCCATTTTTTCCTACTTGATGTAGGGGCAAAAAGTATTCAAAACACTTAATTTTTGGTTTATAGATACGTGAAATAATATATATTAATTTTAATAGAGTGGATCTCGTATTCAAATATCGGGTATTGGTATTTGAGTAAGAAAGAATCGGCCTCAAATCCTTCCGAAATGACACAAGTCTATATATATATATATATATATATATATATATATATATATATATATATATATATAATGGAGGAAGGGGTCGGGCGGGAGCTGGTAGGGAAAAACAGTGTTATTGTTTTATATATCTATATATGTAGAGGAAGGTGCCAGGCAGGAGCTGGTAGAAGGGGAAGACAGAGAATTCCAGACTTCACGTTTGAATTGTACTTGAGTATGAATAATGTATAATGTATATCTCATTAAATATGACATGTGAATATTGTGAAGTGGGATATGATATGATTATATGATATACAAGTATGTATTATGATGCACGTGTTATCTGGATGTATAAACTACGTATATGATTTAGTTATTGTGATTGGTGTACCACTGTGAGTGAAATACAAGATATGTGTGTAATACATGTTGTATATACATAAGATGAATTCGGTAATAAGTTAAATAAAATTATTTTATATAACTCATAAATCTTATTATATGTAGAATGAAAACTTAAGAATATATTTGGGAATCCATAACCAAAAAAGTCAGACAGTCCTAATGGTTTTAGAGACTATTATTTTGATTGTTAAATTATGAGATGTTTCGAGTTCCTATTCCTCTTGCTCATTCAGATTTGCTCTATTACTTAGAAAATCATGCTTATTACCGATTATGTTCATCATTTCCTTGATTTCCTTTGACTCCCCTCACTAAGTTGTCGAGCTTACCCCCTCCCAGTTTCATGTTTTCAGGTTACGACATGGCGGAAGACCAGATCAGGTTTAGGCATCTTGTTGAGAATTTTGCTAATAATGAATATATTGAGGATGTAATTTAGTTCTTATTGTATATGTTCATAATCTTATTTGATGTGTTCTTATAGCATATGTTAGATTTGCGAGATAGATTATGATGATTATGATAAGTTGGAGCGATGGATAGTTTTGTATTATATTATAGATGCTAAGAAGGATACTCTCGAGCATATATTAATTGTATTTTTATTTAAGTAGGCGATATCAAACCGAAATATTATTATGATTGCATGGATGATTTCCGAATATTGATTTATGTATTTGGATTGAGAATAAGACTAATGTTGGCCAAAACTATTTATAATTGGAATTGTTATCAGGTGATATCAGTATTTACAAAGGAGGTGCTGCCAAAATTTTCAAAGATTTGGAGATGATTATGATAATCTGTCAGTTTAAAAAGATGTTTATGTTAATTGAGAATATTAGAAATATGGGACCATTACAAACCTGATCAATAATATATTGTAGTCATGCATAATTAATCCATTTCAAACTCTTCACAACCATATTCAAGATTTCCAGATTAACACTTATTGAAATTTCTAAATTAGATAACAAGTTGAGCAACATCAACCATTAATTTAAATTAATATTTATAACAATTGATAAACAATATATGAACTAATCTATTATATAATACAATTTGTTAAAATATGGTTTATTGTAAAAAGTACTCATAACAAGTGTCATGAACACGTAGCTCTCATCTCCACGAACGCAACGGCTAAAAAATCACCCAAATCTGACTCTGGGTGGTCGAGATATCGCCTGAAAACCAAAACTAATGCTTAGTGAGTTTGAACTCTTCTTAATGGGTCTGGACTGTGCTTATTAGGTTAGGTTACTGTTGCAGAGGTCCAATAACCCATACCCATCTAACTTAAGTGGAACGGGTTAACGGGTCGGGTTTTAGGTTGCAATGGGTTAGATTTGGATCCAATTAGAAGAAGAGAATGGAGAGAGAGAGACCATAGGAGAGGGAGAGAGAAAGATGCAGTGCTAGGGAAAGGCGGTGGCTTGGCTGGAAAGCACAGGCGGCAGAGGTTGCTACGCCAGTGACAGCGGCGACGCTGCCGGCGCGGCAACGGTGAGAGAAAAGAAAGAGAGGGAGAGTGAGAAGGAGAAAGAGAGAAAGAGGAGAGGGGGCTATGGTTGGTGGCACCAGGCCGGTCTAGGTGTCGCGGCGATGCCCAGATCTGACGGCGGTGGCCAGCTGATGAAGTAAGAGGAGAATGAGAAGAAAAGAAAGGGAGAAAAAAAAGAAAGAGAAAGTGTAACACCCCATCGTAGAATACGTACTAGATATGTGTTCTGATTTTTGATCATATTCTTTCAATTTTTCTTCGTATTTGTTTTGTTTTATGATTTTTTATATCATCATTTGGTATTTGGATCCGGATTCCTGATTTCATAGTTAACCCGAGTCTGAACCGGGGACCCGACCCCAATTATTGATCGATTTGACCTTTCTAATAGTTAGATTTGACCAATTTAGTTTCAAACATCGTTTTTCAATATTTTAGATTTTTCATGATTTTTTGAAATTTTTCTGAATTAAATTGCAAAATCTTTCAAACCGGCATCGACCGTTGCCGCCGATCGATTCTCAGAATTTTAATTTATAAATGAAGGTGAATTTTTAGAAACTGCTTTCATATTATTTCTTAAAATCACATTTTTTTTGAGATTTTTCTGACTATATTGGAATTCGACCGAATTTGGTGTCGACCGATATTGCTAGTTGATCCTAGAATTTTTAATTTGAAAATGGGATCAAATTTCTAAAATTTGATTTCACCATGTGCCTTAATATAATATTTATTATTTATGAAAAATTTTGGGGATCGTTCTGAGTTACTTTATTTTCTAGGCTTTTCTGAAATTTTTGGTGTTTTCCCAAATTCTGAAATTTTATTCAGATATTTTTCTTTTATTTATTTCTATTTTTATGATTTTTTTCTCCACTTATAATTTCCTCCTCTTTTCCTTTTCTTTTCTTTTCTTTTAAATTTTTCTCAAAATTTATCCACCATACAATAAATATCCCCAACCACTTTTCTCTCTCCTCATTTATGACGAGTACTCAGCTCGTACCCAGATGCATACCTCAGTGTCGCGTCTAAACTTAATCAAGCTCGATGCGGGTTTGATTTTAATGAGATGCAGGTCTCATTTCTATTGAGATGCGGATCTTAATCATTAAAACCCCCACTCCCTTATATATATTTATATACCCACACCCTTTTTCTTTCTCCCTCTATTTTTTTCTTCTTCTTCTTTCTTCAAAACACAGCACAGCCGTGTCCTTTATTTTGACCGATGACCTTGGGCGGCTACCACCTCCACCAACCACCACAACCTCCCCAACACCTCTCTTTCTCTTCCTACTCCAAAACCCATTACCATCAACTTCTCCTTCTTCTTCACCAAAACCACCTCAAAACCACCACCTTCTCCACCATCTCCACCACCACCAATACCATCACGACCACCACCACTGGAAAACTTTCTCCTCCATCGTGCTCTTTATTCCTAACCTCTCATTGCTTTTCGAAATGTCATTTCGCCAACCTCCAAAATCACCTCCTTCAACTATAGTTGCACCCCATCTCTTCCTTCTCTTTGGGCCCTACCTGGTCGCGTCGTCCTCTAGTACCCCGGCCGCTACCGTCGCCTGGCCGACCCCAGGCTGACCACTACCCCTTTTCCTTCTTCGTCTCTTTTCTTTTCTCCTTTCTTTTCTTTCTTTCTTTCTTTTCTTTCTTCTTTTTCTCTTCTCTGTTCTTTTCCTTCTCTCTCTTTCTCTTCTGCTTTCTCTCTCTCTCTCACTGTATTTTCTCTCTCTATCTCCCTATCTTTTTCTCTCTCTCGCGTTCTCCCTCTCTCTTACTGCATTTTCTCGCTCTAACTCCTTATCTCTCTCTTTCTCTCCTGCGTTCTCTCTCTCTCTCTCACTGCATTTTCTCTCTCTATCTCCCTATCTCTCTTTTCCCTAGTTCTCTTCTATTTTCTCTCTCACCCTCTCTCTGGCCCAACGCGAGGCTCAACTCCAGCCTGACGCAGGGCTTAGCTCAGGCTTGCTTGGACACGAGGGTGACCCCTCTCTTTTCTTTCTTCTTTCTTTCTTTCTTTCGTTGCCCTACTAACTCTCTCTTTCTCTTGATTTCTCATACTCTCCCTATATATATATATATATATATATATATATATATATATATATATATATATATATATATATATATATATATATATATATATATATATATATATATATTATTCTTATAATATTTGAACGCGTCGCGCGTTGATAAGTTGGACCTTTCAGACTTCGAAGATTTTCCTGCGTTTTCTGTAATATTAGGCGAGTGTTCTCTTTCTTTCTGGGTTTTCCCGCTTCGTCAGGTTGATTCGTATTCATGTAATTGTATAGCCATTATATTGGTGGATCTGTATTTGTACCGGTGATTCTGTGAATTTGTAACGTATTGGTGGTGTGATGTATTTGTACTGATCGGATGAATGCTTGTAATAATGTAGACAATATTCTATATGTGTGCTGTTTGGTACTAACATCTTTTGCAGATACTTATTCAGCCCCTAGGATTAATCACTTTGTGGTTCTATATTATAACCTCCGGTTTAACCTCTCTGAGGTTTTAAAAGTCCTCTAGACTTTCTATATCCTATGCCTGGAAGGCCTAGCGTCAACACTTTACCGCTAACTCTATTTGAACATAGTTACCCCGTGAGCATGGTTGTGCCGTGAACGGTAGTATGGCGTTCATACGCATGCTGTGACACGTGCGTTTAGCTGTACTGCAAGCGATAATCACGCCGAGCGTGATAGCATCTAGTGTTATACATTAGCTTCGCTCCAACTCGTTTAGCTTCGCTTGAATGTTCGCTTGCCTACTCGATTAACTCTTTTTTTAATGGTTGTGAAGAGTTTGAAATCTCTACTTAAACTGTTTTCCAAAATTGAATATTTTTCGGTGTTTGTACTGATCTTCCATATCAATACCGTTTTCTTATTTTCGTGTTATTCGACAAATGATATCTGTTGTATTATTGCTTGACGTGATTTCGCCTGCCTGTTATTACTTGATACCTGTATGTTGCATCTGCCTGAACCTACCTGATATTACCTGACATCTGACATGTGATCATCTGACACCTGCCATGCCTAATACTTGACCTTATAATTGTCACAATATGTGAATGAAGACCTGACATCTTGATATATTCTAAAACAATCCGTACTTCTGATACAACATGTACTCATGATAAACCTGACATGCTCTTGCTCATTCCCGTACTCTGATAATTATCTAATAAACTATAAAAAGGATAACTTATATCAGGTAAGGGGAAATTGATGGACTTCAGCTGTGATTTTGAATACAATGGTATTGAAAGTACACCTAGAGGGGGGTGAATAGGTGTACGGCTAATCTAATGAACTAAATGCGGAAATTAAAACTTAATTGCAACTACACTTAATGCAACCAACGAGTGTAACCGAATTCCCGGTGAAGGGCTCGGGACTAACTCCTCTTGATTCCTCTGAATAAGAGTTGCGGCGCTATATGAATCTCTCGTGGTTAAGCACAAGTGAGGCACACACAAACAAGCCAAGCATATAATGTATGTATGACAATATGAATAATGCAAGGCACAATAGTAAAGAGAGAGAGAGAGAGAGAGAGAGAGAGAGTAAGAGTCAATCGATCAAACACAAACACACGAATATGTTTCGAGGTTCGAGCACACAGCTCTACGTCCCCGCCTTCACACAGAAGGATTTCCAATCCACGTGTCCACACAGGACTCCCACACAGGGAACCTCCACTGAGGATTTGGGGTAAATACAATATAGAATACACAACTCCTCTCTCAACCAAAACAACCTCTATACTTAGAGGCAAGGCACAAAGCCACAACAAATACCACCTCACACAAGAGGGGTAGGCACTTAGCCAATACAAATCAATCACCTCACACTTGAGGGATTCAACCACAAACTCCACCTCTCACTAGAGGGAGCCAAACACCAATCTCCACCTCTCACTAGAGGGAGCCAACCACCTCTCCAAAATCAACCTCTACCCAAGAGGGATAACACAAGTAAGGAGGGTTTATAACTTGGTGGTATATCTCAACCACAAACCAATTTCCCACAAATAAAAGATCCTATAGATATGATAGAATGATATAGCTCAAGTGTGGAAAAACAAAGAGTTTGGAAATCAAAAACTCAAAGAAAATGCTTGGGAAACAACTAGAATAAGTTTGAAATGAAGATCAAAAGCAATATCCCAAATATCCAATTTTCTTTGATTTTTCCAACCCTTTAAAAACAAATAAAGATGAATCTTTTTTTACTCTAAAAACACTTTTGAAAACTTGTATAAAACACTTGTAGATAGGAGAATTTTTGCTCTTTAAAATCTTCGAGAAAACCTCTCTCAAATAGGGTATTTATAACCCCTAAAAGGAATCTTCCCGTTGGCAGCTGACAAGGCCAGAATCGACCAGCCTTCCGGTCGACCGACCAACGGTCAAATTTCTGACCGTTGAGCCATCCGGTCGACCGCCCGGTCGACCGCCCGGTCAACCGGGCCCTGAACCAGAGAGCAACGGCTCTCTGGCCGGTCGACTGCCCGGTCGACCGGGGCAACCCGAGAGTGGGTTGACTTCAGTCGGTCGACCGGCAAACTGACACGGCCAAGTGCACATCCTTGTGCACGTCCGGTCGACCGCTTCGGTCGACCGGCTCCTGGTTCGGTCGACCGGGACGGTCGACCGCCAGAGCCTGGCAGAATTATTTTGGGACTGAAAAACTTAGTTTTTAAATACAAAATATGTAACGCCCCGGTTCCACGGATACGGGGACGTCACTGCAACGTATATACGTAGGTCAAAAGAAGCCCCCACGTATATACGCTAAGCATAAAAGTACAAGCAAGGATCAGAGTACAACACAAAGCGTGGTATATTCATATGCCAACATAAAAGATTCATATACAAAGTCATCACAGTATGATAAACATATACACATTACATGTGTCTTTATCATAACAAGTCCAAAAGTAAAATATACAAGACATACACGAGATGCTCACGAGCAGGACGAAGATCCCGTGAGTCAAAAGGAAGGGTTTGGCACGGGAGAACTAGAACAGATCAGACTGCTCGCTCAGATACTCTTGGTCCTCAGTGGATGGCTCCACTTCGTTCCAAGTCTCAGAATCTGAATATGCAAATCCACAGAATCAAGACATATAATAATAAACAAGATATGGCCAAGTGGCGAAGGAACAAGAATAAGAAGATGAAACAGTAATAAGTGGTATCGACTAACAAGTGATGAGAACAATATCATATAAGGTCATAAAACAATACATCTACAATTAACGTCTTATTATTACTTGTCTCATTGGGATATCTAGCTATGTGACCCAGCGTCCCAGAGCACATAGATCCATATCTCAACAAGGCAAGGGGGTTGTTGGAAATCAGCGGTTGTATCGACGAACTATGTTTACAGTGGACCCCGTACATGCCCGGGATAACGGTCCAATATTGTTCCGTTGCTTGGTGACGGAAGCCAGCCGTTAGGCCCAATAGGAGGGACTTATGTATGCCCTCATCAATATGGTACCAGCAATACAGGGATCAAGCTCTCCCCTCGGTCCCCTGGAGGCCCACAGGTCAGACCGGAACATGGGTTGCACAACACTCCTAAAAGCCACTGTAAACACGAACACATATCGATATCCGCATGTCTTCCCCCGGACCCAATGTAAGTTGGTCTATTTTATACAAAAGTCAAGTCTATCATGCTTGGTATAAGTGATAGCATGATAAGGTGGAGATGTACATATTAATTAACAAGTCCTACAAGTCCTAACATGAAAGTACATGGAACAAGTCATGAAGTATAAGTGGTGTGATCCACCAAGTAACATGTCATGTGGTAGCAATTATGAAGCATAAACGAGATTAACATATCACACATGTATCAATGTAAGACCAGAATTTAAAACAGAAAAGGAAACAGAATTCTGGCCCAGGTTTGAACTGGCGGTCGACCTCCGGTCGACTGCCGGTCGACCGGGAATTGTGAAGGCGGTAGGGTGCCGGTCGACTTCCGGTCGACTGGCCAAAGTGCGTGAGCTCCAGGTCTGACCGGTCGAGTGCCGGTCGACTGACGGTCGACCGTACCAAATGCGTGAGCTCCAGGTCCCCTAAGCCGGTCGACTGGTTGGTGAACCGGTCGACCGCTAACTCAAATTCGTGCACGTTTGTGCATATCGGTCGACTGCCCCCCCTGGGCCGGTCGACCGGAGTTCTGAAATAGGCCGTGGTCTGTTCTGAAAATTCAGATTTTTGTGGTGGTTGTTTTGGATGGATAAAAATATGATTTTTATAACATAAAGTGACATGATTTATCAACACAAATATACTAGGAATATTACGAGTCTTGGTGAGTAAAGATACTCACTTCGGACGGTCGTTTGGAATTTCTACGAGTTCCGAAGATTCCGAATCACCAACTTAATTCTCGGCGATTTCGCGGACGATCCCAAAATCCAAGTTGTAGTTCTTGAAATGGAAGAGAATACCTAGGGTTTGCTTTGGAAAAGGAGAAGGCTTTTGCAAAGGTGGAGTTCTTGATGAAGTGAAGAAAAGAATAAAAATGTAAAGGATTTGATTTAAATAGGATTTTGATTTGTAAAGGGGAAGTAATTAAATAATAGAGAGGGGCTTTTGTGCAAAATAGGGGATGAGATATTTTCTTGACCAATCATAATTAGCCAAGTGGGTGTGAGGCGTCTCCTTTGGCCAATCACCATTAGCCAAATGGGGGTGAGGTGGAGGGTCATTAATGAGGGTCATTAATGGTGAAGTGTGTGGAAGTGGAGAGGTGGAAATTAAATGGAATTTTGGAAATTCAAAACTCCTTTGGCTTCATGAAGAAGGAAAGGAAAATAGAGAAAAGGAAAAAGGAAAGAAAATTAAATTGAAAGGATATTTTCTCTAACTCAGAAAATTATAATATTAAAATCGCGAGTTCCTGGGTCAAAGTCGAAAGTACGGAAAACATTTCGGAAAATACCGAAATCGTCCGAAATTCAAGTATCTCGGAACGACTCCTAATTTTCACCAAAAATCTATAATAATATACAAAGACTTAAAATGAAATCCTTTTTGAGAAATACTTTATAGTTTTAATTATAAAAATCCCGGTATCAGTGATTTACCGACTCCGTACGAATTTTCATAAAATCATAAAATTCTCAGAAAAAGGCCTTAGCTAGGAAATAGGATTCTCAACAATAAAGTCTAAAGGACTTCTAAGAATTCCTAACAGTTTGGAAAATAAAAATCAGAAAATTGATCAGCGGCGCTGGTCGACACGGTTTTGAAGAAATTCATTTTAATTCCAGAAAATTCCAGAAAATCACATAAAACCTAATATATTGGAAAATAATATTTGGAATTGAAATCGGATAAATACGGAAAGTAAATCAAAAAATACGACTGAAAAGCTGAATACGCAACAAAGTATGTATTCCGGAAACGAGGTGTTACAATCTACCCACCTTACAAAAATTTCGTCCTCGAAATTTAGTAAAGTGAAAGGCAACAAGGAAGGTCATGATAAATGGAATATAACGGTAGAGGGATAGAAGGAAAGAATCTTACCAAGTGGTGAAGAGTTGAGGATATCGCTCTCGGATCAGATCCTCTCGCTCCCATGTGGCCTCTCCTGGCACATGGCGGTTCCACGACACCAATACTAAAGGAATAGCCTTGTTCTTTAGTGTCTTCACACTTCTGTCCAAGATGGCCATCGGATGCTCCTGATATGATAAGTCCGGTTGTAACTCCAGCTCGGAATGATCCAAAATGTGGCTGTCATCCTTAACATATCTCCTCAACTGAGACACGTGGAAAACATTATGAACTCCGTCCAACGATGGCGGCAACGCCAATCGATAAGACACATCTCCCACTCGATCCAATATCTCGAATGGGCCGATATACCTCGGACTTAGTTTCCCACGAGTGCCGAACCGGATCACTCCCTTGGTCGGTGAAATCTTCAGGAACACATGATCTCCAACTCCGAATTCCAATGGCCTCCTCTGAGAATCTGCCCAACTCTTCTGCCTACTCTGAGCTGCTCTGAGATGCTCTCTGATAACTCTGACCTTTTCTGTAGTCTGCATCAGCATCTCTGGTCCCAATAGGCTCCTCTCACCAATTTCATCCCAACAAATCGGTGACCTGCACTTCCTCCCATACAGTGCCTCAAAAGGTGCCATCTTTATACTTGCCTGGTAGCTGTTGTTATAAGAAAATTCAGCCAAGTGAAGATGGTCTTCCCATGAACCCCCGAACTCAATCATGCAGGCTCTAAGCATATCTTCAAGGATCTGGATGGTCCGCTCTGACTGTCCGTCTGTCTGGGGATGATAAGCTGTACTGAACTTCAGACGAGTGCCCAGACTCTCTTGGAGACTCTCCCAGAAATGAGATCTGAATCTGGTATCTCTGTCTGAAACAATACTGACTGGAATTCCATGCAGGCGGACTATCTCCCTTATATACTTCTCTGCCAAGACCTCAGTTGTCTGTCCGACCCGGAATGGAATGAAATGGGCTGACTTAGTGAGGCGATCAATGATGACCCACACAGCATTATTACCTTTGGGACTACGAGGTAATGCTGTGACAAAGTCCATCGTGATATGCTCCCACTTCCACTCGGGTATTGGCAAAGGTTGAAGAAGTCCAGCTGATCTCTGATGCTCGATCTTTATCTGCTGGCACACCAAGCACTTAGCCACAAACTGAGCTATCTCTCTCTTCATGGCATTCCACCAAAAGTGTTTCTTCAGGTCCTGGTACATCTTGTTTCCCCCAGGATGTATAGAATATGCCGAACTGTGGGCTTCAGCCAAAATCTTCTGTCTCACTTCCCCCTGGGGAACACAAAGTCTATCTCCAAAGTATAAGGCATCATCAGGACGAATACAGATATCCGTCCTCAATCCAGCCTCTACCTGATCTCTGAATGCCTGAAGTCTGGGATCCTCCTTCTGTGCTTCCTTAATCTCCTCTATCAAAGATGACTGGATCTGTAAGGCCATAAGCTGTCCTGTCCTCTCAGCTCCTCGAACTACCATCAAATCCAATCTGATAAAATCCTGAATCAACTCCTTTTGCTGAGTGAACTGAACAAGTACCCTGTTCTCTGGCATTCTGCTCAGGGCATCAGGAACTGTATTGACCTTGCCTGGATGGTATTGCAAGTCAATGTCATAATCAGCCATAAGCTCCAGCCACCGTCTCTGCCTCATGTTCAGCTCTTTCTGAGAAAAGATATACTTGAGGCTCTTGTGATCTGTATATATCAGCACTCTATCTCCCAGAAGATAGTGCCTCCAAATCTTCAAGGCAAAGATCACTGCTGCCAACTCCAAGTCATGAGTTGGGTAATTCCTCTCATGAGGTTTCAACTGCCTGGATGCATATGCTATCACATGATCATGTTGCATAAGCACGCATCCTAGGCCTTTACCTGAAGCATCACTAAAGATGACCATTCCTCCTCTCCCTGAGGGAGTTCTCAAGATAGGAGCTGAAATTAGCTTCTGCTTCAACTGCTCGAAGGCTGCATCACACACCTCTGTCCAGATGTACTTCTCCCCTTTCCTGGTGAGCTTAGTCAATGGAGCTGCAATCCTAGAGAAGTCCTGGACAAAGCGTCTGTAATAGCCAGCTAGTCCAAGAAAACTCTTTATCTCTGTCACCGTCCTCGGAACTGGCCACTCCTTTACTGCCTGGACCTTGCTCGGATCAACTGAGATACCTTCTGCTGACACCACATGTCCGAGAAATGCTATACTATCCAGCCAAAACTCGCACTTACTCCTCTTGGCATGAAGCTGCTCCTGCTGAAGTGTCTGCAACACAATTCTCAAGTGTTCAGCATGCTCCCTATTGTTCTTTGAATAGATCAAGATGTCATCGATGAAAACAACAACAAACTGATCCAAGAAGGGCGAGAACACTCGGTTCATCAAGTCCATAAACACTGCAGGGGCATTAGTAACTCCGAAAGGCATCACTAGAAATTCATAATGGCCATATCGGGTCCTGAATGCCGTCTTCAGTACATCCTCCTTCTTCACCCTCAGCTGATGGTAACCCGACTGTAAATCCAACTTGGAGAATACACGGGCTCCATGAAGCTGATCAAATAAGTCATCAATCCTAGGAAGGGGATACCTGTTCTTGATGGTGACTTTGTTTAACTCCCTATAGTCAATACAAAGTCTCTTGCTACCATCCTTCTTATTGGCCAACAATACTGGAGCTCCCCAGGGTGAAGTACTCGGCCTGATCAATCCCTTATCGGAATACTCCTGTAGCTGCTTCTTCAGGACCTCCAACTCCGTCGGTGCCATTCTGTACGGAGCCTTAGATATGGGAGCTGCTCCTGGAATGGTCTCGATGGAGAACTCAATCATCCTTACAGGTGGCAGTCCTGTGATCTCAGCAAACACCTCCGGGAATTCATCCCACACTGGCACCTTCTGCTTCTGAACCTCCGAAGAAGAAATCTGAGACTTTCCCTTAGTGGACTTCACTTCTCCACTAAACTGAAACTCAGGCTGAAGGGGAATTCTAAAATTGATCTTCTTCTCTCTACAATCAATTACAGCATAATACTGACTGAGCCAGGTCATGCCTAAGATCACGTCGTACCCCTTAGTGTCAAGTACGAGCATATCTATGGCTAAGACCTTGTCACACAGTTCTACTGGGCAGTCAGTACACACTCTATATGATAAGACTACCCCATTACCTGTACTTATCTCCCACTTGTGGTCTAATAATCTAACAGGAATAGAATGAACGGCCACAAATTTATCTGAGATATAACAGTGGGATGCACCAGAGTCGAATAAAGCGAGAACAGGCTTTGAGTGTACTCTGATGTTACCTGTAATCACTTCCCCTGAAGCCTCAGCCTCTGCCTCTGTCAGGTTGTAAGCCTGACCTCTGCCACGCCCGGCTGCTGTCCTACCTCCTCTCTGGACTGGGCGAATCATATGCTGTGGAGGAAGGGGTGCTCTCCTCACCACTGGTCCCTGATCCCTCTGCCCAAATGGCCCTGGTACTACCCGCTGTCCACTCGGTCCTGGAAGTGCTGGCAAGGTCTGGTTGGCTCTCCCAAATCTATTGTGTGGACAAGTCTCTACTGCATGATCTCGAGACCCACATAATAAACACAACCCATTTGCCCTCCGGCAATTTGGTCGAGTGTGCCCTGGCTTCAGACAGAAGTTGCAGAAGATAGATGATTGGGCTGCCTGGTAAGGTGCTGGCCTAAAAGGTTGCCTCATCTGGATCTTGGCTGCTCTGAACGGACCCCCTCTTCCCATGGGTACAAACGGCCTCTTTATGACCTGATTCCCCATCTGGTTCTCTTTCTCCTTCTCAAACCCACGCTCCACCTCTCGAGCGCTGGTAAGAACCTCTGCATATGTCTTCAAGTGTTGGGGCATGAGGTACATCTGAATCTTCATCTGAAGACCCTTCTGAAATCGACTTGCACGCTTCTTCTCATCCGTCACCATATACGGGGCGAAGCGGCTGAGTCTAAGGAAGTCTGCTGCGTACTCGTCCACCGACTTGTTTCCCTGCTGGAGTCTGATGAATTGCTCCTCCATCTCTTGCTGCGCCGTATCAGGGAAGAACCGGCTGTAAAAACTCTCGGAGAATGTATCCCAAGTGATGGGCTTCCCCAGTCTAGCTTCCTCCGCCAACCACCAAGTTCGAGCTATGTCTTTAAGCTGAATCTTGGCGACTTCAACCTGATCCTCCTTTGGTACACGGGCGGCGTTCAGCAGATCCGTAGTGTCCGTCAACCACTGCTCAGCCTCCAATGGTTTCTCTCCTCCAGTGAAGATGGCTGGCTGTAGCCGTCGGAAATCGGACACGTTCCCAGGCTTCTGTCCTCTTGGGGCTGTTAGCTCTTGCCTAAGGAGTTCGGTCTGCTGTTGTTGATTCTCCATTTGCTGCTGCTGGTTCTCCATTTGCCGCTGCTGGTACTGCTGCTGGTTATCCATCTGATGCTGCTGATTTTCCACCATAGCCCGAATGATCTGTAGGACATCAGCATTCTCTCCGCCTACAGGTCCATTCGGCACCTGCCCAACGTTGTTACGACCCGAGCGTCTCTCCATACCGTATGATAACTGGAATTGAAAACAATTGAAAAGAGTTCAGGATACGAAGGAATTGATCAATGAAGGAAGCAAGACGGACTCTATAACTTTGTACATTGTAGTTGGCATAAGCAAATTTCTAGAATTTGCCACAATTGTACTTTAGGTTTGAGAGCCTAGGCTCTGATACCAACCTGTAACGCCCCGGTTCCACGGATACGGGGACGTCACTGCAACGTATATACGTAGGTCAAAAGAAGCCCCACGTATATACGCTAAGCATAAAAGTACAAGCAAGGATCAGAGTACAACACAAAGCGTGGTATATTCATATGCCAACATAAAAGATTCATATACAAAGTCATCACAGTATGATAAACATATACACATTACATGTGTCTTTATCATAACAAGTCCAAAAGTAAAATATACAAGACATACACGAGATGCTCACGAGCAGGACGAAGATCCCGTGAGTCAAAAGGAAGGGTTTGGCACGGGAGAACTAGAACAGATCAGACTGCTCGCTCAGATACTCTTGGTCCTCAGTGGATGGCTCCACTTCGTTCCAAGTCTCAGAATCTGAATATGCAAATCCACAGAATCAAGACATATAATAATAAACAAGATATGGCCAAGTGGCGAAGGAACAAGAATAAGAAGATGAAACAGTAATAAGTGGTATCGACTAACAAGTGATGAGAACAATATCATATAAGGTCATAAAACAATACATCTACAATTAACGTCTTATTATTACTTGTCTCATTGGGATATCTAGCTATGTGACCCAGCGTCCCAGAGCACATAGATCCATATCTCAACAAGGCAAGGGGGTTGTTGGAAATCAGCGGTTGTATCGACGAACTATGTTTACAGTGGACCCCGTACATGCCCGGGATAACGGTCCAATATTGTTCCGTTGCTTGGTGACGGAAGCCAGCCGTTAGGCCCAATAGGAGGGACTTATGTATGCCCTCATCAATATGGTACCAGCAATACAGGGATCAAGCTCTCCCCTCGGTCCCCTGGAGGCCCACAGGTCAGACCGGAACATGGGTTGCACAACACTCCTAAAAGCCACTGTAAACACGAACACATATCGATATCCGCATGTCTTCCCCCGGACCCAATGTAAGTTGGTCTATTTTATACAAAAGTCAAGTCTATCATGCTTGGTATAAGTGATAGCATGATAAGGTGGAGATGTACATATTAATTAACAAGTCCTACAAGTCCTAACATGAAAGTACATGGAACAAGTCATGAAGTATAAGTGGTGTGATCCACCAAGTAACATGTCATGTGGTAGCAATTATGAAGCATAAACGAGATTAACATATCACACATGTATCAATGTAAGACCAGAATTTAAAACAGAAAAGGAAACAGAATTCTGGCCCAGGTTTGAACTGGCGGTCGACCTCCGGTCGACTGCCGGTCGACCGGGAATTGTGAAGGCGGTAGGGTGCCGGTCGACTTCCGGTCGACTGGCCAAAGTGCGTGAGCTCCAGGTCTGACCGGTCGAGTGCCGGTCGACTGACGGTCGACCGTACCAAATGCGTGAGCTCCAGGTCCCCTAAGCCGGTCGACTGGTTGGTGAACCGGTCGACCGCTAACTCAAATTCGTGCACGTTTGTGCATATCGGTCGACTGCCCCCCCTGGGCCGGTCGACCGGAGTTCTGAAATAGGCCGTGGTCTGTTCTGAAAATTCAGATTTTTGTGGTGGTTGTTTTGGATGGATAAAAATATGATTTTTATAACATAAAGTGACATGATTTATCAACACAAATATACTAGGAATATTACGAGTCTTGGTGAGTAAAGATACTCACTTCGGACGGTCGTTTGGAATTTCTACGAGTTCCGAAGATTCCGAATCACCAACTTAATTCTCGGCGATTTCGCGGACGATCCCAAAATCCAAGTTGTAGTTCTTGAAATGGAAGAGAATACCTAGGGTTTGCTTTGGAAAAGGAGAAGGCTTTTGCAAAGGTGGAGTTCTTGATGAAGTGAAGAAAAGAATAAAAATGTAAAGGATTTGATTTAAATAGGATTTTGATTTGTAAAGGGGAAGTAATTAAATAATAGAGAGGGGCTTTTGTGCAAAATAGGGGATGAGATATTTTCTTGACCAATCATAATTAGCCAAGTGGGTGTGAGGTGTCTCCTTTGGCCAATCACCATTAGCCAAATGGGGGTGAGGTGGAGGGTCATTAATGAGGGTCATTAATGGTGAAGTGTGTGGAAGTGGAGAGGTGGAAATTAAATGGAATTTTGGAAATTCAAAACTCCTTTGGCTTCATGAAGAAGGAAAGGAAAATAGAGAAAAGGAAAAAGGAAAGAAAATTAAATTGAAAGGATATTTTCTCTAACTCAGAAAATTATAATATTAAAATCGCGAGTTCCTGGGTCAAAGTCGAAAGTACGGAAAACATTTCGGAAAATACCGAAATCGTCCGAAATTCAAGTATCTCGGAACGACTCCTAATTTTCACCAAAAATCTATAATAATATACAAAGACTTAAAATGAAATCCTTTTTGAGAAATACTTTATAGTTTTAATTATAAAAATCCCGGTATCAGTGATTTACCGACTCCGTACGAATTTTCATAAAATCATAAAATTCTCAGAAAAAGGCCTTAGCTAGGAAATAGGATTCTCAACAATAAAGTCTAAAGGACTTCTAAGAATTCCTAACAGTTTGGAAAATAAAAATCAGAAAATTGATCAGCGGCGCTGGTCGACACGGTTTTGAAGAAATTCATTTTAATTCCAGAAAATTCCAGAAAATCACATAAAACCTAATATATTGGAAAATAATATTTGGAATTGAAATCGGATAAATACGGAAAGTAAATCAAAAAATACGACTGAAAAGCTGAATACGCAACAAAGTATGTATTCCGGAAACGAGGTGTTACAAAATAAATCCCATAAAATTCTCTAAAAATTCACAAAAATAGTTTTATATAATACATTGATATACAAACTTGTGTGAAAAATTTCAACACAAATTTCAAACTTTTTGAACCATTTTTGTGACTTACAAATTTTACCGAAAACCAAAAACTGTATTTTCTAAAACTTGAATTTTTCAAATGGAAATCCGATTTTTTCAAAACTCATCCAAATACAAAAACATGTTATTTAAACAACTTGAAGCATGTTGTATATGGATATAATCCAATATACATATAAAGATATATATATATATATATATATATATATATTATATATATATATATATATATATATATATATATATATATCAATGTTTTGATATTAAATCCGAAATATGTTTTGTTAAAACACAAAACTCCAAACACATGAATAGACATATCAAAATAAGTTTATCTAAGATATGAAGCATACATGTATATAGAACACATCTAATATACATTAAACCTGTAAACTTGTATTGATCTATCTATTCATGAAAACCAAGATCGGTTAAACCAAAATCGAAAACCAAAACATGAAATGTGTGTGTGTTGTGAACTTGAGCATATCACACTATCTAATCTTTAACAAATGGATCTAAAACAAAATCTAAACTATGTACCGAAGTCTACTTGACGAACTTTGTCTTCAAGCCGACTTGATCCAAACCGTGATCCACCGAGCTTGACTACAACGAGTGTTAGATATGACTTTGTTGCTCGAACTCTTGAATCACAATGTGAGAAGCTCCAAAACTCCTTTATTGAAGCTAATCACCTACTAATATCTTGGTTAAGTATCTGAAAATAAACATCATAAGAATATTAGTAAACATAATTACATGAGTTAATCATTATCAAAACTAGAGTGGAAGGCCTCTGGGCCAACAGGTATAAGGATGTTATGCAACTAAAATCTTGAGGTTCTACCTGTGGGCCCCCAGGTGTTCCGGGCGGGGTAGTTCTTACACCTCAGCTATTGTAATCAATCCATCATGAGTGCTTAGCAGCACGGGCCTGGCTAAATGTCAGGTTATTGGGTCATTGTTCCGGACATGCACGGAACCCATGGTAAACATAATTCGTTGGTCTCATCATTAGTTTCCAATAACCAACCTCGACTTACTCATATATGGATGTATGTGCATTGAGTCATACGCCATCACAATTACCTAGATATATGAATCAGACAAGTAATAATAAAAGATGTTAATTAATAGTTCATTGTTTGTTTTGCAATTCGGGTTGTAAGAACTCAGGATACGGTGACATGAGACATAAGGTATATAAATGAGATTTTCTTGTTTGAATTGTTCCTTCAAAGTACTAGTCTCATGAAGCCATAATATAAGCTTGTACAGCTGATCGAGGGAAAATCGCGCACAAAAAGTTTATGTTTTGAAGTTAAGATTTAAAATGTGTGCGCTTTGGCTTCCTCGACACTTCCGTTATAGCATAGAGGCTAAAACGAGTCGAATCCAAAAGGACGGCAGGCGACAGAAGCTTTACCGGTTGATTCACGTGTTTGTTAAAAAGTTCTTCAAAGTTTTAAAGAATGAAAAGAAAAGAAACAAAGAATGAAAAGAGAAGTGTACGGTGAAACAAGGAAGTGAGAAACATAGAAAAGAATGGTTTTTGTGATTTTTGTTTGTATGTCTAAAATAAAATAAAAAAGAAAGAAAACTCACGGCTACTAACTACTAATGACTCCACCAACACGCTAACCTCTTAGTGATAGTTGCCTCACATGTATCATTGGCCATCACTAGTCCTTGGTTCAAGAGCGATTCAAAGCATGACCCATATGTAACTCACTACAACCCAACTCAACAAACAAGTTCAAGCTACACTTAAATCATCAAAACCCAATAAGAGCAAGCATGAAGTAAAGTAATGTTAGCCTTTTAGTGGTTAGGAAGTTAGAGTGTTAGATCCATCATCATGAGCCATCAATGGCTCTTGCAAGAGTAAGGCCAAAACGAGGCTATTAGATTCATGTGGATTATCATAAAAGAAGTTAGTAAGTTGGTGGTTAGCAGTTAGTTACCATGAGAGAAAAGACTAGCTACACATGTAAAAGAGATTAGAGAGAAGAAAACAAAGATAAGGTAAGAGAGCACCTTTCATAGATTGTCACCTTCTATTACAAGCACTCTTGCTTCCCAACATGTACCACTCTCTCTCCCTAATACAAGATCTACAAGAAATGGAAATACAAGGGAGTAAGAAGAAAAACTACACTACACTACCCTAAACTATAAAATGGAAATGAAACTACTGCTAAAACTCTGTATATCTTTGCTCTGTAACCCCAGGGGGGTATTTATAGCCACCAGGGAAGAGGGGGCTAGGGGACAGGCCCTGGCCAAAAATGCGGCTGAGGCCGCGGCCATACTGGGGCCGCGCGCGGTCCCGTCTGTCCCCCGTCAGGCCCTGTGCCCGATTTCTTCTTTGCAGCCCTTGGTTTTTACAGAATCAGCTCTCTAGGTCATTGGCTATCTTTAATAGGTTTTTAATCACCAATTAAATGGTGATTTAGGGTCTTCTTCTTCATTGCACACCATGAACCTAGAATCAAGCAAGCAAAACTTTATTAGCAGAATTTAATATGAAATTAATGTGAAGATGTGATACAAATTATGTAAAATTAGAGATTAATCACACCCCCACACTTATCTTTTGCTCGTCCAGAGTAAAACAAAAAACTAAGGAATTATTACACCACTTTCGCAGGTGACGTGATTGCACTGAGCATGTGCAACAAGCCGTTAAACCTCTAAGTTTCCCCTAGAGGAGGAGTTTTTCTCCTGAGGGTTTTCAGCGGATTACACCCACAAAATCCATAAAGAAAGAAATTAAATGTCAGTATTAGACGCTTTTTGAAATAGAGAAAATTGTTGAAGTATTTTTATAAAATATAAGTGATCCAAGGTCATAGGTTAACCAGAAATTGTTCTTTTTTAACCTAAGTCAAAATGTAAAAAATCTTGTTATAAATTAAATGTAAGAATTTAAAATTGAATTGACTCTTTGATCTTTCATAAAATTCTTAGAAAATATGCACTTTGTGGACTGTGAAGATTTTTGGGATATCGACTCTAACTTTCATGCCATTTATTTATAATATATATTATTATTATTATTTTTCTTTTTTTTCTTCTCTTAGTTTTCTTAGGCTTTCTTATTTATCCGGGTAGTGAGCCTTTAGTCGGTGACTCCCAAACCAGATGGTCTTAGGGCACCAGATGAGAAAACATCCCTCGGACTTAAGGACTCGAGTAAACAAGGCCACAAAATTAAAGGGGATTATTTTGTTTTTGTCCACCGTTTTAGGTATGAATAATCATACTTCCTGAGACATAATTACCCAACTTCAATAAGTGATTTTTATTTATCATAATTTTTTTAATATATATATATATATTATGACATTTTTAGTCTTTGTTTCAATCCCAAAATTGTGTAAATGTGAAGTGCATAAATCTAAGACAAAAAATTCAAGATTAAATTATCTTTTCAATCTTACTTTCTTATCCTAAAATTTAAACAAGATCTATTATTTTGGCTTGGTTTAAAATTTAATAATTTTAGATCTTCCTAATTCCTAAGATAATCTTAATTTTCTTAAAAATAAATCAAAAACTATTTCTCTGGTTTCAAAAAGTTTTGTAAAAAGAAAAGAAGAGTTTTTGTATAAAAGATTTTTTTTTGTTTTGTTTAATTAAAAAGAAGTGTAAAAGAAAGAAAATATAAAACTAACTACGTTAGTAAACCCTCCCCCACACTTATCTCATGCATGGTCCTCAATGCATCGTGAATATATAAATACATGAAACAAATGGAGAGGGAAGGAAGATTACCTCAAGGGGTGGCTCCGGTGGTGGTCGGATTGGGCCAAGCGTTGCGACTCAATCAAGATATTGTGGATCTTCCAGAAACCCACCAAGGACCTCTCTAATATGACCCAAGAAAAGAATGATGGATGGAATGGTCTTATTGAAAAATTTATCCCCATCTAATTTTTAATTTTCAAAAATAATTACTGAGTCACTTTTGTCAACATTCTTGTCCAACAATGAAGTGTGATTTTTGAAAATGATGGATTTGGACTTAAATGGAATAAGAAGAAAAACCGATACCGACTCGGGAAGTTGACTCAGATCAAGTCGAGAGTCAACAATGAGAGTCGAATTGGTTCAAAAATAGGGTCCAAACTAAAGAATTGATGTTCACACATTTTCCCCATCAATGAAGTGTGATCATAAGATATTGGTGATTCAATTTCATGGTGTACGGGTACAGGATGCAATGTTGACTCCGGAATAGAGAAAAAATCTGGTAAAGATACCGGGGTCATTATTGAATCAAAAAGTGAAATAGAATTACCAACTTGAGGTTCAGGATCACTTTCAGGTTCGATTTCAATTTCAGGAAAGGGATAACTTGCCAGAATGTCCAGGCGACTTTCATAACTTGGAGTGTGGTCAAGTTCAAATGTGTGTTCGGAAATTGAATCTAGATCCCCAAAATGACATGATTCTTGGGTCCAATCAGTAGAGTTAGGGATATAAGAATCAGTCAAAGGTTAACAAGAAAGACTTTTCTCGCTCTCATTGATCAATTCGCTCATAAGTGAGTCTAACCTACTAATAGGCCGGGTAATAGAATTTGGATTTGGAATCATGTCTTCCATACTTTTTGCGATTGGTTCTTCGTGAAAAGATGAGTATGGAAGTTGATTTTGAAAATTATGATGAAATTGTGAGTCCATTGGATTTTGTAATTGCTGCTCGGACTCACGCAAGGGTTCTATACTCAAGTCTAGTATTGATGGTTGTTCATTTTGAATAGGTGATACTGGAAAAGATGAGTAGGACTCTTGAAAATGTGGTTGAGATGATGAGTCCAACATGTTTTGTATTCTTTCACAAAAGACTTCCAAACGCTTTTCTAGCTCAGATTCTTCTTCAATTGGATGCTCTAGAAAAGGAGTATGTGGAGTTTGATGTGGGAAGGATTGTGAATTGAGCAAATTTTGCATTTGTTGTAGGGACTCTTCTATACTCCTTTCCAAATCAGATTTTTCTTCGGGTGGTGGAACAGGAAAAGGAGTATATGAACCAAAATTGGGGAATGAACTTTGTGAAAATTGTGGATAAGGCGGCTGAAAATTTGACTCGGGGGAGGTGAATCTCCATGAACTCTGTGAAGAGTTGAAATTATTTTGAAAATTATGGTCATAATAATGGGGGTACGGGTCATATTGATTGGATAATCCCAACCCGGCATAAATGGTTGGTTCATGTTGTACATAGCCGGGTCAAAGTTATCCGAGTCAAATGAGGTCTGGGTGAAATATGGATTCATATTATAATTGAAAGAATTATTGTTAATAAAATCTATATCACAATTTTCAAGAAAAGAAAAACAAACAACCAACAAAGAAAAAGAAAAGAAAACAAGCCTATGCTAGGTTGACTTGGGCTAGACGACTCCTAACTGGTTAGACTGTCCACGGGGGGTATATTGTCGGAAGCTGACCATGAGTTAATCGGCCAGGTAGGGGCAAGATCAGTGGGAGGTATCCGTGCCAGAGCAACGAGGCTAATTATGTCAAACCACTGTTCTTCGAGGTTTCGCCTCTTAATCCCCAACCTTAGACACCGATTTAGCAAGAGTCAAATTCTAACAACTTTCCCCTTAGGTCAACCTCTTAAATGAGTCCGAGATGTCCCTAAGGGCCAATGTCTAGCAAATTTTATTAAGGCTTGGGTTGTGTGAGTGGGGAGGTGATTTTTGGGCCAAGGGAGGGTAATGACTTCCCCACCTTATGTTGTCTTGGGTTTTGCCCTTAAGTTTAATTTGTGCAAGTGTGCAATATAGATAAGATGAGCACAAAAAAGTGAGTAAATCACTGAAGTGTTTGTCCTATGCTATATGTGATGCCATATGTACACCTCCTATCAATATCACAGCAACACAAGAGTAAAATACAGTATATTGGAATGAAAAATTGACTCGTGCCTAGATGCAAATGTCTAAACCGTTTTAAAGCATTAAATTACCGTATTTTAATTCTTAATATTATTTACAGTGTACAGGTAATAAAAAAATTTAGCAGAAAATAAGAATATACAAGAATTACCCGACCACACAAGAGCAAGTATGGACTTCCGCAACGCTAAAAATTAACCTGCACACCAAAAAACAAAGAAGAAAAGTTAACAAAAATGTAAAATCAAACCGTTCCCATCCCCGGCAACGGCGCCAAAATTTGATCGAGGGAAAACTGCGCACAAAAAGTGTATGTTTTGAAGTTAAGATTTAAAGTGTGTGTGCTTTGGCTTCCTCGATACTTCCTTTATAGCATAGAGGCTAAAACGAGTCAAATCCACAAAGACGGGAGGCGATAGAAGCTTTACCGGTTGATTCACGTGTTTATTAAAAAGTTCTTCAAAGTTTTAAAGAATGAAAAGAAAAGAAACAAAGAATGAAAAGAGAAGTGTACGGTGAAAACAAGGAAGTGAGAAACATAGAAAAGAATGGTTTTTGTGATTTTGTTTGTATGTCTAAAACAAAGTAAAAAAGAAAGAAAACTCACGGCTACTAACTGCTAATGAATCCACCAACACGCTAACCTCTTAGTGATAGTTGCCTCACATGTATCATTGGCCATCACTAGTCCTTGGTTCAAGAGCGATTCAAAGCATGATCCACATGTAACTCACCACAACCCAACTCAACAAACAAGTGCAAGCTACACTTAAATCATCAAAACCCAATAAGAGCAAGCATGAAGTAAAGTAATATTAGCTTGTTAGTGGTTAGGAAGTTAGAGTGTTAGATCCATCATCATGAGCCATCAATGGCTCTTGCAAGAGCAAGGCCAAAACGAGGCTATTAGATTCATGTGGATTATCATAAAAGAAGTTAGCAAGTTGGTGGTTAGTAGTTAGTTGCCATGAGAGAAAAGACTAGCTACACATGTAAAAGAAATTAGAGAGAAGAAAATAAAGATAAGGTAAGAGAGCACCTTTCATAGATTGTCACCTTCTATTACAAGCACTCTTGCTTCTCAACATGTACCACTCTCTCCCCCTAATACAAGATCTACAAGAAATGGAAATACAAGGGAGGAAGAAGAAGAAAAACTACACTACACTACCCTAAATTACAAAATGGAAATGAAACTACTCCTAAAACTCTGTATATCTTTGCTTTGAAACCCCAAGGGGGTATTTATAGCCACCAGGGAAGAGGGGGCCAGGGGACAGGCCCTGGCCCAAAACGCGGCCGGGCCGCGGCCGTATGGCCGCGAAAACGCGGCCCAGGCCGCGTTTTCGCGCCATACTGGGGCTGCGCGCGCAGCGCTTCGAGCCGCGCGTGGTCCCATCTGTCCCCTGTCAGGCCCTGTGCCCGGTTTCTTCTTTGCAGCCCTTGGTTTTACAGAATCAGCTCTCTAGGTCAATGGCTATCTTTAATAGGCTTTTAATCACCAATTAAATGGTGATTTAGGGTCTTCTTCTTCATTACACACCATGGACCTAGAATCAAGCAAGCAAAGCTTTATTAGCAGAATTTAATATGAAACTAATGTGAAGATGTGATACAAATTATGCAAAATTAGAGACTAATCAACAGCTGGTCTTGCCGATATTCAGTATTATCGATTTTCTATCGGTTTTATGATGTTTTCATAGTTTAGGAGACAACTCAGGTTATATGAACTCAGGATACGGTGACATAAGGTATATGGTATATATATGAGGGTTTCCTTATTTGGATTATTCCTTCGACGTACTAATCTCACGAATTTATGATTTGGGCTTGTATAACAGGTTTTGCTATATTCACTCTACTTATTGCCTCCTTGCATGTTCATGTATGCCTGTGCTCACCACATGATTTTTAATGCATTCTTATGATTCAAAATTATCGATACACGTGTGCCTACCTATACATGCCACTTGGATCACCTCACCACACATTAAGAAGTTGTGACTCCTCTGGTTCTGCATGTCCAAATTCTAGAGCTTAGAGCTTGTGGATTCTCCAGATTGTTGACTAGAGTGGCACAGTGAAAGCGTGGATCTTTGGCAGATCGTTTAGAGTCTTTTTTCTAGGCCCCTGCTTGTCTTTCGAGTTTTTCTTTTGTCACTGGTGAGCATCTTTTGTACTGTTCATATTTGTATATCTCTTAGTATTCTCACATTTGCGCCTATTGTTGATGTAATATTCTTGTAATATTGTATCACATCTTATGATAACTTTGTAATTATACTCATATGTTGGAATGTTTAATGCACCACGTACTATACTTTGATTCTTGTCTGTACTGATGCTTAGCGTATATATATGAGGATATTTTCAACTTACATATATACGTCGCAGTAACATCTCTGTACCTGCGGGATCGGGGTGTTACAAAAAGAGTGGAGGGGGTAGCCTGCCAATGGTTGCTGGTGGCGTGGGTCATCGGGGAAAAAGAGAGGAGTGAGAGAGTAAGAGAGAGAAAGATAGAGAGAGTGAGGTGGAGAGAGAGATAAAGATAGACAATACGGGTGAGAGAGAAATTAGAAAGAGAGAGTAAGAGACAGAGTAGAAGATAGAGAGAGAAATAAAGAGAGAGAAGAGCAGGAAAGAGAGAGAGATACGTAGAGAAGAAAAAGAAAAGAAAGAGAGGGAGAGAGAAGTGGAGAAGAGAGGAGAAGAATGGAGAAGAAAAGAAAAAGAAAAGGAAAATATAAATAAATTTTTGGTTTTATTATATTTATAAATGCATAACTAATTTTTCCAATATTTTTACATAAAAAATACTTATTTTAAAATATATAAATTTCCTATAATAATATTACTTTACATAATATTTATTTATCAACAATTAAATACTCATAGTATATAATAATTATTATATACATACGGACACATACATGAATATACTTGTAGCTATATATATATATATATATATATATATATATATATAATTTATTTATTCGAAATACATATTTTTACATAACAAAATCTTTTGAAGAATAATATAATTTATTTAATTATTGGTATAATTACATATTATCGAGTAAATACTAACACATTTATAATTATTTTAAATTTTTCAAAGATTTATTAACACTATAAATAACATTTTAGATAAAATACACATTTTAACAAAACTCAATTTATAAATCAAAATAAATCATATTTTCAGTGCTGTACATGTATTATCAAATTAGGGTATTACAGGTTAAACGATGGCGTTTGCCCCCTGAGGCGAGGAGGAGCTAGTGTCTTTGTTAGTATGCTGCTGATTGACAGCATACGAGGGGACCGTGTTCCCAATGACTCTGATGGCCTTGCCCTTTAACGTGATGTCGTTGAGGGTGATGACTTGCCTTTGTGGGACCATCAGCGGTATGAAAGAGGCTTTTAGAGATAGTTTTGGGTTGAATGGGGAGAGATCTTGAGTGTGGACTCAGCTGTCAATGAAAGCACCAATTTGTGTTTCTGATTTTCCACCGTAAGTGATTGGACAGTCGATTTTCACCACAAGCGAGAATAAAAATGGTGAAATCCACGTAGAGAAAATATAGCACAGAAAAGAGCGATACGGAGGAGTTACGTGCTAACCCTTCATTGGGAAAAATCATTGTGAGGAGGAGCAGCTTCACTATAATTCTCAGATTATAGGAATTACAAGAATATAGAGGGGTGTGTACGAATTAGAATCAGAATCACTTTTCTTCGTTAGAGGAGGATGTCTATTTATGCTTGACTCAGTTGTTGGCTTGAAGAAAGATGGGTACGGGCGAGATCCCCGTAACGCACGATTTGCACATGTCGATTTGTTTAAAGGGTCGTGATCACCGATGCTAGTTTGTTAGAATTGCATAAAAGAAAATCTGTCACTATCTGCCCGCACTGAGAGGTGTTACACGTTATGAACGCGGAGGAAGGTAAGACTGTGTAATTGTTAGCGGAGATCATTGGTAACCTGTTGCTAGAGCTGTTTGGTTCGGAGCTGAAGTCTTCGAAGCAGAGGGAGCCTCGCAGAGGAGAACATCTTGAGTAGGTCAGGTATAACGTAGACTTCGGAGGAGAGCTCTGACGCTCCTTGGAGAGTTGGAAGGTGAGAAATATGTACCACCATTCTAGATGGAGTCAAATTTTGATCACTACACTCTTACATAGAAAATATTAATGAGAAGAACCAAAAGAAGAATAAAGACAACCCACTGTTTGGAAACTTATTGCATGCATCGCCAAAACAAATCGCAAGTTGCAACAATTCAATTCAATGTTTAGTGTCAATTCCTAGTACGAGGTTAGGGAGAAAACATAACGAAAAACATAACAAAAATACTTGACTACTCAGAAAAATACGTGTATGAGCGGCCATTGGTACTTGCAATTAGAAAACGGTTGCCCAGAAAAATAAACCTATTTTACGACAATTTACTTTGTATCAAAACATAGTACAAATCTCTCATTATAAGAATATATGTACATATTCTCTTCCTTGATTATTACAGTACATTTCTCGAATATAGTCCTACTGTGTACGCGTATGCGCTCTCTCTCTCTCTCTCTCATATTTCTATTGAATAATGCTTTTCTAAGGAAAAAAAAAAAAAACAAAGCATTTAAAAGCAACCCATAAGGAAACTAAGAATAAAAATATTTTTTCTGTTTTCTTTTTCAGTATCTGAGAACCTCCTCGGCCAACTTCTCCACCTTGTACTGAATCTCAGGCGGTAACTTCACCACCCTCTTGCCCTTCCCCTCTCTCCTCCCCCTCCCAAAAACCCCAAATCCAAGAACCCCAGCACCTCCGCCACCTCCTCCGACCTCCACCCCGCTCTCCTCAGCGACTCCGACCACCGATCAGCTCTCAGCGCCAACACATCCAACACCACCTCCTCCTCACAATCCATCGAACAGGAAGCCGACACGTGGACCATCTCCTCCACCTCCTCCTCCCCCCACCCTCCCTCCTTCAAAGCCGACCCGATTCTATCCATGTACTTCCCGACCCAACCGGGCGCCTTCACCGGCCGGATCTCCACGAACCGTTCCGGATCCGGGCCCGAATCCGACAATGACGACGAGGAAGAACACCGCGACGATGATGACGACGATGAGAAGGACGACGATCGCTTGGTGGATGCGTCAGTCCAGAACTCGATCCATCGGGTCGAAGTCAAGACGGCAGAGGGTGGTAAGAACTGAAGGTCGGATGCAGAGGAAAAGAAGTGCTGGAGATCGACGGCGACGCAGAAGACGCGGTCCTCGCCGACGCAGAAGACGGGGTTGCCGGCGAGGGAGGGTCGGGAGGGGAGGTAGCATCGGCCGAAGAGCGGGACGAGCAGTGGGGCCCGCTTGAGGTGGGACCGAGCGGACAGAGAAGAAGAAGAAGAAGAGGTTTCACAAGCAGAAGCAGCAAGTTGAAGTGAAACGGAGAGGGCGGGGAGGCGGAAGAGGGGGGAGAGGGACGGGAGGGAGCGCCAGTCCGGGAATCCCGGGCGGAGGGGACGGCGAGGGAGAGGAGGGCGCGGAGGTCAGGAGGGAAGGTGAAGTTGAAGTGGGACTCGATGCGGATCAGCTCGGATTCGGTGAGGCCTGGGGAGAGGGGGATGTTGGAGAGCTTGAAGAGGGAGATGAGTGAGGAGGCCAGTGGGGCGAAGGAGTGGAGGCCGGCCGTACGGGGGGTAGAGGAGGCGCTGGTGGAGGAGGCGCGGTTGGAGAGGCGGCGGAGGCCGGCGGCGTGGGAGGGGGAGAGGCCCGGTGGGAGCCGTCGGTCCACGTCGACCATTTTCTTGGTTTTCTTTTGTTTCGGGGATGGCGAAGTTATGAGTCGGCGTGTTAGAAGAGAGGGGGTGTTTTATTTATAAGGAGGTAGATTTTTTTGGAGTTGGAGGTGATGGTGGGACCCGCACCTATGGGCTATGCGGAAGTTTGAAAGGGAATCCAATTATAACGTTTAGTGTTTTTTCTTTTTCTTTTTTTTTCCTGCCTTTAATAATGCTTCATTATTTGGTTTCATGATTTTAGTAGATGTTTGTAGGGCTGTTTGGATTTAAGGAATCCGAGTGAAGTGGGGAAGTGGGGAAGTATAATTGCTCATTTCCCTATCTATCCAAACACCGGAAAAGGAAAATAAAAAAACCCCCTTTTCCCTTTTTCATCTCTCTTTTACACAACCATTTTCTCACTTCCAGAGTGCTACAGTTAATTTTGTGGTCATATAAATCTCATTTATAATAAGTTATAGCATAAAACAGTTAATTTTTTGGTCATGTAAATCTCACTTGCATTCTAATTACAATCTATTTTTTATTTTTCTTAATTAATTTTTATTTTAATATTATTTTGCGGTCAACTTTGTGGTCAACTTTTCCATTTCCACTTTTCATTACCATCCAAACACCGGAAATGACAAAACATTTTCCAAACCACACTTCCCAACAACCATCCAAACACCAGAAAACTTACTACTCATTTTCCTTTTTCCTAAAGAAAATAAATCTTACTTCCTACTTCCTCACTTCACACCAATTCCTTAAATCCAAACAGTAACTGCAACTCGTGTTGCTTTTTGCAATTGTAGCTTCACGTTCACCTCGCTGCAGCCGCAAAGTGTAGTTTGGAGTCCGCAAAAAAGTGAATCTTTTGTTTGTTGCAGCTATTGATCGTCAAGCGTCAGTTGCAAGGGCTTACCGACAGAGAAAATTCGGCGCCACTTCGCTGCTAACAAGCAGTGACAGTTTTTTTTTTTTTAACAAGCAGTTATAATTTTTATTTTAAGAGGGAAGCAAGAGTTGAGTACAATACAAGAGGGGTGGGTTAGTAGTAATTTTGCTGGGGCTGTTTGGATTCCAAGAAGTAAGGAAGTGTCAATTTTTTATTTGGGATGTACATCCAAAGATTAGAAAAAAAAAATTTTATGTTTTTTCTTTTTCTCTTTTCTCTGTTACATAATTTTTTTTCTTATTTTTAGAGTGTTACAGTTAATTTTGTGACCATGTAAATCTTATTTGTAATAAATTGTAACTCAAAACAGTTAATTTTGTGATCAATTAATCTTACTTACATTCTAATTATAATTTAATTTTTTCATAATTAATTTTTCTGTTATTATTATTTTATGGTCAACTTTATAATAACCTTTCCACTTTCACTTTCATATTATTAACCAAAAATCGGAAACGCAGTATACTTTTCCAGTTCCACTTCTCAACTACCAACCAAACATCGAAAAAGATACACAGAAATTCTCATTTTTCACAAAAAAAAAAAACTATTTCCCACTTCCTTGAATACAAACAGCCCGAATCTCAGTCACTTAATACTTATTAATTTTTAATGAACATGTTTTAGTTAAGAGAAAAAAGAAAGGGTGTAAGATAAATAAGAAAAAGCAATTGCTGCAAATATCTTTGCAACGAAATAAATAAAGTCAATTTACAGATGTGTTGCTGCTGCAACAACGCTCAAATGTAACTAAATCAGCATTGCAGTTATAGTTCTAGCAACGCAAAAAATATACATTATTATTTTTTTTTTGCATATTATTGTGATCTATATTCTTCTTTACATTTCTTTGTCATAACAATTTTGTCAAAGAAGAAAGAGATTGAGAGGAAAAAGAAAATATGGTTAAAAAGATATGGAAAATAAAACAATGGAGAAAAACGAGATAAAAGAGATTCTGAACGAGATACCCAGGATCTTAGGCAAAAGGTATGCACATATGATATATGCTTCAATTATTGACGTAAAATATGCGTATCTATTTACATGTCTTTTGAGAGATTTTCTTTGAGAATGGAGAGAGAAAAGAAAGATTTAATTAGAAAGTGGAGAAGGCGGCCGTAAAAAATGGTGGGAAAGAAAACAGTAGAGAAAGACAAGAAGAAGAGGTAATGCACAACTAGCAAAATATAAGATCTCCAAGATTTCGTAATAGTGAGTTGATCCCTTAAGAACCGTTTTCATAGATTTCTTTGAGAACTTTTATATGTACCATCTGATATTATAGAGATCTGACTTTATTTGATTTGAGCTATCAGATCTGACGACCCACGTGAAAGTTCTCACAGAAATTCGTGAGAACAGTTCTTAGGAGATCAGCTCCCTTTGATAAAATGTACACATATCCAATATATAGTTCGACTGTAAACATGGTCGGCGGCGTGATTTAAAAGTATAATCAAAGAGAGGGAAGAAGGCGGTACAGGTTTGGTAGTAAAGAAAATGTCTTTAAAGAGATAAAAGAGTGGCTGTATGAAAAATGAAAGTTAGGTGTATGTGAGGACCGTCTGAGAAAAAGAGAGAACGAAAATAGATGTTTTTGAAAGCCACTCAAATAGCACATGGATGTTTTTGATAAAGAAACTTACAGGGTATTTATTCCATAATTTTATTTTTATGGAAACTATACTGTAAGTGATCAAAGTGAACGAAAAGTCAATGCCAAACATATCCTTGTCTTCCCAATTCAATGTCTTTCTTTATTCACCGTCAACGGCGCCGCCGTGGCGCACAGTAAAAACCATATTGAATAGTAAGAGTTGGTGATGGGTTTGGGGTCCACGAGAGATTGGCCGGTGGCTTAATTTTTTCTTCAAGTAGAGAGGCAGGAGGTTGGGAGAAGTCACGGTCACACGCGTGTGCTGTCACGATCCTCCAGTGCTCCATTGATTCGGTGCCGGTGGCCTCTCGGCTGATCTCTTGACTTGCGTCTCGTACGCACTCTCTCTCTCTTTCTCTCTCTCTCTCATACTCTGTTTCCACTAGCACTGGTACTAGTAGTTACCAGTTGGAAGACTGGCTCTCCATTGATGAGGTTGCGTGATGCCACAGTGATTCTCATGCACTAAAAAGTTGGGTTCTCATTAACGAAAATCACAGGAGCTGGGCACTAAAAAAAGCGCTCTCACGCAGTTTTCTTGTGCTGTGCTCAAAAGTCATGATCTGCTGCTTTTCAAGCCAAAGGTCCAATTTGAGTCCCTTCTCAGTGGAAAGTGGTGATATCTTCTTTGTTTTGTCACCTCTAATTAGTTTTTCGGTCGTGTTTGGGTTTTTTTGAGAAATCTAAAACAAATATGATAAAAAGATATGTGTGTGAACTCCAGTGAGAAACGGGTCCATAATAAGCTTCGTGTGAACTCAGCCACTATATTGATGATTTGAACTTTTCATCTTGATCTACATACTTAAATTAAGCTAATAAAGAAAAATCACGTGATTCTAAACTTTTTCACTTATACATCAAATAACATCTTTTTCTACAGCTAATATAATATATTTCGTGTAATCATTTAATGCATGAGTAAAAATATATAAATTGTGTGATTTTTACCGTTATAGCCTAATTTGAATATGTAAATCAAGATGGTCGTTTCCGGTCATCCATGAGGTAACTCATCATGGAGTTCACATGAAGCGCGTTGCCCGGTTTTCACCACATATATGAGGCTCGATGTCTGACTTGTTACGGGGAGTGAACTTGTCATGGTGACTATACTTGTGACCGAAATTGCGTTTGATATGTCACAAATCAAAGAATCAAACTTTGGAGACCAAGATACGTGAAGACAAGAGACCAAAGCCTCTAGTTTTGTTTTAGATTAATGCTTGGAGTCTTTGGACCTCTGGTCTAGTTTCACGCTAGAGATTATATGAGACAGGACTGGGGTCTCTGCTTTAGATTTAGATCAGAGCTACCGAAGGGCTCTGATTTAAGCTTATAATGAGAGGGAATTAAACGGGGTCCATGCCTTAAAAGGATATACATGATAATGCTAAATTGTTTTCACAATGAGCAATCAAAATGGTGGACGAGTCCAAGGATTTAACTTAATGTTGTCAGGTGTATTTATAAGATCCTTTGGTAAATAAATACTCCTCAAAGAGGTGGAAAAAAAAGTTCAGAAAAAAAAAAAAGTAGATTTCTTCTGTTATTACAATTTTACTCTTTCTGTTTGTGTATTCCACATTAATGGTTTTTTAATCTTTTTAATATATTAATAGTTACTATCGAAGTTTGTCTAAATTTAATTCTTGTAAGGAAATTTTGCTTGTTTAAAAGAATTTATTTAAATCTTAAAAACTTGCAATAAAATCTACAGTTTCAAATTATCCACGAATTCTAAGCGGCCAAGGTATTTGCTTATGCCAAAATATCATACACATTTTCTCTTTCATGTAAAAATCTATAAAACATATGTATGGTGTTTCAGTTTTAATGTTTTAGTTCAGACGAGAGGTTCCAAATTCGTCTTTTTTGTGTGTGTATGATAAAGTGTTATTAAAAGGTCTCCTTAGATTACAATTTAAGAAAACGGCTTAAAACTCTAACATCTCGATTTTTTTCTATGATCCAACCGCACATTATCATCTTCATGTTCTAAGATGTATACATATAAAAAATCAAGTGATTTGGACTTCGTTTACTCATTGATCTAATGGTTCTATTTTGTTCTACTGTTAAAAAACCGTTAATATTTAAACCCAAAGAAAATAGAGTAAACAAACACAAAATCACATGATTTTTTATATGTATACATCTTAGAACATAAAGAGTATAATATGTGATCGAATCATGAAAAAAAGAATGAGGATGTTAGAGTTTTAAGTTATCTCCTTAGATTGTACTCTAAGGAGACCTACTAGGAACACTTTATCCTATGTGTATGTGTGAAAAATGTATCTCAGCCGCCAGCTAAGAGAGACTCTCTCAGCTGGCGCTTCAATATGGTCGCAACTGACTGTGACATGGTTGCAGTCCACTGCGATATGGTTGTAGTCCTAAAAAATTATATTTTTTCAGTATAATTAGGACTGAAATCATGATAGTAGTCCTTAGAAAAAGACTGCTATCATGGTCGCAATTCTCGAAAAACACTGCGATCATGGTAGCAGTCCTCAGAAAAATACTGCGACTTGATCACAGTCCTCACAAAAAAACTGCGATCATGGTAGCAGCGCTCAAAATTGTGGCTGAAATTCAGCTACGTTGCACAAGCTGAGAAAATCTCTCTCAGCTGGCGGCTGAGTTAGATATATATATATATATATATATATATATATATATATATATATATATATATATATATATATATATATATATATATATATATATATATATATATGAGAAAAATGTATATCAGCCGACGGCTGAGAGACCCTCTCAGCCTGCGGTGTCGTGGCACATTATTAGCGACACTAGAAAGGACGGCCCGCTTACCGAAATAGTTGAAATTACTAAATAGCCCTGCTGTAAAAGACAATAGATTTGTATAGTTTATTATAATTTTATATTTTCTGACGTTACTCAATTTTGTCACAATTATCTTTTATAACTGCGGCCAAACTGCAAACATTTTTTTTATCAAATCACGAAACTAATTTGAATCCTTCTTTTATTATTTTTTTTGTTATCTGATTTGAAATTTAATGATTTTTTAATATAGTCGCAGTTTTACTTTTTTTCGGCATGCAATGTATAAATTATTTTTTTTACATATTGAATTCGGACAAGGACTGCGACTATGATCGCAGTGCTTAACGAGAGCAAGTCATGGTACTGCGACTATGGTCGCAGTACTCACGACAGCATTTTTTTTTTGGTGAGTTTTTTTGCTAAGTTATATGTAATAACGGTGTCTAAGGACTGATACTATAGTCGCAGTTTAGGTATGGTTTTATATGTTTGATCTTCACTGTAACTTATTGCATGCGAAGTAGGACTGCGACTATGGTCGTAGTGTTTAAGAACAACAGTGACAATCGTAGGACTGCGACTATGATCGCAGTGTTTAAGGAGAACAGTGACAATTTTCTAATTTGCGATATACAGTGAAATATACAGTAAAATATACTGATTTGAGAGGATTGCGATGATGTTCGCGGTATTATCTGTTCATATAATTTATTTTTGGACTGCGACCATGGGAGCTGTTTATAACTTTATTGAATGCAAAACTATCAAACTGTTTATGACTGGACAACGACCGTGGTCGCAGTTTCATATGTAATTATAATATGAGTACTGCGACCACTATTTCGATAAGATGCAGAATTAATACCTATACGGTATACTTTATACGTATTTAAAAAATGTGAAAGATTATTTTGCAGATAGAAGTAAATTTTATTTATAACATAATATGACGAGAAAGAGACCTTACAAAAAAAAGCATTAAAAGCTTTTAAGAGAAGACAAAATAACGTTGAATATCAGAAGATCAGGAAATCCTAATCCTCGTCATCATCACCATGATAAGCAGATTCGTCTTCTTCATTCTCCTGGTCTTCCTGTTCATCACTTATTTCCTCATCATCTTCCTGTTTTTGAGGTTTTTTTGGTTCATCGATAAACTCCCAGAATGGATCGTCTCTATCAAGCTCTTCGTCCGATCCGTTGCGAGAAAGCGAGCCTATAGCATCAGAGGACATACTTTCATCAAGCATGCCTCCCTCAAGTGGCAGAGGAATAATGTCCTCCTCACTAACCCACATGAAAACTTCATCATCATCATGAATAGGAGGATCAGTTAAAATATTATTTGATGTAGTGAGATAGTCAAAAGGAGTGAAGTCCAGACTGGTATCAGATTCCAGACTGGTATCAGATTCACTAGAATACCCTGAAGAAAGAGGACCAGTGGGGGATTGATTGAAGTTGAATTCTGAGTGTTCAGAGGAAGAAGATGGGGAAGACATAATTCAAGAATGAATTGTTTTTCTGGAAGTTTTTGAAATCAAATTGAAAAGGAGCAAAAATATAGGTTTTAGATATGAGATAATATATTAGTTACAAGCACTATATAAAGGTCAATAATGTGAAAGAACATGAATAGTAATAATAATTGTTATAGGTTGAAGAGTTATAGCTGGAGAATCCGAAGAGTTCTTTTTTGCCAGAGTTTACTACGTGAAGTACAAATAAACTTGTTATAGAATATTTTGTCTATATCTTTAGATTACGTATGGTGCACTTCTTTCCTTTATCGTGATTAATATTAGTGCATCTCTTTTTTCTAGACTGTTGTTGTATCACGGTAGATAGATTATTAATTACTTCATTAAATTCAGTGTAATTAATATAGTATTTTTATAAGATGTGATAAAGGCGAACTGATCTCAGGGTCGCATGGCTAAACTACCTTGTAAAATTATAAAAAATCTTTTACATAAGGCATGCGAAAAAATATTGCGACTTTGGTCGCAGTGCTGAAAAAAGATTGCGACTTTGGTCGCTTTTCTGAACGAGGTCGCAGTGCTGAACGATAGCATGTTTCGTCTGTTATTTTTATGGGAATAAGGAATGTGACTAGGGTCGCAGACGTGATATAAAAAAGGAATGCGACCAAAAAAGTTTTTGTTATACTATGACTGCGACTATTGTCGCAGTCGTCATTTAAAATTGAAAGTTATTTTGTATTAAGTCTGCGACCATGGTCGCACTGATTGAAAGTTTTATTATGTTATGACTGCGACTAAGATCGCGGAATTTGTAAAACGGTGAGAATTCTGTTACAGAAGGCATTCTTCTATTTATTTCACATTATGTTCATCCAATTTTTTCTCTATTATATTTTTGATGTAGTAGAATTACGAATTTTATAACTGTAGATATATTCAACTGAAAATTATTTTAGGTAATTTTTGTTTGTGGATGAGTTTATGACAGTTTAGAAGTTAAAATGGATTATTTTTGTCATTTTGATTCACGAATGTTTAGGCGGGATTTATGGGATATTTTTGTCATTTTGATTCACGAATGTTTAGGCGGGTATTTTTGTCATTTTGATTCACGAATGTTTAGGCGGGATTTTTTTGTTTTTTTTGGCGCCTACACTCTGCGGCCGATCTGTGGCATATATTCAACCACGTCACCGCGGTCAGAGAAACTCTCTCAGCCATCGGCTGAGGTACAGTAACCCCTATATATATATATATATATATATATATATATATATATATATATATATATATATATATATATATATATATATATATAGAGAAAATGGATATCAGCCGGCAGGCTGAGAGAACTCTCTCAGTCTGCGCTGACGTGGCTCAAATTGTCACGTCACTGAGTTGCGGCACGCTTTTAGGCGACTGTTAAATTACCAAATACCCCTTATGAAAAGAAACTCTTAGAGCGTTCCCTTGATTATTGTTTATTATTATTTTTCCCCCCTTTTTTTTGCCGCTCTTTATAGGGTATTCTATATAAATTACTTTTCACCCTATTTTCCTGACCTCTTTTTGAAAGATCTAGTTTCATCTTTTCAGTCTGCGATAAACTTTTTTTCTGAAAATATAAAATCTTTTTAGATCAATTTTTTTTCGAAAAGCTTTAATGTCGACGTCTGAGCAGTATACCGACGATCTTAATTTGGAAGATATTACATCTGGATCTACTTTCTCTCAGAATATTGAAAATCTTGAAGGGTTGACATCTCTGCATGCCGATCAACAGGTTTTTATTGTTTATATATATTTTAAAAACAATTTTGAAATATTGATTTTTTTTCTCTTTAGACTATGAGGTACTGCGACCGTTTTAATATTCGGTCGCAATCTTATTTGAAAATAATCTCCGGCTGTGAATTCTTTTTTTCTAGGGTATGCGTTTTAGGTCGCAGTCTTTAATAAGGAGTAATATAGATTTCTTCACATACGGATAACTGCGACTTAGGTCATAGTCTTTAGTAAGGAGTAATATAGATTTCTTCACATGCGGATAACTGCGACTTAGATCGCAGTCTTTAATAAGGAATAATATAGATTTATTCACATACTGATAACTGCGACTTAGGTCGCAGTCTTTAATAAGGAGTATTATAGATTTCATAACTGCGACTTTGGTGGCAGTCTTGAATAAGAAGTAATATAGATTTCTTCTCATACGGTTAACTGCGACCTTGGTCGCAGTAATTGATAAGAAGTAAATTATTTTTCATCTGTTATGCAACCTTGGTCGCATTTATATAACTTATATTTTATTCATTTAATTGGTGTAATTTTTTTTTTGGTAGGATATGAATGCACATGGAGAAATGTCTGGAAGCTCAGATAAGTTTTAGGGAAACAGTTCTTGTCGCATATGGAAGCATACAATTTCTACAATTCTTTTGCAAGGAATAGAGGTTTTAGCGTGAGAAGAAAAGGTACAGATAAGTCACGGAAGCCTCCACATGAGATTATTTGCAGAAAATTTTGCTGCAACAAGGAAGGTCTGAAGAAATTATGTGACAAAAGACAAGATGGGCTTACAGTGCATCGTCGAGTTAACACTAGAGTAGGTTGTCCTGCTGAGATGCATATCCGTCTTCGTTTATTTTCGGACTCAAGTCGATATTGGGTTATCACAAAATTTGTTGATACTCATTCACATGAATTGTCTAGCCCTGATAAGGTACATCACCATTACTCTCACCAGTCTCATCGTTCAACAATTAGCAGAAGCATTATGAGCAATCTGGTTGATGTTGGAATGCGGCCTTCAAATATTTCTCGCGTTGTGAATGCAATGAGTCAGGGAGAAGGCTTTGAAGAAGTGCGCCCTCAACAAGTTATTGATTTCACTCGTCAATGTAGAAATAACTGCGGTGATGAGTTTATTGCTATTATCAAATATTTTCAAGAGAAAGCCGAGACCGATCCAGAATTCTTCTTTTCAAGTGAAGTCGATAACGCGGGCACACTGAGAAGCATTTTTTGGGCTGATGGAAGAGCTATTTCCTCGTATCTTACCTTCTGTGATGTGATCGTTTTTGACACCACATACAGAACTAATCACTTGAGCTTGCCATTTGCTCCATTCACTGGAGTAAATCATCACCGGCAGTCAATTTTGTTCGGCTGTGCTTTGCTTGCTGATGAGCAGAGGGATACTTTTGTTTGGTTATTCCAAAAATGGCTCAAGTGCATGCATGGAGTTGAACCCAAGCTGATTATTACTGATCAGGATGCGCAGATTGGTGATGCCATCAAGATTGTTTTCGCAACTTCTCGGCATCGTTACTGTTTCTGGCATGTGCGGAAACATATTGCCGAGCAACAAATCCCAATGGCAAACAAGTATGGAGAAGATATGGTCTCCGATTTTCATGCTTGGTACACCTCCCGCGATATAAGGACTTGTGAGGAAAGATGGCGTCTGATGAGTGAAAAATATCAGTTAGAAGAAGAAGATGACAGTTGGTTGATGAAGATGTACAGGCTTCGTGGACACTGGGTTAATGCATATCTCAAGGATGTTTTCTGTGCTGGAATGACAACCAGTCAGAGGTCCGAGAGTATTAATTCCTTTTTTGATGGTTTTGTTAACTCAAACACTAAACTAGTGGAATTTGTTCACCAATATGATAAAGCCGTTGCTTCCCGTCGTGCATCTGAATCTCTTCAAGATTTTAGGGGTTTGAATTCTGTGCCCAATTGTACATCCAATCCATATGAGATACAGGTTTCGAAGTTGTATACACCGAAGATTTTTCAGTTGTTCCAAAATGAATGGGCAGTTGTAATGACACTGTTTTCAGAAGAGGTGGAACATGACAAACCTGGATCAATATATTTGGTTGGTAATTTTTCAGAACCAAAAGACAGCTGGGAAAAGGTCAGTTATGATAAACGAGAGGAACTTCATGTTTCTTGCAGTTGCTCGTTATTTGAAACAGAGGGTATCCTATGTGGACATATTCTGTGTATTTTGTGGCGCAATCACGTTACACATATACCGGAATCATATATACTTCAGAGATGGAGGTTGGATGCTCGTTACAAAAACATTGCAATTGAAAATGGCATGAGGCTTTTTCCCAGTCAAGGCACTCCACGGACGGCTAGATTGTTGACAGTTCATTCAAAATTTAATGCAATTGTGAACATGGTCGCTGATTCTGATGAAAATATTTCAAAGTTGGAGGCAGTTTTGGAAAGTTTTGCCCAAGATACAACTAGAGAATACAGAGCAATGTCAGGAAATGATCGTTCATCACAGCCTAAAACTGCGGTTGGTTCCAGTGGATCCGTTGTCGTATTGCGAGATGGTGAAGAATTGAATATACGTGATCCAATTGGTCCTGTACCAACCAAGGGGAGGCCTAGAGCTGCATCCAGGCTTAAGTCTGATTTTGAAGATTCTATTTCTCAGAAGGAAGTTAAGCATCGAAGATGTGGTAACTGCCAAGAGCTGGGCCATTACAGGACTGGTTGTCCGTTATTGGTATTACATTAAACCTGTTAATAATTTTTTTTTCTAACGATTAATCTTAAAAATTCTTACTATTTAATTTTTTTGGCAGAAGAAGTAGCTTTGGGTTGCTTCCATCTCGAAGGAACAAAGACTTCAATTTTTTTATGAAGTGCGACCAGGGTCGCACAGTGTAGAGAGATTAAGTTGATTTCTGACACTGGCATGTAATTATAATCAGATTTATTATCATGCTTTGATTTCTACTGTATTATTTTTGTTTGTAGTTGTACTTTAAAGTTTTAATGCTACTTTATAGTTTAATTTTTTTTGTTTATAATGTAGTCAGAGACTTTGTCTCGTTGTACATGGTTAATTGCAACCAAGGTCGCAGTGTTGTTATTGATAAAGATGGCCAGCAACTTCAATCTAGGGTCGCATTACATGTACTGCGACCAAAGTCGCAGTACGTTAGGTAGGTTTTTCCTTTATATTAACACTCATAGCGACCAATGTCGCAGTGTTGTTGTTGATTAAAACATTGCCGCCATCAACTGCGACCAAAGTCGCATTGTATTTTACTAAGGCTGCGGCTATCAACTGCGACCAAAGTCGCAGTACGTTAGGTAGATTTTTTCCTTTATATTAACACGCATAGCGACCAATGTCGCAGTGTTGTTGTTGATTAAAACATTGCCGCCATCAACTGCGACCAAAGTCGCATTGTATTTTACTAAGGCTGCGGCTATCAACTGCGACCAAAGTCGCAGTACGTTAGGTAGTTTTTTTCCTTTATATTAACACGCATAGCGACCAATGTCGCAGTGTTGTTGTTGATTAACACAATTACTGAAGGCATGTTTGTTTCTAATATCAGTACGCAATAGTAAAAACCAAGTTGTAACAAATGAAGACTGTAAATAATCAATGGAACTTATAATAAATAAATGTATAGAAATGTGTATAAATTAAATCAATACAACAAAAAAATTATGCAATGAATTGCACTTGAAAAATTTTTTACATTTATAAAAAATTGTGGTATATCAATAATTTGTCAACTATCAGTCTTCAAATGTCATATGTCGTACAATGTCTGTTTCTTCATCCCAACTCTTCTCTACATCTGCAAGCATCATGTATGCAAGCTCACTTCTTAGTTTCTGTACACCAGCAACCGTAACAGCATCAACAGCTGATAGATGATACCCAGACGCTATGCTTTCCATGTACTTGCATACATATATAGCGCAATCAACACTGAAATTTCCATAGAGCAATCATTAAATGAAATTAGATTTTGTACCAAAAAAAAAGTAGAAAATATGTAATGAAATTAGATGTCAAAAATTTATATACATGTTTGCTTGTTCGGGGCATTTTGCGTATTTTATTTTATTTTTTCTCATTTTTTTTTTAAAATGAATCTGAAAAATCTCTATTAATCTATCTTTCTGCAATGTCAATAGGAACAAAAATTAGTATTAATCAAATTAATTGCAAGTTTCCAGTAATCAAAATATTAAACTTCAACTCACCATTATTCTTGCATCATTTTTGTAAAGGTTTGTTATACTACTTTTTTTGTCAGCTGGGACCAAAGAGTTGTAAAAAATCCACTCTTCTGTGCTGCAATCGAATACCAGCAAGGTCCAGTGAAATCCCTGCTCGTCGGCACTATGTTTGTGATTGATCGGGAAGAACATGTACTGCATGTCAGCTGTCCAGTTTTTCAACAGCTTCTGCTTGATGAAATGACCTTCCAGATCTTCAATTTTATTTACAACACCGTGCTGCGGACAAGAAGAAAAAAATTTTAAATCGAATACAAAATGAATTTAAAATATAATAAAAATTTCTAAACTGCGACCTTAGTCGCACTATATTATTTAGTCGCAGTATATGAGTTAGTAGCAGTACATTTTAATTATAAACTGCGACCTTGGTCGCATCTCCGACCTTGGTCGCAGCTCCGACCTTGGTCGCAGGTCGTATCTGTTACTTTTTGTCGCAGTACCTGAGTTAGTAGCAATACATTTTAATTATAAACTGCGACCTTGGTCGCAGATCCGACCTTGGTCGCAGGTCGCAGCTGTTACATTTTGTCACAGTACCTGAGTTAGTAGCAATACATTTTAATTATAAACTGCGACCTTGGTCGCAGTACATGTGTTAGTAGCAGTACATTTTAATTATTCACTGCGACCTTAGTCGCAGTACATGTGTTAGTAGCAGTACATTTTAATTATTCACTGCGACCTTAGTCGCAGTACATGATTTATGCCTACATAGAGAATATTAGTAATCTGTTCCAGAGTTGATATTACATTAAACCGTAAAGGAGAAAGTAGATTTTTACCCAAGCTTCGCTTCGGAAGAATATGCTTTTTAATCCTTCTCTTTCTCAAAATGCTGCATGTAGAAATGAATTACATTTGAATCTAAGTCTTTACTGAACATCAGGTCCTCAATGTCATTCCTTGAAATGATGATTGAATTATTGGTATCCTGATACGCAGTAGAACTGCAAGATATTTAAAACAAAGTTAGTAATTTAATTGTTCTTATATAAAGGTATAACAGAAATTTTTTGGATATGAATTAACTTACTCAGAGTAGGACTTGTCGAAGAATTTTTTTATAAGATCTTGTTGATGGGGCTGCAGAATTCTGTATGATGTGGTTTCGGTCAATTCTCTTGATGTGGAGGAAATCTCTTTGTCGCCGAAACCAGCGGTAGAACTCGCAGCCGCAGGCTGTGGAAGAGGATTTTCATTTTTTTTCTTCTTCTGTTTTGGATAAACAAAGTCGGAGTCATCACGATCTCTTTCAGCGCGCTTTCGTTCTTTGACTCCCCTTTCTATTGTTCCTTTAGATGTTTCCAAAACAGCTTCTTTTGAGGGTTACTTCTGAGGCGGAGTATGTTCTTGAATTTCTTCTTCAGAAGCTCTATCTCTTTGGATTTCTTGAGTCATTTGACTTAGATCCAGAGAAAAACTTGGAATATCTTCCCCAGCAATAATTAAAACAGACTCAGAACCCATGATTTTATCCTCTTCCAGTTTTTTCTTCTTCTCCTCTTCAGCCTGCTTCTCCATCTGCTCCTTCATTCTTTTGTTCTCCATCTGCGCCTTCCTCCTCTTCTTCTCATTCTCTTCCTCCTCCCTCCTCCTCCTCTCCTGCCCCTCCTCTTCCCTCCTCCTCTTCTCCTTCTCCTGCTCCTCCTTTTCCCTCCTCTTCTTCTTCTCCTCTTCTTCCCTCATTCTCCTTTCATTCTCCTCCTCTTCCCTTCTTCTATTCTCCTTCTCCTTCTCCTCCACTTCTCTCCTCCTGTTCTCCTTTTCCTTCTCTTCTTCCCTCTTCTTCTCCTGCTCTTTCTCTTCCTCTTCCCTCTTCCTCCTTTCATTCTCCTCCTCTTCCCTTCTTTTATTCTCCTGTTGCCTTCTTTGGTTTTTCTTCTCTTTTTTTCTCTTCTTTTTTTTAATTTTAATTCAGCCTCGATTTTTTTCTCTGTCTCCATATTTTCAATCTTTTTTTCAAGCTGAGAAACATAATCTCTCAAGAGCTGATTTGCAGACCTCAATCGTTTTATTTCTGCTGCTTGATCATCCGGTGTAGGTGGCAAATAACCTTCAAAAATTGGTTCTTGCTCACTCGTTTCAGCTCGATCTGGCTCCTTTTCCGTCGGGATGTCAGCCTCATTCAATGTATGGCCTCCTTCTTCTCCTTCACTTTCACCTTCTTCTTCTTCTTTTTCTTCACCTTCACCTTCATCTTCATCTTCTGCTGGTTCTTCTTCCTCATCCTCTTCCCCTTCAACTGGAAGGCCAACCATAATTTTTTCATCATTAGAGATGTTGGCCATTCGACTCAAAATCTGAAAAAAAACAGAATAAAGGTAAGCTAAAAATAAAACAATGAAATAATGATACTGCGACCATGGTCGCAGTTTATTTATGAAATATTTTAGATAAGATTGCGACCATGGTCGCAGTATGTTTGTCGTGCATAAATTTATCTGCCAAGACATGCAGCTCAACACTGCGACCATGGTCGCAGTATGTTTGTCGTGCATAAATTTATCTGCCAAGACATGCAGCTCAACACTGCGACCATGGTCGCAGTATGTTTGTCGTGCATAAATTTATCTGCCAAGACATGCAGCTCAACACTGCGACCATGGTCGCAGTATGTTTGTCGTGCATAAATTTATCTGCCAAGACATGCAGCTCAACACTGCGACCATGGTCGCATTTCTGTTGAAAAGGGTATTTTCAAGAGAATGCGACCATGGTAGCACATTATTTGTCAGGCAGAAAACGAACTGCGACCTTGGTACTCAATACTGCGACTATGGTCGCATTTTATTTGTACTACACATAAAAAGAAGTTTAACTTACAATATTGCTGTCAATCTTTTTTAGATCAACTTCAAGTAGAGATCTGCCAATATTTTGGAGGTCCCATCTTACTGCGCGTGGGGTTTTTTCCTCCAAACCAGACCTCTGCTCAAAAATAGGTGCCCTCTCACACAGCCAATACTGCCAAAAATTAAAAAATAAATTAGTTTCCACAAATTTTCTCAATTTATGGGTAAATTTCATACAATGTTGGCCAAATTTCGGATTTCTACTTACAATAATTTGCACGGAGCATCCTTGCAGCTCGTACGTGGCTTGCCTGAAGATGTTCATTGACTCAATCAGGAATTGCCAAACAGCTTTTGCCCAGCATATTGTCCTCATCAGTTGCATATTGGCAATCTGTTCCACAATATACCACGGCACCATGCATTTACTGCCAGAGAAGAAAAGAGTGGCCGACATGTATAGGATGACTAATGTGGTAAAGTCTTGAGCTGCAAGTCTATTTATGTCTCTTATAATTTTCTTCATAGACATTTGCTGCTCAAATTGTTCATCCTGTGTCACATCTAATATATCCCTCCTCCTCCTCTTGACAAGAAGATCATCCAAAGCATTTTCAATAGATACTTTTGTGATCTTCTTTATATTGGGGAAAAAATATTTTATAACCCCTCTATCCTTCAGCGTACATGTCTTATTCATCACAAAATCTACTCCATTGACAGGTAGACCAAAAGTAAGGGCAACATCCTCCACTGTTAACTCAATCTCTTTGCCCCCAATTGTAAAGATCCTTGTATTACTGTCATACTGGTCTAAAATACGCAGTACGGCCAAGTTTGATTTAAGAGCCTTTTCAGCCGCAAATTCTTCATTGTAAAACGCCATGAAGATTGGGCCAAATGGGGTATTCTTCATCGCCTCTACGAAATTTGCCGGTATGTACTTCTTAATTTTCTTCATTAACTGGCACATTGGTTTTATGCTTGATCTCAGAGGACGAACCTGTATCTGTTGTTTACCTACGTAGGAAGAAAAATTAAACACTTTAGACCAATGATTATTGAAAAAGTCAGAAAATACTACGGTGCAATCAATAACAACTGCGACCCTAGAACGTACTGCGACCAAGGTCGCATTGCGACCAGGGTCGCACTACGATCAAGGTCGCATAAGACTACAGTGCAATCAGAACAACTGCGACCCTAGTCAACAGTGCGACCAAGGTCGCATAAGACTACAGTTCAAATAGAAACAACTGCGACACAAGTTTGATAAAAACATATTATTTAAAATAAACTGCGACCTTGGTGAAGACTTGAGACTACAACTCTGATTTAAACAACTGCGACCCCCATGTCGTCAGTATGTGAGAAAAAAAAGTAAATTTCATATACTGCGACCAACGTCGCATTCGTCTACAAGGAAAGGTAAAAAAAAAAAATTTCCAAAGTCGCACAGATCTGAACTGCGACACAGTAAAAATAGAAGTAAATAATAAAAACTTTTCAAAAAATAGGACCTTTATCGTCTAAAGTTTGAAAATCTCTTTTCGTAATTGCGACCATGTTTACAATATTTAAAAAAAATTTTAAAAAAAATGCGACTTCAGAAATAAATCTTGAAAAAATTTAAAACTATGAAAATACACAAAACCCTAAAAATTTTTGAAAATATCAATTTTGTGGTACCTTTTTCGACGGATGATTTCTTAGGCGCCATCAGTTGCAAATAATTTTTTTCAAAAACGGATGAAATTTTTGAAGGAAAAGAACTAATTGGATCAGAACCGCCGGTTGAAGTTTTAGAGCCGTAAATTTTTTTGGAAGACTATTTTTTTTACAATAAGGTAAAAGGTTGTGATGGAGGGTATTTTCGGAAAATACAATGTTGAGGTGACTGGCATTAAATTGGGCGGGATTTTACAGGATTTTGTCCGCCAAATTTTTTAACAGATGTGGGGCGGTGATGTTGCCACGCCCGCAGGCTGAGAAAACTCTCTCAGCCCGCAGGCTGAGGTACATTAACCCCATATATATATATATATATATATATATATATATATATATATATATATATATATATATATATATATATATATATATATATATATATGGGGTTACTGTACCTCAGCCTGCGGGCTGAGAGAGTTTCTCAGCCTGCGGGACGTGGCTGAATATATGCCACACATCGGCCGCAGGCTGTTGGCGCCAAAAAAATCAAAAAAATCCCGCCTAAGCAATCGTGAAACAAATTGACCAAAATACCCTTTTTAATTCTAAACTGGAATAAAGTCATGAACAAACAAAATTTCAGTTGAATATATCTACAGTTATAAAATTCGTAATTTTAATACATCCAAAAATATAATTAAAAAAAAATTGGATCAATATAACAACTGCCATGGTCGCAGACTTAATACAATATAACAACTGCGACACAGTCGCGACTTAATACAATATAACAACTGGGACACAGTCGCAGTCACTAGTCGCACTTAAAGTATAACAAAACTTCTTTATATAACGTCTGCGACCCTAGTCGCATTCTATCGTACAACAATGCGACCTCCTTCAGTACTGCGACCAAAGTCGCAATCTTCTTTCCCATGCCTTATGTAAAAGATTTTAATATGCGACTAGGGTGGATTAGGAATGCGACCCTGAGATCAATTCGCGTATATCAAATCTTATAAAAATTATTATATTAATTACACTGAATTAAATGAAGTAATTAATATTCTTTCTACCGTGATACAACAACAGTCTAGCAAAAAAGAGATGCACTAATATTAATCTCGAGAAAGGAAAGATGTGCACCATACGTAATATAAAGGTATAGGCAAACAATTCTATAAAAAGTTAATTTGTACTTTATGTATTAAACCTCTGGAGAAAAAAGAACTCTTCGGATTCTCCCACAATAAATCTTCAATTAAATATTTTTTTATCACTTCTTACCATACTCAACCATCACCTGTAACAATTATTATTACTATTCATGTTCTTCCACAAATAATCACCTTTATATAATGCTTGTTACTAATATATTATCTCATACCTAAAAACTATATTTTTGCTCTTCCTTTTCAATTTGATTTCAAAAACTTTCAAAAAAAAATTCATTCTTGAATCATGTCTTCCCCATCTTCTTCCTCTGAACACTTAGATTTCAACTTCAATCGTTCCCCCACCGGTCCTTTGTCTTCAGGATATTCTAGTGAATCTGATGCCAGTCTTGGCTTCACTCCTTTTGACTATCTCACTACATCAAATAATGTATTAACTGATCCTCCTATTCATGATGATAATGAAGCTTTAATGTGGGTTAGTGAAGAAGACATTATTCCTCTGCCACTTGACGGAGACATGCTTGATGAAAGCATGTCCTCTGATGCTGTAGGCTCGCTTCCTATCAACGGGTCAGACGAAGAGCTTGATAGGGATGATCCATTCTGGGAGTTCATCGGTGAAACAAAAAAACCTCAAAAACAGCAAAATGATGAGGAAATAAGTGATGAAGAGGAAGAGCAAAAGAATGAAGATGATGAATCTGCTTATGATGGGGATAATGACGTGGATTAGGATTTCCTGATCTTCTGATATTCAATTATATTTTGTCTTCTTTTAAAAGCTTTTAATTCTATTTTTTGTAAGGTCTCTTTCTCACTATATTAACTTATAAGCTCTTTTAATTACATATCCAAACTGCGACTGCTGCTCTTAAACACTGCGACCATAGTCGCAATCCTACTACTGTTGCAATTTATGGTCGCAGTTAATCATTTATCAGTTCCCAATGCGACTATGGTCGCAATAATGTACTGTTTTGGAGTTCAAAGTAATTTAAACATAGAGTGTATTAACTTTTAAACTATTTTGGATAACTGAACAGTCACCTAGGAAGTATACACAATTTTTGAGAAAAGGTAGAAAATAAGTTTGGGAGATATTCACGTGGTTTGAGAGCTTAAACCTTTTGGAATTCTGGGATTAAAAATATATAAAGGGTCATCAGCAAAAGGATTACAAACATACTAAATTATTTTTACTCAAACATGTTACTCTCACTGTTCGGTCAATAGACTCAAAAAAATGTCTTCTCCACCGTCTTCATCGGAAAGAAGCCAATCATCTAATGATGATTGGATGTATAGTTCTAAACCGATGCCTCTCTACAGGTCAGAATCTGAGCTTGATACAGACGACCCGTTCTGGGACTTCATTGGTGAACCAAAACACAAACATGAAGAGGAAGAAAGCGAAGATGAGACTGTCGCTGAAGAGGAGGAAGAGACGGAAAGCGATACAGAAGACGAAAGCATGACTCTTGACGACGAATCTGATTACGATGGTGATGGCGAGGATTAGAAGTTTAAAAAATTGTATTTTGTTTTTTTTAATATATATAAATCAGTTTTCTAAGGTTAATTGTGTGAATTACATTTTTACTACTATGTCTTGGTTGAAATGCTGTACAATTGTTACAAACCTTCATTTTAAATATTTTACGCTAAACGAATATACTGCGACCATGGACGCAGTTAATAATTATATTAATTCACCCGTATAAATTTTTAAAATGATAGATTGTGACTTTGGTCGCAGTTGCAGGACGCAGAATTAATAAATAAACTGCGACCTTGGTCGCATTTACTGGTCTTTAGTCTTAATCAACAACAACACTGCTACCTTGGTCGCAGTTGCTAACCGTAGTCTTAATAAAATACAATGCGACCTTGGTCGCAGTTGCTGGTTTTTTGACTTAATAAAATACACTGCGACCTTGGTCGCAATCGCTGGTCTTTATTTTTAATCAACAACAACACTGCGGCCTTGGTCGCAGTTGCTGGCCGCAGTCTTAAAAAAATAATCTGCGACCTTAGTCGCAGCTGCTGGTCTTTAGTCTTAATCAACAACAACACTGCGACGAGGTGACACGTCACCGCAGAAGTTGCTTAGTCGCAGTCTTTGGTCGAAGTGTCGACCCTGTCGCAGTTGTTTCTGTTTGCAATGTAGTCTTATGCGACCTTGGTCGCAGTGTCGTCTCTGGTCCAAGTTGTTTTATTTGCAATGCATGACTGCGACCAATGTCGTAGTTTATTAAAAAAACAATTATGATTTTTATTTATGTCCAGGCATTTATCTCCAGGCATATGAAAATGATACAAAACGCTCTCTTATACAATAAGATTGAGTGTTACAATACAGCAGTACAAAGAAGACTAAACATCAAAAGATGCTCTCTTATACAATAAGATTGAGTGTTACAATACAGCAGTACAAAGAAGACTAAACATCAAAAGACGCTTTCTTATACAATAAGATTGAGTGTTACAATACAGCAGTACAAAGAAGACTAAACATCAAAAGACGCTCTCTTATACAATAAGATTGAGTGTTACAATACAGCAGTACAGAGAAGACTAAACATCAAAAAGAGCCCTTGTTGACTAAGAGCAGTGGTGTTATTGAGGTCTGGTGGCAGCAGAATCTCCGATTCCACCTGACCTTCCAAAGTGGCTGGATACAATCCTTCGTTTATGAACATCTCTTCCACCAGAAGGTTATCCAGTGAGCATGGAGTTTCCTCGATGTCACTTCTGGGGTAAGAGAGGAGGTTTTGAAACCTCACAAGGTATGCTACCCACCACTATATCCACCACATCCCCCGCCATCATACCCACTCTGACCATCCCTTGCCAGCAAGCTTGACTGGTGCATCAAGTTCGAGGAGATCTTGGAGAGGGTTAAGTCCTCGCCAGGGATCATGACTTCTTCCCTTGTGGACGACGAGGACCATGACTTCTTCCCTTGTGGACGATGAGGTCTATGACTTCTTCCCTTATGGACGAACATCGATCAAGTTCGTCCATAGGGTCATCTTCATCCATGGAGGCAGGCCCCTGTTAGAGACTCTGAAGAAGGCGGAAATTCTCAGAGCAATTGCTCTCGAAAATAAAACAGTCTAATTATGGGCTGTTAAAGGGAGAGGGTGAGCCCTATTTATAGGCAGCCCATAATAACCATAATTAATGGTTCATTAATCAGAACCGTCGGCTTTAATGGTCTCCAACCGCAAGCACCGATTTGGCATTAAAAGACATTAACGCCTAAACCCAATGAAGAGCCGACGCGTAGACAACGTAGACTTGACGTTTAAAGATCTCATAAAAATCTTTATGACAGGCCGCGTCTCTCGGAGTGACTCCAAGTCGCGTCCCCTCAGCAAACTTTTCATTTTTCATTTAAATTCAAAAAATGACTTAATCAAAAACAACACTTAATAAAAAAACACTGCGACCTTGGGCGCTATGCAAGTTAATATAAAGGAAACACCTACCTAACGTACTGCGACCTAAGTCGCAGTCCATGTAATGCAACCCTAGATTGCAGTTGCTGGCCATCTTTATCAATAACAACACTGCGAGCTTGGTCGCAATTAACCATGTACACTGCGACCAAAGTCTCTGACTAAGGTCGCAGTTTAAATGTACACAGCGACCAAAGTCTCTGACTAAGGTCGCAGTTTAAATTAAACTATAAAGTAGAATTTTATCGCAAGTTGAAAATTTTGATCTGAAAAGATTTTATATTTTGAGAAAAAATTTTATCGCAGGCTGAAAAGTAGAAACTAGAACTTTCATAAAAGAGGTAAGGAAATAGGGCGAAAAGCAATTTATATACAATAACCGAAATCCTATAAAGAGTGGCAAAAAAAGGGGGAAAATAATAATAAACAATAAGGAAAGTTATCGAAAAGGGGGTATTTGGTAATTTAACTTCTTCCTAAAAGCGGGCCGCAACTTAGTGGGGTGACAAAATTGAGCCACGTCACCGCAGGTTGAGAGAGTTCTCTCAGCCGCAGGCTGATATACATTTCTCTCTCTCTCTCTCTCTCTCTCTCTCTATATATATATATATATATATATATATATATATGTATATATATATATATATGTATATATATATATATATATATATGTATATATGTATATATGTATGTATATATGTATGTATATATGTATATATATATGTATATATGTATATATATATGTATATATATATATATATAGAGATAGACTTGTATCCTTTCAAAAGGATTTGATCCCGGATCCTTCCCACTCAAATTCAACCCTCCAATATTCGAATACAAGATCCACTCCGTTGAAGTTGATCTATACTATTTCAAGTATCTATAAACCAAAAATCAAGTGTTTTAAATACTTTTTGCCCATCCATCAAGTGACGCAAAATGGACGGCCGAAAATAGTGAGTTGGTTAGATCTATGTCTTTAGACATACAAATTCTCGATCCGGCCATTTCATTATGATCTAAACATTTAAAAACCCCTATAAACTAATTTTTGTTAGATTTCAAATGTTCTACACCGTTAAACTAACCAACTCACTATTTAGGCCGTCCGTTTTTCCCCTACTTGATGGATGGGCAAAAAGTATTTAAAATACTTGATTTTTGGTTTATACATACTTGAAATAGTATAGATCAACTTCAACGGAGTGGATCTTGTATTCGAATGTTGGAGGGTTGAATTTGAGTGGGAAGGATCCGGGATCAAATCCTTTTGAAAGGATACAAGTATATATATATATATATATATATATATATATATATATATATATATATATATATATATATATAGAGAGAGAGAGAGAGAGAGAGAGAGAGAGAGAAATGTAAATCTGCTGACACAGGAGGCAACTCCCTCCTATGTCGTACTCAAAAATCAATTTCCCGAGTGAATTTTCAAGATCCGAGCGCAGATTATCATCTTCATATTCTAAGATATTCACATATAAAAAATCAAGTGATTTGAAGTTTGTTTACTCCATTTTCTTTGGGTTCAAACATTAACGGTTTTTTAACAATAGAACAAAATGGAACGATTAGATCAATGAGTAAACGAACTTCAAATCACTTGATTTGTTATATGTAAATATCTTAGAATATGAAGATGATAATGTGCGGTTGGATCTTGAAAATCCACTCGGAAAATATGATTTTTGAGTGCGACATAGGAGGGAGTTGCCTCCTGTGTCAGCTGATTTACATTTCTCTCTCATATATATATATATATATATATATATATATATATATATATATATATATATATATATATATATAAGGTGAAGTAAGTAAGAAATGAGTACATTTGCCACCTAAATACATTCATACAGAATATACATTACAATTTTGTTCCTTTGCATAATATCTACTGAATTATTTTTATTTTGGAATAATGTTGTGTGTGAAACAGTTGACAAATAAACCAAGAAGAATCCATTTTCCGCGCTTGGCTTCATTCGCGGCATGGGGACCGATCCCACCTGACGAGCACCCGTTACCCACGTGATCGTAGCTTGTGGCTCACAAGGATTCATGTTTTATATAGTGCCAATCTTGATGTTGATTATTGATAATGATATTCAAAATTCAGCTGACTTCTTATTGCTTGTTACTAAAGCACCTCTACTCAGATTTTGGCTCTTTCTTTCAAGTGTAAATGCAATGTGTTTCTCAAGGTCAAGATAACTACAGTCGAGCTTTGTTTTTCTTCGGAAAAATTCTAAGCAAATTGCAAGAGTTAGTGCCAGTAGAGGGAACGCCACGTGATTGACCACACCACCATCCCTTTGTGTGTGCAAGAGGAACATGTAGGCCTATATGATATAACATTAGCCAGTCTCCTCCGCATTGGTAATCTATGAAGAGTTTGATATGCTCGCAAGTGACAACACACCAACCACTCTTTGTGTTTCTCTTGTTTATAGGTCTATCCTATGTACCTCCTAAGTTTTTCATATTTCAAATTTAACTCTCAAATCCTCATAATTTCTTTATTATCCTAAAATTTTTAAAAATATCAGAATTACCGCACCGTCAGTTTAAAAGAATCAAAAAAGAATATTCTTTAATTTTCTGTTATAAAAAAGTGAAATCCAAAAATGCTCTCACAACAATATACATGGACAATGGTCCACAGACCAACGATCGAATTCTCCGATCTGCAACCATCTCTTTAAAATCCAACGCACCAGTAGCCAATGGTCGATTTCCTTGGTTTGCAGCCAACATATGTCCTCTTCTGCCTCAAGCCAACCCATCTGCCTCCTCCGCTGGTGCCCCCTTCTCCAGCGCCTCCTCCGTTGCCATGCCAACGACAACTACAACTCTGCTAGAACACACCCCCTCCACTGGCGTCCTCTGTGTTGGGGCTGGAGCATGCCAAGTCATACAAACCCTAGATGTACAAACACACACAAAGAGAGGGAGATTTACGAGATTTGACAAGATGCCTATGTTCCCGGGGCAGAAGAGAAAGATCTATTAATGATTTACGCAGGATACAAGAGGATTACAATTGATTCTCTCAAGAACTCTCACCAGAAATCAACTAACCCTAAAAATGGGTTACATTCTCTATTTATAGGGAGCAGAAGAAACCCCCAAATTTATAGCAGTTCGGGTCCAAAATCACCTCTGACCACAACTGTCGGTCGACCAGCCAGTCGACTGACCCAAGTGCGCGGTCGACCGCCCGATCGATCGTGCAAAGTCCTAAAATGTTGCAGGACTTACTAGATTTGTCGGTCGACCGACCAATTGGATTTCTCTCCTCTTTATCAACTTCGGTCGACTGAGCGGTTGATCGATCCAAGCCTTATGCATTTCGGTAGATCGCCTGGTCGACCGAAGTCCTATCATATAGTTTAAAAACTCTATCTCGTGTTTTTGCTCTCTCTTTACAATCTCCATCTCGGTAAAGATTTTTCAAATCTGAGCCGAACTTCAATGAACGCCTGGCAAAAATCGGCACACGATCTCGACGAAATCAACACACAATCTCGGCTTGAGCGCTCCGGATGAAATCGATATACGATCTCGATAAAATCGACATACGATCTTCACTGTCTGAACGAACCAACCGGCTCCAAAACGAATCACCAGCACACTTACAATTGATTTCCTATGATCACACCGAATCCAAATTGAGTTTGTCATCCCCTCAGGCAACTTTCTCCAAACTCCAATATCAAGTGTAAAAATTCTAAATTTTAGCTCAATCATCTAAACGGAATGCACCATATATGCCTTTCCAATACTCCATCAAAGAGAATCAATACCCTATGAGTCGACCAACAAACGTGTCTACAACTTAGCAACTGAATGTAACACCATTCCAAATGATCTCAAGAAGAACCCAACATGCGCCAACAATTACTCAACAAGTGACTGACACTCCAATTCAAATGTCTTCAAGACGGTCCAATCAAATCTGAGTAGAGAACACGAAATACCAACTTCGGATCAACAAATTGGATGCACGCCCCCTTATGCAATCTCAACTATCTTCTCACTAGAAGATCAAATGGCCATCAAGATCACAACACTTCACCTCACATGAAGTCCAACTTTTCACCTCTACGTGAAGTCCAAATTAGCTTCCACTGTCAATTCTCGAGAACTCAATAACCCAAATAGCTTCATACTAGCTGCCCCACCAAACAGGTTGTGCCATTACGGTTGCCTACGTACCCTCTGCCTAAAGGGCCAGGCCTCTCGTAGTTCATTCTGGCTGCGCCATTACGGCTGCCTACATACCCTCCAAGGGATCAAGCCACTCGTAGTTCATCCAAATGAGCTCCACCGAGCTCAATCAACTTCCTTTTTTGCAGCAGTGAACCCAAGTGGCTGAGGCACATCGATCTCACAAACACGATCACTATGGAGAACAACGGTCTTCAATTAGAGCTTCTGATCTGGCTCACAAACCTAAGATCCACGCTTCTTCACAACCCACTTTCGCGGATTCCTCTTGGTTCTTCTGGCTGCAAAACTAATATGTTCAATATCTTTCAAGGCTACACGATCTCCACCCGGTGTTACAATAGTAAAAACCCAACCGAGACTGAACAACCTGGAGACTGAGTAGCATCGCTCTTCACCCGCTGCGATACCCCTGACTTGGTCTTCCCATCTCCACCTGCCATGAGACGGTTGGTGATTGCACACATTTATTGCATTATTCTTTATTATAATTTCACATTTATTAAAATTAAAGCAGCTAAATTTTTTATCTTAAATGTCTATTTTGCAGAAGATAATCATGGGAGAAAGAGGATAAAATCAAATAAATATCAGTTAAATTCAAATTTAACTAGATCTATTTGGTTAGAGGAGGATGATCCCAAATTTAATTGGTTAAATTCAATTTTTGGTGAATCAAGTGGTTAAATCTAAAAATCAACTGAGGATAACGTCAAATACAGAGTCTAAATTCAAAACAATAAATGGATAGAGAGAAGATCAATAGATGAGATGAAGCAAATTTGACTCAGATTTTGACTGGATATATTTTAATATTTGAATCCTAAAGTTCGCTACTAAAATTCAAATCGAATGATTCAAGATGATTCAGAAAGAAGACTTAAAGGGCTACAACTCTTAAGTTGGTCACTATTTCTAATTCTGTCATTTGATAAGTTATATTCAGTAATCAACACACCAACAAGCTGCAGATCAGAACTGAATATTCAGATCAAATCAAGTTTGGAGATAAGGGGAGGATTCAAATTCAGAAATATCCATCTTTTCCTATCTTCTTACTCCTCTAACCTCTGTATTTCTCCTATAATTACCTGCAATCACAAAGGCAAAGGGGGAGGACCAAGCAGAGAGTAGAATTTAAGCTATATTGTAGTTTGTAATTTAGGTTTTTAGTTTTCTTTTATGTAATTTTTATTTTCTTTATGTAACTTAGAGGAGAGGAGACTTTCATAGAGGAATGAGAACAAGTTTGTACTGAGGATGACACTTGTGTAAGTAATCTTTTCTTTCATTGTTATTTGAATCGAATCAAAGTTTTCTTTTCTTTTTATTCTTGTTTTCGTTTTCTTCCCTCTTCTGTGTTTGTGAATCCAAATGAATCCGATAGCCTCGAAGTTGCCTTACCCTTGCAAGTGTCATTGATGGCATATGGTGATGGATATTCATTTCTATGGTAGTGTAGCTTGCCCCCTTCATTTCATAGTGTAAATCAGAAATGGAGAAGATCCTATTTGTCATACCTCGCTCGCCTTCAAACAAAGGTACATCGTCGATACGGGGCAAAGGTAAGCAGGTGCCGAAGAGGTAAGTAAGTTTTTTAGGTTTTAGTTTTCTTTTCTTTTAACCTTTAGTTTAGATCACCAACACCATAATCTCCCAACTATTTTATCACTCTTTTCAATTTCTTTGTATATATCATTTTCTATTTTCTTCACCTTTTTAATCTACCTTCTTCCTCACTTAACTTTAACTTATTTTTTCTTTTCTTTTAAATAACTAAAAGAAGATCTTTAACCATTAAATGTAACTTAAAAGAGAATTTGTTAAAAAAAGCTTCCATCGCTAGTCCCTCCTTGTGGATCACGACCCGCATAGCCACTTGCTATAGCGGTAGTATTAAGTACCTTGCACATTCTATTCTTAAGTTCTGAATTTCTATATTTTTGTGTGCAGGTTCTAACTCAATCAGTAGGCTTCACAACCGAAGCGTCATGAAATTTGACATGTCTGCTTGAGACAAATTTCTTGTTTTTATGATCTCATAACTTTTAGCATTTCAAGTCCTTCTATATCTCAAAAATAACAACTTGTTCGCACTAGAGTCCACTGTGGCCGAACAACCTGTTGGCCCAGAGGCCCTTCACTCTAGTTTTGATGATGATTAACTCATGTAGTTATAGTTTACTAATAATCTTGTATTTAATTAGTTTCAGTGATTGATCAAGATATTAGTAGGTGTTTAGCTTCAAAAAAGGAGTTTTGGAGCTAATACACGTGTTGATTCAAGAGCTCGCGCGTCAAGATCGCATCTAGTACTCGGTTGGAGTCAAGCTCGTTGGATCGCGTTTGGATCGAGTCAGCTTGGAGACAAGAAGACTTCGATTTGTGTTTGATTTAGTATGTTTAGATCTTGTGTAAAGGTAGATAGTGTTGATATGCTCAAGTTCACATACACACACAAGTTTAAAGTTTGTTAGTTTTGGGTTTGTTTAACCGGATTTTGGATTTCATATCAAAAACATAGATAGATAGATAGATATATATATATATATATATATATATATATATATATATATATATATATATATATATATATATATATATATATATATATATATATATATATATATATATCTTATATGTATATTGGATTCTATCCATATACAATATGCTTTAAAGTTGTTTCAATATCATGTTTTTGTATTTACACGAGTTTTGGAGAAAACAGTTTTCCATTTCAAAAATTCAAGTTTTGGAAAATACTGATTTTTGTTTAAAGCCTAATTTCAATATCACAAAAATAATTCAAATAGTTTATAATATGTATTGAATTTTAGTCACACATATTTGCATTTCAAAGATCTTATAAGAACTTATTTTGTGAAATTTATGAGATTTTATGAAAGTTAAAAAGATCAAGTTTTTAATCCCAAAAATTTGTGACCTGGCCTTCTGCCGGTCGACCGGTCTGGTCGATCGATGTGCACAAACATGCACAGGTCATTTGGCTGGAGGGCCAGTTGACTGACCCGGTCGACCGCCAGAGAGCTCTGCTTTCTGGATCTGGCCCCGTTCGACCGGGCGGTCGACCGGCAGAGAGTTCTGCTCTCTGTATCCAGGCCTCGGTCGACCGGACGGTCGATCGACAGCAGAAATTTTCTGCTGTCTTGGTCCAACGGCTAGTTTTTGGATTGGGTTATAAATATCCATCCCTTTGGGCTGTTTTGATTAAGAATTTTAAGAGCAAATTTTTCCATCTTCTTAAGTGTTTTAGTAATAAATTTTCAAGAGTTTTTGGGCTTAAAGATTTTATCTTTATTTGTTTTAAAGGGTTGGAAAATTCAAAGAAAAAGAGAAGTCTTTGGGAATTGTTTTTATTCTTCATTTCTATTTGATCCTAAAAGTTTTTCCAAGTAGTTTCTTGGTGTTTTGATTTCCAAACACCTTGATTTCTCACACTTGAGCTATCATATCTATCATATCTATTAGGATCTTATTTTGGTGAGAATATTGGTTTGTGATCTTTGAGATCACCAAGAGTTGTAACCTTCCTTGTATTTGTTGGTATCCCTCTTATGTAGAGGTGATTGTGGAGGTTATGTTGGTATCCCTCTAAGTGTAGAGGAGATTGAGGTTGTTATTTGCTTTGAGTCTTATTCCTCTAGTATGAGATGATTGTTGTTGGCTAAGTGCCCATCCCTCTAAGTGTAAAGGTGATTGTGGTTGTGCCTTACCTCTTGTGTAGAGGTTGTGTTTATTGGAGAGAGGAGTTGTGTACTCCTAATTTGTATTACCCAAATCCTCAGTGGAGGTTCCTTGTGTGGACGTTATAGTGAAAATTCTTCTGTGTGAAGGCGGGGACGTAGAGCAGTGGCTCGAACCTCGAAACATATCTTATTGTTTGCGATTGATCCACTATCTCTAACTCTCTCTCTTTTTTATATCTTGTATTGCATTATTCATATTGTTCATTTCATACTTATATGCTTGGTATTATTTGTGTGCTTCACTTGTGTTGAACCAAGAGAGCTTTATATAGCACCTCAACTCTTATTTAGAGGAATTTAGAGGAGATAGTCCAGAGCCCTTCACCGGGAATCCGGCTACACTCTTTGGTTACACTAAGTGTGTTGCAATTTATTTTTAATTCCGCATTATTTGTCATTAGATTAACCTTACACCTATTCACCCCACTCTAGGTGTACTTTCACAACCAAACACCCTAAGCGAACCATAGTCACGAGCAGCACCAACTGATCATATTCTTTTGATTTTTTTCTCATATATAATTTTATTTTATGATTATTTATATCATCGTTTGGAATTTGGATCTGGATTCCTAATTTCAGAATCAATCCGAGTCTGAACAGGGAACCCGATCCCAGTGTATTGATGATTTGACTTTTCTGATAATCAATTTTGATCGATTTTAGTTTCAAATATTATTTTTAAATATTTAGATTTTTCATGATTTTCTAAAAAATTTTCAAATTAAATTGCAAATTTTCAAAACCGGTGTCGACTAGTACCGCTGATCGATTCTCAAATTTTAATTTACAACTGAAGTTGAATTTCTAAAAACTATTTTCATATTATTTCTTAAAATTATATTTTCTATCTAAATGTATTGTTGGAGATTTTTCAGAATTTATCAAAATTTCACCGGATTTGGTGTCGACCGGTATTGTCGGTAGATTCTAGGATTTTTATTTTAAAAATGGGATTGAATTTCTAAAATTTTATTTAACAATGTGTCTTAATATAATATTTATTATTTTTGAGAATTTTTGGAGATCATTCTGAGTTACTTCATTTTTCAGGTTTTTCCAAAGTTTTCGGTGTTTTTCCAAAATTTGAGATTTTATCCAGTTATTTTCCTATTATTTTCTATTTTTATTTTCCTTATCCACTTATAATTTTATTCTCCTTTTCCTTTTCTTTTCTTTTCCTTCTATTTTCCTCAAAATTTCTTAGATACTCAATAAATATCCCAACCACTTTCCCTTTCTCCTCATTTATGATAAGTACCCAGCTCGTATCAGACGCGAACCTCAGTCCCGCATCTAAGCTCAACTCAACCAGACACGGGTCTGGTTTTTGAGGCACAGAGATCTCCTCTCTCCTTCATTTAATTCCTTTCTGAATTAATCAAAATCACCATATGTTACATCTCTCACTCTTTCTCTCTCCTCTGCAAACGCGGACAACATCTGAGACGCGGACCTCATCCACGCATCTAAGCTCATTTTAGCCAGACGTGGCTCTAGTTAAATGAGACATGAGTCTCATTATTACCCCTATATATCCACACCCCCTTTCTTTCTCTTCCTCTTTTATTTGATCTTTTTCTTTCCTTCTTTCTTCATCAATAACAGCAGCAATAGTAGGCACCGCCTCCTTGGCTGGTGGCCTTGGCCGGCAACACCTCCGACCACCACCTCTTTTCTCTCTTACTCTCCAACAACTCCCCAAACTCCATACTCCTTCACCAACTACACCTCCTTCTTATTCACAAAAATACCCACCTCCACTACCATCTTCTCCATCACCTCCACCACCGTGTACACCACCACCTCCACCACCAACTTCACCAAGCTCTCCTCCTCAGCAAGCTCTTCTGTTCTAGCTAATTCTCGCTTTCCTAAACATCATTCCGTCAAAACTCATTTCCACCACTAACACCTACTTTTGCACCCCTATTTGGGGCCTGGACTGCCGCCCCTTCCTAGGCCTGGCCGCCGGCCGCCCCTGCCACCGGCGAGCCACCAATGCCGGCCAGGACTCCTCCTCCTTTCTTTCCTTTTTCCTTTCTTTCTTTCATTGCTTCTTTCTTTTCCTTTCTTCTTCCTTTCTGATTTTTACTCCCTGTTTCACTTCTCTCTCTCCATGCATACATTCATATATATCTCTTAATAATAATCAAGATGGCTTAGAGATCTTGTAGTAGATTTTGGAGGATCAAATCTGAATTCGACCCATTACCATCCCTACTTTGATACAAACAATGTCATTTAGTTGTTCTATCTTCTAACTTGATATGTTGCCCTTTTTAACTTCAGTTTTTTTTTTTACAAGATTAATCTCTCTATCTCTTTCTTTCTCTCACTCGCACCTCTCTCTTTCTCCCTAGATCTGTTAAATTCTCTTTCTCATTAACGCGACTCTCGCGTTTAGTCACCAGACGCGGAGCTCATCCCTGTGTCAAGTGACTGTCTTGTTAAAGCGATATTCGCATTTTAGCCTTGTGACATGAGGTTCGGCCTTCGCGTAGTGCGATCTTTACGTTCTTGATATTCGCGTAATCTGACTCACGCGTTCACGATTCCCACGTTCTCTCTCCCTTGATTCCTCTACATATGTGTGTGTGTGTGTGTGTGTGTGTGTGTGTGTGTGTGTGATAGACTTGTGTCATTCCGGAAGGATTCGAGACCGAATCCTTCCCACTCAAATTCTAACATCTAGCATTCAAATACAAGATCTACTCCATTGATATTGATCTATATTATTTAAAGTAAATAAAAATCAAAAATCAAATATTTTGAATACTTTTTACCCATACATCAAGCGGCGTAAAATGAACGGCCGAAAGTAGTGAGTTGGTTATATTTATAATTTTAAACATACAAATTCTCGATCCGGCTATTTGATCATGATCTAAACATTTAAAAACTCCTACAAACTAATTTTTGTTAGGTTTCAAATGTTCTACACCGTTAAACTAACCAGCTCACTATTTAGACCGTCCGTTTTTCCTCTTGATGCATGGGTAAAAAGTATTTAAAATACTTGATTTTTGATCTATAGGTACTTGAAATAATATAGATCAATTTTAACGAAGTGGATCTTATATTTGAATGTCGTAGGGTTGTATTTCAGTGGGAAAGATTCAGCCTCGAATCCTTCCGGAATAACACATGTCTCTCTCTCTCTCTCTATATATATATATATATATATATATATATATATATATATATATATATATATATATATATATATATATATTATATTTTCTAATATTTGAACGCGCACACGCGTTGGCTTTTGGGACTTCTGGACTTCAGGGATTTCACGTTTTTTTCTGTTGATTTAGGAGATTGTCCTCGCTTTACTGAATAGCTTGCTTCGATAGGCGTTTTATTGTATTTATGAGATTTTGTAAATATATTCTGGGAACATGTATTGATATCGATGTGTCAATTGTTGTAATAATGTAGACAATATTATATTTGTGTTGTGATACTAATATCTTCTGCAAGTATTCTTGCCCGGGCCCAGCCTCTGGGCTTAACCTTTCTGAGGTTTATTAAAGTCCTCTGGACTTTCTAGGTATGCCTGAAAAGGCAGTTCAATGCTCAGTATTTTACTACTAAATATGTCTAGGCGGAACTCTGCCGGATTTTAGACCCGCATCTTAATCCGAGTCGTTTCCGAGTTCTGCTAGGCATCTTAGTGATTAACAATGTTCATTGACCTTATCCCTAGCACTGCTTAGTTCCGCTTGGATGCTCGCTTGCTACTTGCCCTTTTACCTGCCTAATGATTTAACTATTCTTTTCTCTATGATTGTGAAGAGTTTGAAACCTTGACTTGAATTGTTTTCCAAAATCATATTACTTTCTGGTATTTGTACCGATCTCCTGTATTGGTACTATTTTTCTTTATTCTTACCGATATCCAGTATCAGTACTACTTTCTTGAATTTGTATCGATCCTCTGTATCAGTACCGTTTTCTTACATTATGATATATGATGTCGATATCTACTATGCTTATTACTTGACATGCCATTACTTGACACCTGACTCAGGCATGCTATCACCTGACACGTCACTTATCACTGGCCACCTGATACATGACTGCTTGACTGTGATTATCACATTTACAGGAATCCTGACCTGTTATCCTGTATTATATACGGTGACCTGTATCCACAATACTTATGTACTCCTGAAACTTCCTAAACCTGTCATGCTTATGCATTCCCGTAAATTAATAATTACATCATAATAAACTATAAAAAGGACAACTTACATTAGGTCGGGGGAAACTGATGAATATCGGTATGATGTCATATTTATGTGGTCCTCACTGAAGTGTCGTGTGGGGCGCGTAATGATAAGTCCTCGGAAGCAAGAGTTATCTATTGAAATTTCGTGTGGAGCGCATAATGATAAGACTCCAAAAGCAATAACCTGACATCCTGAGATGTAGTCCCAAGTGCAGGCAGGACCCACTATAAATATGGCCCATCAGTTCTTCATCAGTTTCCAATAACCTCCTCGGCTTACTCGTATATGGATGAATGTGTATTAGTAACACATACTTAGATATATGAGTAGGATGAGTAATAATAATAAGATCTTAATTAATAATTCATTGTGTTTTGCAATTCGGATTGTATATATTCAGATTACGATAACGTAAGATAAACGGCATATAGATGAGGGTTTTCTTATTTGGCTCATGAAGCCGTAATCTGTGTTATACCACTAGTTTTGCCGTATTTGCTTTCTTCGGCTTTTTATTTGGATTTTTAGTTTTTCTACATTATTATATTATATATTCCTGATTTTACCACCTGTGTGCTATTCAAATCTCCTACTATACCCTATTGTACACAGCCTTCCTTTTTTTTGATATTACACTTATATTGTTGTGCCTAATCTCCTGACTTCTTTATTCATGGTTTATACGGATACACAATTACAATATAATTTTCTGATGATTCAAACTGTTCTATTTTAACCGTTATTGTAGACAGCTCGGGTTGTGCACACTCAGTCGATAGAGACGTGAGGTATATGGTATATAGATGAGGGTTCTTGTTGGATTATCCCCTCGAGGTATTAGTCTCATGAATCTTTACTGAGCCCATACAACTGTTTTTGTCACATTTGTTTATCCCATCATTTGATGCCTTATTCCTATTCGGGTGTATGCTCATGACACAATTTCTAATTCATGCTTTTGAATCAGATTTATCGATACACATATGCTTGTCCCTGTACACCACTTAGCATTCACCACTCGTTGGGGAGTTTCTGACTCCCCTGGATCCTCATGTTTAGATTTCGGAGCTTGGAACTTGTGGATTCTCCCGGTTGCTGATCAGAGATGCACAGCTGAAGCGTGAATCATCGGCAGACCGTCGGAGCTCCATCCTCCTAGGCTCCCCTGCTCGTCTCTCGAGTTTTCTCTTGCAACTCGTGAGCGCATTTGTATACTTTTCATCATTGCATATCTCTTTGCATTCTCGCATTTGCGCCTATCGGTGACGTAATATTCTTGTAATATTGTACCATATTCTGTGATAACTTTATAATTATACTCATATATTAGAATGTATAATGCACCACATACTTCCGTACTCTGATTCTTACCTGTACTGATACTTAGTGTATATATGTAAAGGTATTTCTGACCTATGTATAAACGTCATAGTAACATCTCCGTACCTGCGGAATCGGGGAATTACACCGATGCAAGAGATGACTACCGTATGTCAATGCCTCAGTCCAAATAGATTTATCCAATACCGCAGTTGACAACAAACTCTGAATCTTCTCCAGCAAGGAATGGTTCATCTCCTTGGCTACCTCACTTTTCTGTTCTGTGAAGTGAACTCTGAAGCCCTTGTTCTGGTTGAATCATAGGAACTGATCCTCGCACTCTCGATCATGATCAGAATGGAGCACCTTGATCTTCCTATCAGTCTGGTTCTCCATCTGCTTCATCCACTTTACAAACACTTCTAGGACTTCCCATTTGTGTATAGGTTGTACACGCAATTCTGCCTAGAATACTCATCAACAAACGACACAAAGAAATGACGACCACCAAGTGATGCACGCTTAGTCAGTCCCCAAACATCCATGTGAACAACATCAAGAAGACCCATTGACTGGTGAACTGCGGTGCCAAACTTCACCTCAGTTTTCTGATCCAGAACATTGTACTCATAGGAGTTCCTTTAGCAGGTTACAGCACCTACTTGTCCGACCTTCGGCCCTGACCCGGTAGAATCACCAGTCAACTGTCCTGGCCTTCAAATACTAGAGATTGTTGCGTCGAATTCCTTTCAGAACCACCAACGAGCCACTAGACATCTTGAGAACGCCTTCTCCAAGAGTCCCTCTGAGGCCCTCTACTTTCAAAGCTCCAACCGAGATCAAATTCTTTAATATTAAAGGAACATATTTCACATCCTTCAACTCTCTCATTGTCCCATCATACAACCTGATATGAATTGTCCTTACTCCCTCAACACGGCATGTGTCTATCACCGAACGACATCACACCTCCATCTAGTTTTCCAAAACTAGCGAACATCTCCTGTCTGGGACAGATGTGATAGGTGGCACCTGTATCTAATACCCACTCAGACGTATCTGAGTGACAATCTGATGGTGTAATAGAAAGTGAAAATGCAGAAGAATTAGAATCCTCTCCATCCAACTTGGCGACATTCACCTGCGATGGCTCAACTGACTTCCCCTTCTGCCTATTCTTAAGTTCTGGACAGTCGATCTTCTAGTGTCCAACTCGGTTACAATTGAAACATAGATTCTTCTGAACTTGGCGACTTTCACCCATGGACTGTCAATTGAATTTTGTTGATTTCTTCTTTTTCGGTTTGATTACTTCCTCTCATGGTCAATAACCTCGCCGACGTGTCACTGGTAGAACGCTCATTTTCCTTCCTTCTCAATTCAAGGTTCACAAGAACAATGGTACCTCACTGTAGCTAAGGGATGTCCTTTTATTGATCAAGGTAAGAACAAAGATCTCATATCCATCATCGGGGAGAGAACTCAACAATATCAATGCCTTTCTTCATCCTCGATCACTACATCCAAATTTGTCAAATCCGTGAGAAGTTTCGTGTAGTTGTTGATGTGATCACTAATGGAGATTCTACCTTTCTACTGAAAAACGGTAAAGTCTTCTCTTTAGATGCAAGTGTTTCTCAACGCTCTTTGTCAAGTACTTGCTCGCTAGAATCTCTCAAATTGACTTCGCAGAAATCTCATTCATCACATAATACTTTAGATCATGTGTTAAGAAAGACCTAATAATATCACATGCCATCATATTCATCTTCTTCCAAATTTTCTCATCTACTTCTGCCAGTCTCTCTTGAAACTCAAGAGTATCCTCCAAATTCTGTGCATTCAGCGCATCATTACCTCGCATCTCCACAATCTAAAATTATTCATCGGCCATAAAACTTCACCACATCTATCTTCATGTGATGAACATTCTGAATTTTCTTTACTACAAAAGAATCACTCCCACTGGATATTTCTCTGGCCATTTCCCTAATATTCTCAACCACACAAATGAACAACTATGGAGTGGGACTACAAATGATAAAGTTCAGACTTTTACCTCCAATTAAAATTGAAAGATGAGTTTCAAAATGATCTCTCCACCAAGATTGAAGACAAGATTCAATACGGTAAAAATCTGATTTTTATCCAACTGAAACTTTCAATCTCCAAGATCAAGCTTCAAATCAAATACTCACCCAACAAAACGATTGTAGACAAGATCTAATCTGATAAAAATCTAATTTTTATCTGATAAAAATCTGATTTTTATCCAACAAAAGATTCAGAAATAGAAAATTCAAGCTTCCAATCAACGATCCGATCCACCAAATGTAGCCCAAGTGTTTGCTTGGAGATCTGATACCACTAGTTGGGGATGGAGCACGTCAAGAACACAAACCCTAGATTGACAAACACATACACAAAGAGAGGGAGACAGAGATTTACGAGGTTCGACAAGATGCCCACGTTCCCGGGGGTAGAAGAGAGAGATCTATTGATGATTTATACAAGATACAAGAGGTTACAATTGGTTCTATTAAGAACTCTCACAAAAAATCAATCAATCCTAAAAATGGGTTACATCCTCTATTTATAGGGAGGAGAAGAAATCCCCAAATCCACAACAGCTCGGGTTCATAATCACCTCTGACTCGACTGTTGATCAACCAGCCGGTCGACCGACCTAAGTGCATGATCGACCACCCGGTCTACCGTGCAAAGTCCTGCAATGTTGCAGGATTTATTGGATTTGTCGATCAGTCGACCGATCGACTGAGTTTTTCTCCTCTCTATCAACTTCGATCGACCAACGATCAAACCCTTGTGCATGTCGGTCGACCGCTGGTCGACCGAAGTCCTATCATAGAGTTAAAAAAAATTTATCTCCTATTTTTGTACTCTCTCTACACTCTGATGCAGGCTACTCCTCCCTCGGCCCCATTAATCGCCTCCTTCCTATTAGGATTTTGCCTTATTTTTTAAGAGGAGATGATGGTTCAAGAAAATTCAATTGAGTTGGAGAAGACGATAGGTAGAAGCAGATGAAGTAAATCAAGGTGAAATAGTTTTCTTTTCAAGCGATTGCAAGTTTTTTTTCCAGGAGGAGTATGAATAGAATTCAATTCCTATTCAATGAAGATTTGTTTCTAAAGATTAAAAGGTTTAAAATCCTCCTAGATCAAGGAGATCAACTTCTAATAGAATTGATTAAGATTTTTCAAGCATCCAATGGCCAAGATCATGTCATAGTCCAAATAGAATTTATATTGTAAAATCCTATAAATAAAGATTATAATCCAGCATTGTAAATTGGAGCAGAAGAGCAGAAGAAAGTTATGGTGAACAACAATGCAATGACCTAAAAATTCAAGAAGGCCCTAAAAATTCAAGAAAGAGAGGAGCAAGGTGAAGATGCATATAGAGAAGGTATATTCTTATAATCTAGGCATAGATTCAAGGAAAAGGTGAATAACACTTGTGTCATCAAGAGGAAGGTTACATCTCTTTGTATCAATTTTATTAATAAAGCTCTCTCAAGTTCTCTCCTACTGGACGTAGGTCAAGTTTTGGCCGAACTATGTTAAATTGTATGTTCTTCTACTTGTATCTTTTAATATTCATCTTGTGTGTTCGAGGTAATCGATCTCATGGCATGCTTGAGGTCATCGGTGGGGATCTCGTATCCCCCAATTATTGACATCATAGTAAGTATGGTATCCCGAATTATGCACGCAACAGTTGGTATCAGAGCATATCAATTTTGTTACAATAAATGGTATCAGAGCTGATGGTGTTCGTTCAAGACTCGAATGCTCTAGATGAAGAACAAGTAATAAAGTCGATGGAGTTCGGCGGAGGCATCAAGATGAAGACAACAAGAAAGTTCAGATTTATTCTAAGATAAAGATCGATGACTTTTGGAGTATATTGATCAAGATGGAGCCATCAAAGCTCAATGATGCTCAGATCTGAACACCGTAGACGCAATTGCGATGATCGGATCATCACCAATGGCTGACGACAAGACGGGATTGACGAGCTCATGGAGGCATCGCACAAGGCATCCCGTGGAGGCTCGCTGTGACAGCAAGTTAAAGGAAAAACAGCGGAGTGTGATGAAGACGATCAATGGACGAGATTGATTGGAAGGTAGATCATGCAATCGTAGTTGGATTCAAACGATCAAGGTGTCGAACCCTATGTTTTTCGGCATTTTGGATGCAATGGTGGGTGCAAATTGAGGAGATTCTAAGGTTTGGTGTAGGTTCTGTATAGTTGGATAACAAATTGACAAAGATTACAGTCAAAGTTACAACAGACTAGTCGTGACATAGTGAGATTATTGCAGGTATTGGTAAATCTATCAGGTTTAAAGATCATCAATAGCACAATAGAAGGGCAATAGATCTGGCAAACATTAATCCAGCGGTGATGGCAGTCCTGATTGATAGAAGAAAGACCATGACAGTGTGTGACGGTAAGGCCCAATAAGACTATGGCAGTTATGTGAAGACAGTAAGTATCAAGGTTAAAACATCAATAGAAGGTGGACCATAACCAAATGATCGATGGAAGACCATGGTACGACAAGTCCTTGATAATATTCGTGTAAAGTTGGTAAGACCACGGTAAAATTAGAGGCGGATTGCCTCAAGACTTGGGGGGCATAGCGGGAAGGCGTTACAAAGCAGAATTGGCTAGCGACTACAGTGATGCATTGCAAGCTAAGGGAAAGAAACTAGGCCAAGGAGTTTCAATGAAAAGCTTGAAAGGATCTCACTTCGAGGTGGAGCTTCAAGAAAAATTGCAACGGGTCTAAGTGTTGCAGGACGACTAAAGAAAGGGTGCATTTGGATAAGGCCCGAAATGACCCAATGCATGGCGGTGAATCCGCTAAAGGCCCCGGGAAAGGGCAAGGTTAAAGACTTCATGACATGGTTACAATCAAGAAAAGAATTAAGGTAGTAATTCAAAATCTCAAGTTATTTTGTTAAAGGCTTGAAAAGTAAGTCAAGGTGAAGATTGTTAAGATTTTGCCTTGTTTTTCAAGAGGAGATGATGGTCCAAGAAAATCCAGTTGAGTTGGAGAAGACAATGGCTAGAAGCAGAAGAAGCAAATCAAGATGAAGCAGTTTCCTTTTCAGGCGATTGCGAGTTTTCTTTCCAGGAGGAGTATAATAGGATCCAATTCCTATTCAATAAAAATTTGTTTCTAAAGATTAAAAGGTTTAGAATCCTTTTAGATCAAGGAGATCAAATTCTAATAGGATTGATCAAGCTTCTTCAAGTATTCAATAGTCAAAATCATCTCATAGTCCAAATAGGATTTGTATGTAACAACTTATAAATAAAGGTTGTAACTCAGCATTGTAAATTGAAGCAGAAGAGAAGAAGAAAGTTGTGGTGAACAACAATGTAAGGCCCTAAAAAGTTTAGAAAGCCCTAAAAAGCCAAAAAGAGAGGAGTAAGGTGAAAGTATATAGAGAAAAGATATACTCTTATAATTTAGGCATGATTCAAGGGGAAGGTGAATACTTTTGTGTCATCAAGAGGAAGAAGGTTAGATCTCTTTGAATCAAGTTTATTAATAAAACTCTCTTAAGTTCTCTCCCCGTGGACGTAAGCCAAGTTTGGGCCGAAGTACGTTAAATTGTGTGTTCTTCTTGTATCATTTAATATTCATCTTGTGTGCTCGAGGTAATCAATCTCATGGCGTGCTTGGGGTCGTCGGTGGTGAGCTCGTATCTCTCAACTATTGGTATCATAGTAAGTATGGTATCCCGGGTTATGCACGTAACAATTGATATCGGAGCATATCAATTTCATTACAACACTCCCACCCCCTCTCCCACACACGCGCCCACTCCTCCTCCGCATCTCCTCCGCCGCATCTCCTCCTCCTCAACCTCCGCCCGCCGCCTCAATCGCCTCCGCCACCACTCCTCCATCTCCACTTTTGTATGGAAGTTATCATACTGCAGGTTGACATTTTGAATGGTACTAGTGTTGGCAGGTTCATTTTTAATGCTAATGTTGGAATTGAAGGATATAAGTATGAATCTTCGAGTTGAATTATGGCGAGATCCGTGATCGAATCAATTGGATGATGGTTGGAGTGTGTTCTCCTTCCATTGGGGATGAACATAGTATATTCACATGTTCAATTCCGACTTCGAATGAATGAGATATTCAAGTCTAAATATTGCCTAATTCAAAGCTAAAATGGGACTAAACTGTTGGAATGCCAACAGTTGCGACTGTTGGACTGCCAACAGTTGTGACTGTTGGGTGCGTCAGTTGGGCAGCCAACAGTTGTGACTGTTGGGTGCGTCTGTTGGGCAGCCAACAGTTTGTGACTGTTGGGTTGAAAGGTTGCACCCTTTCGTTGGGTTCGAACCGTTGGCCCCTCCTGGAACGCTATAAATAGCGCTCCAGATTCTCAATTGAAAAATACACCAACTACAACATCAAAATTCAGAATAAACTCTCTCTCTCTCTAAGTTTTGAACACTTCAAGTTTCTGCGTTCTGAACTGGGAAGTGGAGTTCTGAAGTGACTTCCAAAAGGGAAGTGAGAAATCCGTAACTCGATTTCCGAAGCGACTTCCAAAGGAGATTCTGCAAAATTCGTTCTGAAAGAAGGCTCAGAAATTCAACAGATTCTTTTATAGAATTGTTGTTTAAATCTGGGACTTCTGAAGAAGAATATTCTTCAACCTTCGTTCGTCCTCAACAGTGTGTGCTACTCCAAGTAAAGGCAAATATTCATCCGAAATTGTCCTTGTACCGCTGCTTCAACGATCCTGTGGAAGGTACTGGTTGACTACGGTTCGACCGTACGGTGATTTAGTAGTGCTATCCAAATACCGTGAAAGAGTGTTGTATCTTGGGAGACCAGCGTCCATTATCCCGTTAGCACCGATGCGGGGGACGTAATTGTCTTAGGAGATTCGCTCTAAGCGTACCTCACTCCAAATACTGTATAAGTGGATTAAGTCCTTTATACAGGGGATATACTTTACAGTATATCGAGACTGATTTATATTCAGTCTAATTGGTGTTTAACCAAGGAAGGAAATTGAAAGGTGGTTCTTAAATTAAGGAACGTTCTATTGAACGGAAAACCTCCCACCTGATATTTGCTGACCTGGCCAATTAGATTGTTGATATATCAGTGATCTTGATTAGTTGTCAGATTGATTATTGTTAAGCAGAATTATCCAACAATCTTAGACAATTACTATTAAAGTTTCTTACTTCTGTTCTGCTTGAACTTGCAGAAAATGTCTGAGACTAATCAAGATAGTACAAGCAAGGCACCAAACATGCTGCAAGCTTTGATGCCTACTCCGCTTCCTAACCCGAAGCCGGAGAAGCCAGGAAAATTTGATGGCATAGAATTCAAGAGTGGCAACAGAAGATGCTCTTCTACTTGACCACTCTTCATCTGGCCAGATTCCTGCAAGAAGATCCACCAGAGCCTGCAACTGATGCGTGGACTCAATGTGACTTCCTTTGCCGAAATTATTTTTAAATGGACTGGATGACTCTCTTTACAATGTCTACAGTCCTATAACAACGGCAAAGAAGTTATGGGTCAGTCTTGACAAGAAGTACAAGACTGAGGATGCTGGTACCAAGAAGTCGTCGTAGGACAATTTCTGGAGTACAAAATGGTGGACAGCAAGACTGTAATCAGTCAGGTGCAAGAGTTCCAACTTATCTTGCACGAGATAGAAGCCGAAGGTATGATCCTACCTGAAACTTTTCAGGTTGCTACTATCGTGGAGAAACTCCCACCTGCGTGGAGAGATTTCAAGAACTACCTAAGCACAAGCGAAAGGAGTTGAAGTTGGAAGATCTCATTGTGAGGCTTCGAATCGAGGAGGACAACAGAAAGTCCGAGAAAAGGAGCAGTAAGAACTCCTATGAAGCAAAAGACAATGTGATCGAAGACTCAAAGGGGAAAGCGTCTACTTTCAAAGGCATAAAGCGGAAGAAGACTTCCCAGGGGTACAAAGGCAAGGTCCAAGAAGGCAAGAATATGCGCTTCAAGGGAACCTGCTACATCTGCAACAAAGAAGGGCATAAGGCGAATGAATGTCGCAGCCATCTCAAAAAGAACAAGAAAAGCCATCCACAGGCGACTTGACCACCATGAATCACCAAGTCTTTCAGCTGTGGTGTCAGAAGTGAATCTGACAACCAATAACAAGGATTGGTGGGTAGACACGGGAGCTACTCGGCACATCTACTCAGAGAAATTGTTATTCTCAGAATATCAAAGGCTAGAGTAAGATGAGCAACTATTCATGGGTAATTCAGCTTCCTCAAAGGTTGAAGGAAAGGGCAAGGTCATCCTGAAGTGGACATCGGAGAAGAGCTTACTCTTAACGATGTGCTTCATGTTCCAGACATCCACAAGAATTTGATCTCCGGATCAATACTTAGTAAGAAAGGATTTAGAGTGGTTTTTGAATCCGACAAATTTGTACTTACTAAGGGAGGGATGTATGTGGAAAGGGTTATCTTGTTGATGGACTTTTTAAAGCCAATGTTGCAGTGGTAGATAAAAGTCTGTGTATTTGTACCCGAAGCTTATAAATAAAGGAAAATCTTCTGTTTATTTGCTTGAGTCTCCTAATTTGTGGCATGCTAGATTAGGGCATGTAAATTATAAGTCATTAAAGAACTTGTCTAATCTGGGATATATTCCTAAACTCAACTTGGAAGAAATTCGCAAGTGTGAGATTTTGTTTGAGGCCAAGTTGGCGAAAATTCATTTCACTCAATTGATCGAAATACAGAACCTTTAGGGTTAATTCATAGCGATCTGTGTAACTTGAAGTTTATACAACTAGAGGCGGGAAAAAGTATTTTATTACTTTTATTGATGATGTACAAGATACTGTTATGTGTATCTTTTAAACAGTAAGGATGAGGCAATAAATATGTTTATAACATATAAAGCCGAAGTTGAGAATCAACTCAACAAGAAAATCAAGATTCTAAAATCCGATAGAGGCGGAGAATACGAATCAAATGATTTTAGTGAGTTATGTGCTAATTTTGATATAATCCATCAAACTACAGCACCATACACTCCTCAGCAGAATGGGAAGCTGAACGGAAGAATAGAACTTTGAAGGAGATGGTCAATTCCATGCTCGTAAGTTCTGGAGCTCCGCAGAACTTGTGGGGGGAAGCTCTATTAACTGCAAATCATATTCTAAATAGAGTATCCCACAAGAAATTGGTCGTATACCATTTGAGTTATGGCATGGAAGGACACCTTCCTACCATTACCTCAAATGTGGGGGTGCCTTGCAAAGGTGCTAGCACCATTACCTAAAAGACTAAGTTGGGAGCAAAAACTATGGACTGCGTATTCATAGGCTATGCCTTGAATAGTAGTGCCTACAGATTTCTGGTTCATAAATCAGAGATACCAGATATTCATGTAAATATGATTATCGAATCTAGAGATGCTGTGTTCTTTGAAGATATTTTTCCATATAAACGGGAAATAGATAAGACTTCTGGGAAAAGAACACATGAGATGGCGTTCAGGGACGAAAGCCCCAAGGAACCAATTGTTAATGCGAAATTGAACCAAGAAGAAGTCAGAGATCTAGAATCTCAAAATCTTTTGGTCTAGATTTCATAGCATACGCTATTGAAAGCGAGCCTCAAACATTTAAAGAGGATATGTCAATCCCAGAAGCACAAAATGTTATATACAACGGTAAGTCTAGACATATTCGTCGTAGACATAATACCGTGAAGCAGTTGCTCTCAAATGAAATTATCTCTATTGACTTTGTATCGTCAAAGGATAATTTAGCGGATCCGCTTACTAAAAGTTTAAGTGGAGAGCGTATAAACTGCGCATCGAGGGAATGGGTCTAAAAGCCTAACCTTACCGAGTCAGCTTAATGGAAACCTCACTTAGCGACTGGAGATCCCACGGACTAAGTTCAAGAGGAAAACTAGTTATGATTGACTCAGCAAGTAAGCACTTGGGAGTTTGACTCCAATCCATTCCTAAGGTGCACATAAGTGCTTTTCTACAAGTGGATTAAGGATAAGCTTAACGCTTTTAATGATGTCTATATCTTGTTACTAAACAAGTGGAGTAGAGTAGACTACTCTTAATAGGTCCATCACCTATGTGAGTATAGAGTTGGGTCGGCTCTTTGGGAATTTCTATGGAGGCTGTTATTCCCTAAAGATACTCTCTGAAATCAAGAATGTCCAGGGCCAAAACGGACACAACCGAGAACCAAAGTTAATTTGGAAAGTCACTGTGTGAAGCTTGTTGACTTTGCTTACACTAACGGCTAACAGTTCAAGACCTAGTTCACTGATTAGCCAGTAAGTCCGATAAAGCTTTCGCTATGGAAGGTTCAAGACCTAGTTCACCTATCCTTATGCAGTTTCTTTTCTCAAGTACCTTTCACAATAGAGTCAGTCTCTTTGTGTGTCATTTCCTTGAATCTCCATTCATTGTGGGGGATTGTTGGAATTGAAGGATATAAGTATGAATCTTCGAGTTGAATTATGGCGAGATCCGTTGATCGAATCAATTGGATGATGGTTGGAGTGTGTTCTCCTTCCATTGGGGATGAACGTGGTATATTCACATGTTCAATTCCGACTTCGAATGAATGAGATATTCAAGTCTAAAGATTGCCTAATTCAAAACTAAAATGGGGACTAAACTGTTGGAATGCCAACAGTTGCGACTGTTGGACTGCCAACAGTTGTGACTGTTGGGGTGCGTCAGTTGGGCAGCCAACAGTTGTGACTGTTGGGTCGAAAGGTTGCACCCTTTCGTTGGGTCGAACCCGTGGCCCCTCCTGGAACGTTAAATAGCGCTCCAGATTCTCAATTGAAAAATACACCAACTACAACATCAAAATTCAGAATAAACTCTCTCTAAGTTTTGAACACTTCAAGTTTCTGCATTCTGAACTGGGAAGTGGAGTTCTGAAGTGACTTCCAAAAGGGAAGTGGGAAATCCGTAACTCAGTTTCCGAAGCGACTTCCAAAGGAGATTCTGCAAAATTCGTTCTGAAAGAAGGCTCAGAAAATTCAACAGATTTTTTTATAGAATTGTTGTTTGAATCTGGGACTTCTGAAGAAGAATATTCTTCAACCTTCCTTCGTCCTCAACAGTGGGTGCTACTCCAAAGTAAAGGCAAATATTCATCCGAAATTTGTCCTTATACCGCTGCTTCAACGATCCTGTGGAAGGTACTGGTTGACTACGGTTCGACCGTACGGTGATTTGGTAGTGCTATCCAAATACCGTGAAGAGTGTTGTATCTTGAGAGACCAGCGTCCATTATCCCGTTAGCACGGTGCGGTGGGGGGACGTAATTGTCTTAAGGAGATTCGCTCTAAGCGTACCTCACTCCAAATACTGTATAAGTGATTAAGTCCTTTATACATGGGATATATTTTACAGTATATCGAGACTGATTTATATTCAGTCTAATTGGTGTTTAACCAAGGAAGGAAATTGAAAGGTGGTTCTTAAATTAAGGAACGTTCTATTGAACGGAAAACCTCCCACCTGATATTTGCCGACCTGGCCAATTAGATTGTTGATATATCAGTGATCTTGATTAGTTGTCAGATTGATTCTTGTTAAGCAGAATTATCCAACAGCTAATAGCGTTGGCAGGTTCATGTATCAAGCAAGAAACCTATCCAAATCTCACTAAAACACTAATACTGCACAAATCTCACTAAAACACACACGAAGAAGGCGGACACAAGGAGGATGCAGACACACACAATTGAGACACACATACACACACAATGGAGACACAGAATTTAGACAGAGAGACTGATACACAGAATACACATACTAAATGGAGGCACACAAAATCCAGAGACCAACATGGGTGTTTTCACCATATTAGTTGAGATACGAACCTGTGTCTTTGTTTGTCAGGTCTAAATGCCCAAAGCAATGGAAACATATCTAGGGTTGAGACTTAGTGAAGAGGGAGAGAGAGAGAAGCTGGAGACTTATCACAAAGAATAGAGAGAAAGACTGAGCGTAGTAGAGTAATTTTGCTCAGCTGCTGCTAGGGATAATTTTGAAAGCTTTTAAAGATTTAAGTGTAATAAAGATATCATGAAGATTTGGAGAAAAAATTAAAAAAACGAAAGATTTGAAGTACATACGAAAAAGACCCTAGTTTTAAATATACAGTGAAAATGTGAGTTCCACTCGCATTAGATTTTCAGTTTCACTTGACATCACTATTTTCCTGGCTATACATATGTATGCACGCTAGCCAAGCTTTTTATTTCAAATTAGTTTTCTAGCACATTCAACTGTATAGGCAATTAAAAGAGAAACAAACTTAACTTTTTCCCTTTTAGAAAGTGTCTTCTGCAATGACTAGTTATTACGAATTCTTAAAGACTGAATGATACATTTTCGATTCTCAATACACAAGTTCATTCAGCAAACACATCAAGAAAAAAACAAAAATGAGAAGCAGCTAGCAGCCCTGAGGCTGACTGTGAAGAACAAATTCTCTGCTTTAAAATGCTTTATGAATTCTGATAGGGTTGTCCTTAATAAGAAAGGTTGTAAAAGCCTGCACAATTATTAAAGGCTAAGCTTACTAGGGACATAATTATTGCTCCATTATACATAACCGAAGATAAAAATGACTTGAAAACTAACAAAGTGAGAAAGATCAGTGAGAACAACAACTATCATTCCCCATCTCAATCTGATGCCAGAGAAAAAGTAAAAAAGAGGTGAGAAAAGAGATGAGATGTTCCTTTTTGGTGGGTAGTTGTCTTGTTGATTAATCAAACCTAGATGCTGCTGCGCCCGTGCGCATGTTAGGATGCTTGCTCTTCTTTTTTTTTTTCCAGAAGAGATAAAGCTATGGGCTGGTTGCTAGGTTTTTTGATTGGAGTGAAATGATGGTGAAGTGTTCAGGACTCCATTAGCAGCACAAGATCATACGCTGCTCTGCACTTTGCTGAGACCAACAACCCCAAGCCTGAACTCTGAAGCATGTGAGGAAAAGGTCAAGCATTGGCCTTGTAAGGCTGGGTGGGGGCCATACACACATGAAGGCAGGAAACTTGGACAGCCTCTGCTGCTACTAACACATAATTGAGGTTCTTTCCTTTTTCTGAAAAAGAATCTTCACACGCATGGATCGAACATGGCACGTGCATAACTCGTACTAAATGATTGGTTAATTTTATTGAACAAGTGTACCTTATCTATGTACTCATTTGAATTTTTTCTATCTTCGAAAATAAAACGAGAGGAGGTACATAGAGTCATATAACAGTGTTCAGTGTGTGTGCACGTGACCCCACTCAAAAATACCTTTGGATGTGTAATTTCTATCCCTGGGCTACACTCTCATTTCTCATCTCTCTTAGGCCCGCATTGATTTCACACCCACTCTCACTCAAATTTCTAACCTAAACTCATATGTTTTCTCTCACTTTTCTCTTCGCAGCAAGCCCTAACTGGCAACCTAACATCCCCCCCCCCCCCCCCCCCCCCCCCCATCTCTCCCATAGAGAAACCATCCTGATGGTCTCGAATCCCTGATCGTTCTCTCTTTCTCTCAGTTCTCAAAACTCTAAATCTCATCTCCTCTCTGTCTCTGTCTCTCTCATTCTCCAATCTCTAGATCTCTAAATTTCAAATTCCTTTCTCGATCACCTTCAATTAGCGTCAAGGAGACTCGAGCTCTATCACTACACTCCTTTCGACGCTCGATGGTGACAACCCTAGCCAATCGTTGATACCACTCAGCGGCTCTGAGAAGAAAAAGAACTTTTTCAAACTTTTTAACAAATTCCTGATGATTAATTTAGTAATAAAAAAACTTTTTTAGTGAAATAATTATAAAGACTTTTATATAACAACTTGCATAATGATTAAATAAATAAGATTTGACTCTTGCTTTGTGTTTGTTAAATTTTTATAAGATGTTTTATCTCGATGACAAATTTCATCACCTTTTTTAAACTTACAGTGTAATCTATATGTTAATTGGGAGCAAAAATATAAAATGATAAGTATAGGGTAGAATAATAAAAAATGTGAAGAAGGGAGAGTACAACTCACTGGAGGTATAGAATACTTCTTTAGGCAGCATGAAATCTTTTTTCATTTAGTTAATCGATCAGAATAGCTTGAAATATTTTAGAGAATTAATGAGAGTTGACGGTTAGAATTGAAAGCTTTTAAATATAAAAAATGTGAATGCGATTACACTTCACTACCAATTTGCAAGTAACTTGATATTTTTTTAGACTAACCTTTAATTTTATTTAATTGCTTGTTATTGTGATCAAGAGGTTGTAATTTTATTTTATAATATTCTCTTTTATGCAATAAAATATCGGTTGAGAGTTTTTAAGTTTGAGAACCGTTCTTTCAGAGTCTTAGCAAAAAGATTGATATTGTTATTATTAAATATTATTTATAATTTTAACATTTTTATATACTGAATGTTATTTGTGCCCGCCTTATTTCGAGTTCCTAGCTACGCCACTGACAGTGTTGACATTTTACATCAATTTCTCTATTTCCTCTTTTGCAGAGGTATAAAAGATCAAAATAAATATCCCTTGTGATACTTGTAGCATCACTCTTGACTTATAACCGTAGAGGTACGTGAATGCTTTGAAACTTCCACATCGTTTGTATGTATGTGTGTGTGCGCGTATGTGTAAAATTTGAAGCATCCTTTCACCCAAAGGGTGAGGGGTTTTATTCACTATCCTTGTGACTACGAAATATTCACCATTGCTAGTGGGCTCCTTACACATCTGGCCTAATAACTAGAGAAGTTTTCAACAATTACAATATAATTCTTTACCACTCAATCAAGATCTTGGGCCATAGCCCAAGCTGGCAGCTTCCATTATTTCTCCCAGATGCTGGGCATGCTGCAGACAAGGCTGAACAGCCTTGGGACATTGAGGGGGATGTATCACAAGAGATTCATCACCAAGGCCTTTGAAAATGTTTTTCTCAAGGTGTGCCCACTACTAAGTGCATGTTTTGCCCGTGGGTTGAAGGAGACTGCTGCTTATCTTGCATTATCCAATCTCACATTAGCTGGGAATGATGCCTGGATCACTGGGACCTCTTGTTTCTGATTGGCATTGTTCCCTGGTGTTAAAGAACATACAGGGTATGATACAAGAATGAAGAAGGAAATCCTCGTCTTCGTTTACGTTAATTCTACATGTATATGCTCTCGGAGTCTTTTTCTTTGAAAAAAAAGAACAGTTGATAAAGCACAAAGAAAAGAAAAGAAAAAAGAATCAAATTATTAGTGCTTGTATTATAATTATCACACAATTGTTTCATTGTATGTATCAAAGCAATTATAGAAGTAGGAAGTTGCAAACTATTTTCTCCCAATACCCTACAAAAAAAAAATTTCATTTCCTCTACATGATGGCAATTCACCAATCTTAGAAAGTGTCAATTAATGAAGGTCAGGTCTGAAATAGTAAGTCGGAGCTTCTTTCAATATATTACTGATTGTAATCAGATTCACATTTTCAACATCAGCAAGTGCCTCTACCAAAGAACTTCCCTGAACCAATCATCACTATTATGATGAAAATCAAAACTATCATCTGGTAAATTCTGTGTACAAACGATTACATGATACACTGGTAAAAAAAAAATTGAAAACGAAAACCAGATTAAAGACATAATGAAATTTAACTTACCTAGCATAAATAAAATAAACAAGGATCACTGTCAGATTTAACAAGGCACACGAACCTTCCTTCAAGGGACCCTCATCATTCTGCTTGTCTGCGCCTTCTGAAGTGCCTGAGAATGAAACTATCAGCATAGAGTGGGTAGTTCTTCTTTATTAAACCTTTGATGCATTTCCAATATGAGAAATCCACCAGCTGTCCATCTTTCCTGACTATGAACAGACACCGCGAGTTCTCAAATTCAGGGTGATTTCCTACCTGAGAAATCACAGAATGCCGGACGTGATGAGCAACTCCATTGTAAAAATGAAAGATCACACTTTTTCTTTAGAGCAAATGGTGGAGTTAACAAAAGGTCAATCCTGAGGGGAAGAACGAGTCACAGTCTATATTTTTGTACAGTCAAAACATAATAGCATATCATGAGTTTTTTGGTAAAAAATCAAAATCTTTAAGTTGTGTCAATAGGAATTCTTAAGTCGACGACCCCCCAACCCAACCAAAACCAAACCCACCCCAACCCACAAAAAAAAAAAGGTTCCTCTAATAACATCAAGCCTCCCCGGGGAGGAAATTTTGTTTAAACATGTGGCAGCCTGCTTTGATGCTTGAATATATAGCCTCCCACACAAGGGGCAGTACGCCTCTACCAACAGAGTATTTCCACTTACTGTCACACAAAACACTGCTTTAAATAGAGGTTAACCCTGAGGACTAATGAAAAATGGAGCTCACTGCTTAAGCATTTGGGTGGTGAGGCCAAGAATGGATATGTCAAAATCAACCGAGTGCACAGTAAAAAATAAGGGCCAGGAGATGCTTGCTGAAATGATAAAAAAGAATGAATATGGAATCTAAAGGGGTAGCATTTTTTTTTTTTTGCCTACATTTAGTTTTGATTCTAATTTTAGCATATTTTTATTCAAGGAATTATAAAATTTCCAATACTAGTAAATAGAATTTATATGGAAGTTCTTAAGTATTACCTCCGGACTCTTAATCCAAATAATTAATAAGTCTCTACCAAATGAACTTTACCAGGGATCATCAAATTTCTCTTATTGATTCTACCATGTTCCTCCTCCCTTGCGATGTTAATCAAACATATGCTCATTAATTTTGGTAATATTATGATATATTTCTTGTCATTTATTTTATTTTTGTTCGATTATTCTCTTATTCACAAGGAAGTGGTAAAACAATTTGAGACAATTGAACTTAAAATTTACACGATTAATATAATACTTGATATTTAATATGAATTATATCATTACTTCTATTGACGCTAGTATGATTCACGACATGCATTATTATTGTTATTGGGCCATATTCCTACTTCTCATTATAACATTTTTAAGGCTAGAGCCTAGAGATAGTGTTAAAGAAATTACTCCCAAATGGTAGAACTACAATCTTCAATTTAGTTTATATGTATAGTTTTATCACTTTGATCAACTTAGCATGCCTGGATATTTTATTCTTTTTTATTCTCAACTTTAGTATTCCAGATTTATATAAATGGATCAATATATGAATGTTGCTCGTCTATTCGAGAGCATTCATACGTATATGTAGAACACGAGTCTATATTGGAGTGAGGCACTCCTAATCTCACCCTAAGATCTAGTTCCTCTATGGATAGATCAATTTAGAATGCATCTACAACTATAAATGGATCTGAGCTGTGGAGTAGGGTGTTTTCAGTCTCTACATCCCCAGAGAATCCACCGACGTGAGGGGAGTTAACGGGTCAAGAAACGAGAGATGAGCTAACTCTCTAGTTTTTCTTATTAGATTCAATATGAGCGCATGGGCTTATTAATGCGCTAACCCGCGATCCAATGTTGTAAGCATCATAAGTAACTCTTAACAAAGGTTCCTAGTTCTAGGCATCAGACTCACAATGATAATCTCAAGATGCGACAATTGTGACTAAATACAATTTACAAGCTGAAATCTGCATGCATACGTTTACATGCCTTTTCATTAATTTTGTTTTCCTCTTGAATTTTTAATTTTTTCAGAAGATTGTTGGACATTTCAATTAGAAAAAGTAACATTTTATTTAATTATTTACCTATTTTATTATTTACTTATTGCTACTTGATCAAGTTCAACAACTAGTTATTGTCGACTTGGTTAACTAGTCAATATAGGGAGTTAATACTTTTTAAAGCTAGTTATGGTATTTAGTATTAATACTTTTTATGGCTAGTTGTAATATTTATTACTATTTGCATTATTATTATGTGTATTATGCATATATGGAGGTTTCATCTATATATACATACATGATATTTATCTCAAAATAGGGAAAGGAAAGAGAAAGAAAACAAGACAATGAAAAGAACACATCCCTTAATTTTCAACATCACCTTCCCGCTTATGCTATGTATACTATGTTCTGCTCTCCATTTTTTTCTCCTTGGCATGTTGAGCTAGTAGTTCATGGTCTTCTCCCCTTAGAAGTTGTGCATGTGAGGAATGTCGGTAGAGAAGGGTTTATAACGCTTGGGACTTTACCTGCCTTGGTTGACAACACAAAGTGGTGATATATATTCCTTAGGGAAGCAATTCTGCACCTACCCAAGGGTGGTACATCTTCCCAAAGAATGTCATAAAACTAATGGGGAATTGCTCCATTTCAAAGTATGTCAGAAAATTATGTGCCTTGGCTCCATTTTCGAAGTATGTCATAAACATTGAAAAGAATTGGATGGTGGCAGAATTGGCAATGAACATGTAACTACTGTCGTAATAATTTTGATGACTAGCACTCAAGAATGTAAACCTTTTGCGAATACCATTATTTGGCATCAAGATTAGCAAAGGTGTGAAAATGAAATATTCTTGAATAGGGAGAGTGTTGGAGCAAGCTAAAATATTAAGTATGACAAGAAAAAAGACAAAAAATGTAACCAGACCAACATCAACCTTCACCACCACCGCCATAGTTGCAAAAAAGAGAAGAGGTGGGAGTAGTGTAAGCCACATTCTAAAAAAAGCTTTTAATCCTTAAGCCTAGGATCATTTGCGTGCCTTAATGCATAGATGTTTTACATGATCTACTTGTCATTTATTTTAGTAAAAACCCATATTTATTCAATCTCAAACATATGTTGCTAACCAATAACCATGCAATTGCAATTAGAGATTTAGATTTCTCTTGGTAACAACCTTTTGCAAAAAATTATTCTGCAAACTGGTAAGGCACACATTACAAACTTAGTAGAGCCAGTAAACAACACATGAAATGGACGAGTGTCTTCATCATGTCATTGACAAAAAACCCAACCGTACTGATGTTTTTGAATGTCGTGCATGCAAAGGGGAGGACTAATGATTTAAGCTATATGCACATATTTTTTTTTAAAAGCTATTGAAAAAGTTGGTTATCAAGATGTGGTGCAAGTTATTACGAAAATGCACCGAGTTACAAGTAGGCCAGTAGAGTGGTGGAGATAAGACATCCTCACATATTTTCAACTCCTTGTGTGGTCCATACACTAAAACTGCGATTAAGAATACTTGAGCGAAGAACATCAATACAAATGAGGTGGCATACAAGGAATATATTTGGATTGTTTATGAGAAATGTTCTAATGGGAAGAAATTTTGTTATGAATCATTCTATGGATTACCCATATTCAATCATCATGTAAAGTTGAAGACACTTGTCATTGTTGAAACTAGGTATGCTTTAGTTGTTTTTATGTTGTGGAGGTCTAAAGAAATGAAATGTGGTGTGTTGACCTACCATTAGTAAAGAATGAAATTTATATAATACAAAGTGTGGAAAGGCTTAATTTTTGAAGCAAATGATTTTGATTGCATGATTGAGAAGGTGAAGAACACTATCCAAAGAAAATAAGCAAGAGAGATCATCCTATAATGTGGTGCACTCCATTTTAGTTACCTGGTTAAGTGTCAATTGAGAATACATGTATCTAATTGGGCTTACTACTACAATTTAGAGCATGAAAGAAATTAATGTGGAACAGAGGAAGATTTAAGGTTTGTGGTGGGATTTTTGGTGGAATTGAGGAAGAACAAGAATTTAGGAGTTAGATATGACCACGAATCGCAAGCCAGATCTTGGCTTCACCGCCTATGGTTCAATCCATGAGATCAAAATCAATACCAAAAGCAAATGACTTCATTTTTTTTATCAAAATCATTCAATAATTTTTCAAAGAACACTTCACATCTATATATAGCCTACAACACATGCACTATACGTGCAATTATTGATAACATCAAATCTCACCAATTCTAACCAAATTTAAATTCAAATAAATCCTAAATCTAACCAAATCAAATCAAATCTTCTTCAAATCTAAATACGAAATCTGAATAAATACTAGTAAATTTGAGCTGTCCGATTCCCCATCATTCTCCCCGACTTGAAAACACTCATCTCCGATGAATATAGTGGTTGATAAAAAGTAAGCACAACCGGGTCGAACCACATCACAAATCCTTAATCTTGCCAAAGTGGTGGTCGGGAAATTAGCACCGATGTGTCATGGCTGAACTAAGACGATGGAGGTGAAACTGGTTTCTGTGACCAACCGGCTGCTGTTGATGGTACTTTCGATCAAGGCACATGCAGCATGTTGAGGCAAATCATCCCTGCTAAAGAGTGGATCAATTTACTCTGCATCTAAGAAACCAGACCTGTGAACCTGTCGCTTCTAGAAAGATCTGTAAATGATTATATACATCAGGCGATCCCAGAGATAAGAGAACCCTCATAGCTGACGAAGATAGCTTCATAATAAGCTCTGCTAGAAAATCTACACGAGTCCCAATAAATCTTCCACTTCTGATTCTGGATCGGGCTCCAACAACCTCTAACTCTAGCTCCGACTCTGGTTTATCAACAACGGCTGCCTCTGGATCTGCATCAACCTTCGTAGTCTATCTTGCTACAAGTTTTCAGATCTCATCTAGAAGCTCAGTGCAAATATCGGTGATGATCAGCTCTCGGGCTCGGGCTCTTACTCAACATTGGGTTCATAGTAGTCTGCCTCAGATGCATAAAGAAGGTGTGGAGTACACAAACTACGAAAATGATATTGTAAGACACACCAACACTGATTGTCGTATGGCAATCTTTTCACTACCAATATGCTGTCCAAACAGCTTCATTTAGACATAATGATACTTCTTCTCAGATGTCAGAATAAAACAACTGAAGAAAGCTTCAAGATTATTTTCCCAATTCTCGTACCCAATATGATCATTAGAATCTCGAATGAGAGAGCCACATACATATCCCGTTCCACCTTCTTTTTATCACCATCAGTATATATGTATTTATCACAGAAGTAAAAACTCATGTAGAAAATTTAATGCATAAAGATCAGAAGTTACCCAAGAATTTTAACGGCTCGAACTGGATTCAATTCAGGCTAGAAATGTGGCCTGAAATGCTGAACTTCTGCTGCACGAACATTATCGATATCAAATACGGGCTTGTGGAGGTCAATTCTTTTATCCAACTGCTGTGAAATCTTTTCAGTGATTCTGCGACTCAGTCATGCATCTAACGCTTCTGACAGAACTCGAATCGGACTCCGAATGGGTCTGAAACAGACTCCAGACTGCGGTTGTGCTCTATAGTGAACAGTAGCATAATGAACAGTGACAATGAACAGTAAAGTTACTGTTCACAAAACAGTACAGTTATTGTTCACAGAATAGTAAATTTTTTGATATTTTCTCTTTTATTTTTTCTTTTTCCTCCCCTCTTTTACAAGAAAGTTCGACTCTGATATCAAATTGATGTGCGGCTCTGATATCAAATTGATGTGAAAAAGAGGGGATTTAGGGTTTGTGGTGGAATTTATAGTAGAATTGGACAAGAACAAAGATTTGGGGGTTAGATATGATCACGAATCACAACTCGAATCTTGACTTCACTATCTATGATTCAATTCATGAGATCAAAATCAATATCAAAAGCAAATAACTTTATTTTTTTTTATCAAAATCATTCAATAATTTTTCAAAAAATCACTAACATGATTATATATAGGCTACAACACATGAGTTATACGTGCAATTACTGATAACATCAAATCTCACTAAATCTATCTAAATTTAAATAAAACCTAAATATAACCAAATCAAATCTTCTTCAAATCTAAATTCAAAAACTGAATAAATACTAGTAAATATGAGCCGTCTGATTCCCTATCAGAAATAAACTAGAATCAGACGATCAAACCAATTTTATTTGGGCTTAATACTTTAAACTTCAGGTTAAATGCACATAGCTTAAAGGGATTATAATCAAGACATGAACTAAGCAGAAATGAGAGACTAATACTAATTGCAACTTCACACTTTAGCTGAAAATTAAATCCCAATTCAATTGCAAACTCATAACAAATCACAATTTAGCTGAAATTAGCAAAAAAATAATGAATGCATCAAAAAGCAAAACTGGAATACACCACACTATACAATGATGATCCCCCTTGCCTTATTTCACTAGATAGTGGTTTTCACCTTCTTAATTAAGATATTTGAAAATATCATACACAACTTAAAGATTAGCTTATCAATTTGATGTTGTCGACGGATGAAAGCATGTTACAAATAGGCTTGATGAATGAAATGATGACATCTTCCGACAAACTTCATCTAAAATCCTGACTCCAAATTGTGGCTCTCTCCCATCGTTTTCTTTATATAATTTTCTCTCATTGATCGCCAAATCAATAAAATCAAACTTTGCTTTTATGAGTCTCCACAACCTTACGATCTATGAAGCATGGACATGACAAGGGACACATAAACTACATGGCACGGACACGGCAAAACAAAAAACCCTTAAATGTAGCATACGGGGACACAGTGGTATAACTATGCGTATGTGTGTATCTGTAATAACCCTGATTTTCCTTAATGTTGCAAATATTAGATCCAAGGGGGTTTATATGTAAAATAACATTAATTATAGTTTTAATAAGAAATAACATTAATAGGGATTTATTTGTGAAATTAATATGATTTAGTAATTAGATTATTTGGATCTTTCTCATCAACCAGCCGCAAAGAAACGAAAAAAAAAGAGAGAGCGAGAGAGAACGATTGGGAGAAAATCGAAGAAAAAAAGAAGAAGAAAGAGAGAGTAGCAGCTAAAGATAGAAGAAGAAAAGAAATAGGTAAGAACTTTGAGGTTAATGATTTTAGTCTCTTGATTTATGAGCTGTTTGGATTTCAATGTAGATTTAGGTTTTTAATTCTCTACTCATACCTTGCAATAATTTTAAGGTTAATTTATCGATGACAATGTAAAAAACAGATCTTGTAGTCTGAGATGAAATTTGTTACTCAATTCAAAACTGTGTTGTATTGAAACTCTACTTTTTTATAAGTTATAATATTGCTGGAAAGATAAATTACTATAAATTCTTTGTTAGGGGAGCCAATTGGAGAAAAAAAGGATATTCCTAAGAGTAAACTAATATTGTTGTAGGATCAATAAGTGGTGATCATGACTTATGATTTATATTGATTTTTGTCTTTCTTTTAGTTAATAATCTCTCTCATTAAATTTCTCATATTCTTAGAAAGACACATTTTTTTTTTTTTTTCCAATATATTGACATATGGTAATTCTGACTATATTGTGACTCGTGAAGTTCTAGCCTGTAAGATGTACATGTTATTGGATTCATATTGTTATGCTTTTGTTGACATGGCTTTTTATACAGAGTTAGAGTTTAGATGAGATATGCATATATGAGCCATGAATAACATGTTGATCATTTTGGTTATACAGACCAGACCCTTATTGAGATGTTATGTTATATTTTCGCACCAATGGTACTTTTCAAATTGTTATCGCTTTGATCATGTGTTGGTAACCCAAAACAGTTGAACACAGGTACATCTCAAAAAATAAGTAAATTATACTGGAGCTCAATGTGTTCCCTCCATGAGGGCTATTCTGCTCTATTTGAACTCATAATTATGGATCTCAACTCCCGATCACGGGAATATGTACGAGTGCTTACCGCATTGAGATATGATTTACATATGAAATTCTTATTAGTCTATCTTTAGTATTGTATTGTATCATGTTAATGTTTAGAGTCCTCCAAATGATGAAAACATTGAATTATTTGTTTTGACTTGTTTCTCTTTATTATATGAACCATTGATTTTATTATTTTCATCATTCCTTGTACCCTTCGTTCATTCCTCTTATATAAATTACTTGTCATGATTTATCTGTTTGCTGAGATATGTAGCTTACCTTCCCTCCGCCGCAGTTTTATTGACATAAGTTGACAAGTTTGGACTGACAGCAAAATCTTGGGCTTGAGATTATTGAGGTCTTTGTGTACAAATTGATTTTAAGAGTATATGGTCAGAATATGAAAGAAGGTATTATATATAGAAATTAATTGAGAATTATTTTGTACCAGTTGGTCAAATTTATTATTTAAAGAGAATATATTTATTATTTGGACAGAATCAGTGGATGAAATTACTTTATTATTGGAGTTTTTATATAGCCTAGAGTAGCGATCCCTTATTTCGTGTGAGTCCAGATTTGAGTCGTTGCAGTATCTATATGCATATCAAATCACGTACTAATTAGGTTATGCTCTATTAAAAGTAAAATGGAAGACAAAATAAATTATAAATGTTTAACATCCATCGCTTCTAAAAGTAACAAGCAAAACAAAAAAATATCTAAAAATATCTAATATCATACTTAGTTTGCAACATGTTTAGATTATACTAACAAATTTATCTAAGCGATATGTGTGACTTTTAGGTATCCAATACATGATCTTTGAATTTAAACAGACACAGTGTTGGACGCGACGTTGACACATGATTTTATGATTTTTCGGACAAGTGGCTTACAAGTGTCAGTGTCCGACACGGACACGACATTCGCTTTGAAGTGTTCGTGCTTCATAGCTTACAATAACTCGAAGAAAATTGGTTTTTCTGCAGGAGGTATCTTCAACTTTACATGATGATTAATCACTGATAATCTCATGGAATGATTCATGATGAAATTTCTCTACACTGCTCATAGACTATCTTATGCTTTAGTGTTCTTGATATAAACATTTTGAAAGCAAGGTTTAGTATGTGGACCACACAGAGTCAAAATTTGAGGATGTCTTATCTCCACTACTCCGGGTGCCAACTTGCAAACCAGTGAAATTTCTATAATAACTTGCACAACTTTTCCAAAATCAACCTCATCATTAGCTTTTAAGAGAGTGCCCACAATATAGTTTGATCCTTTACTATCCACATTGACGTCATTTAAAAGCAATTTTTAGTTAGTACTTCTTTGTGAACTGAACCAATCAACATTCACAAAAGAGACATTTTCTATTGGTTCCATTAAGTTCCTCATATGTGCCTGATCACTTTGCAGAAAACTTGTTTGCAAGAACATAAACCTCCAAATACATAGTAGTTGAATGAAGCATGGGTTCTTTGCCAAGTTAAATGATAATCTGACCATGTAACTTCCATAAAATTAAGACATGCAAACAACCCTGGCATAATGTGAACTCGGACACAACCCCCATCTCTCTCTACTCCGCAACTTCAATGATGATGGCCGTGGAGGTTGATGTTGGTATGGAAAAGTTCTATTTCTCTGTGCCATCAACCTTAATTTTGCTTGCTCCGACACTCTTTCATTTCAAGAACATAATCATTCTTCACATCTTTGCAAATCTTAATGGCAGGTATTTGTAAAAGATGACCTTTTATCCTTAAACCTTAATTTTATCATGACAATTTCAAGAACATAGTTACATTTCATTACCAATTTCCCTAACCACAACGAGTTTTTTCAATTTGTTATATCATAATTTCAAATTTGAACATTACCATCCTCTTGATTACTAATATCCCTAACTCCAACACTCAACACAACTTTCCAATGTCATTCACTTCCCTAAGGTTCCTACATAACAAAACAAATTAACAATACTAAGTAAATGAATAAGATAATATAGTGTTACCATAATTCTTAAACACCAACTTTATGATGAAACCCTTTATTATGAATTTATAACTTAAATTCCTACATAATACCATGATGGAATACTTAAAAGAATATAACTTATCAGAACAAATTATTATAAAATTATGAATAGATTAGCAATGATAGCGTGGAGGTACATACACTTATTAGTTTCTTAACATATACAAATTAATATAAAGGTGCAATTTAGAAAAATTAAAATTCAAGTAAATTTCAAATCCCTAAAGAAATCCCTAATCAAATCTCAAATAACAAGACCTAAAAAGAAACTAAATCCCTCAAATAACTACTCCTAAACCATCTTATGTATATACTTGATTAAGAAAAAAAATCAAGATGTAAAGGAAAATATATAAATTTCCAAAGAAAATAACTTTCAATCAGTCGTGAGGCATTTGTCACAGTTGCTAGGCTTCTCAGAAAACCTCTTTCCAATTGCAGAGTTTAGTTTATGTTAACGAAACTTTACTGGTGTCAGCCAGTGTTCTCAATGCGCAAAGCGCAGTGCGAGGCGCAAAGGAGCTGATATGTACGAGGCATAAAGTGCAATCGAGGTGCAACTGTTTTTTTTTTTTTTTTTTTTTTTGTTAATTTGAATGATGAGAGATTAAAAATAAAATACAAGATATACAACAAATAACAAGTTAACAAATAAAAACATCAACAAAACAACAGCAGTATGCGTACCTATATTATTTGTACCCACATAAAGATTAATTTCATAGTCTAATAACAAATTTATCAATAATTATTATGAAATACTAAAACCAAATGAATAACAACATAAGATAAGTAACAACTACAAATTCACATATTCATAATGTTAAATAAATCCCAGAATCACGAGGTTCACAAGTCACCAAAATCATAATACACAGGTCACAAACTACTATTATCTAAACAAGTCCTTAAGATAAGTAGTTAATAATAATATGGCAATACCAAAGTGAGCGTTCAAACTCTAAAAGAAAATAAAAACGAAACAACATCACAAGTCATAAAACTAAGAAGTCAATAACACTCGTAACTCAAAATAAGATCCATTGCATGTTAAACTACTCATCATCATCTTCATCTCCCAAATCAAACTCTTCTTCATTAGCGGGTCATGACTCGCTTTATTCATTTTTGGCCCAAAAAAGTCAACCGCTGCGAAGCGCGTGCCTTGCACCTCGCATGAGGCGCAATTAGGTGCGCACCTCGGGTCACTCGCGTGCCTCGTCTTTGTTGCGATTTAACAACACTAGCAGTTGAGCTTCATCATGGTCATCATGCCTCAATGAGGTCCAAGTATCGTTCACAAATGAGTGGGTAGAACAGGGACTGGGATAGATTGACAGCTTTGGTTTTGACAGAGGATAGATTGATTTTTGCTTCATAGACATAGTCAGAGCCTCATCGTGCTCGCCAAAGTTCTCATCGTGATCATCCAAGTGTCACCAAAGTGTGATTCTTTGTCACTGAGTGTGCTAGTAGTACTATTTTAAATATCGGCCGATATACCGGTATATCGGCCGAGATACCGGTATTTTATCCAAAACGATACGATAAGTATAAAATTTTACCAAATATCATTTTGGACTGATATATCGGCCGATATCCGAGATGAAAAATATCTGATATATTGCCACGTGACACATTAAGGAGATTCTATAAATGTATTTGAGGAGCTTCCACAAAAAATAAGTATCCCCTATGAGTTTATGATCCTAAAATTGTTTTAAATAGTTTCATATGATTTATATAGGCAATCACATGTACATTCTTCGTCCAGCATAACGTCCGATTTGACGTCCAGTATTTAGTACCATATCGCGATATATCACCTGGTATTCGATATCTGGTTTATAATTTTGCCGACCAATATATCGATGATATCCGATATTTAAAACACTGGCTGACAGAGGGGAGAGGAGTTGAGGATGTTGGCCCAGAGGCCTTCTACTCTAGTTTTGATGATGATTAACTCATTATAGTTTACTAATAATCTTGTGGTGTTTAGTTTCAGATACTTAATCAAGATATTAGTAGGTGATTAGCTTCAACAAAGGTGTTTGGAGCTTTCACATGATGATTCAAGAGCCAGAGCGTCAAAGTTCATATCTAGCACCCGTTGGAGTCAAGCTCGGTGGATCACGTTTGGATCGAGTCGACTTGGAGACAGAGCTCTACAAGAAGACTTCGGTACAGTGTTTAGTTTAGTGTTTAGATCCATTTGTTAAAGATTAGATAGTGTGATATGCTCAAGTTCACAACACACACACTTGTTTAAGTTTCATGTTTTGGTTTTCGGTTTTTGGTTTAACCGATCTTGGTTTTCATGAATAGATAGAATCAATAAGTTTACATGGTTTAATGTATATTCGATTTGTTCTATATACATGTATGCTTCAACTATTTATACAAACTTAGTTTGATAACCTATTCATGTATTTAGGTTTTGTATTTCAACAAAACTTGTTTTTGGATTTATTGTCAAAAATATTGATATATATCTTTATATGTATATTGGATTATATCCATATACTATATGCCTAAAATATTGTTTCAATATCATGTTTTTGTATTTGGATGAGTTTTGGTCAAAACGATTTATCAATTCAAAAATCCTAGTTTTGGAAAATACGAGTTTTGGTTTTCAGCAAATAAGTCACAAAAAGAGTTCAAAATGTTTGTAACTTGATTTGATTTTTACTCAAACAAGTTTGTATTTCAAAGAGAATATAAGAACTATTTTTGTGAAATTTTAGAGGTTTTATGGGATTTTTATTTAAATTAAAAACCTAAGTTTTTCTGTCCCAGAAAAGTCAGACTGGCTGACTGCCGGTCGACCGTAGCAGTGGTCGGTCGACCGGCCCGGTTGACCGACGTGCACAGGATGTGCACGCAGCCAAGCTAAGGAGGCCGGTCGACCGTCCCGGTCGACCGCCAGAGAGCTCTGCTCTCTGGAAAGCCTCCGGTCGACCGGGCAGTCGACCGGCAGAGAGCACTGCTCTCTGTTTCCAGACTCGGTCGACCGAGCGGTCGACCGGCCAGAGAGCCGTTGCTCTCTGGATCTGGCACGGTCAACCGGGCAGTCGACCGCACGGCTCAACGGTCACTTTTTTGACCGTTGCAGGTCGACCGGCCGGTCAACCGGAAGGCCAATCTGGGCCTTTTCTCTGCCAACGGGCAGATTCCAAGTGGGGGCTATTTATACCCCATTTGAAGTGGGTTTTAAATAAAGATTTCCAAGAGCAAAATTTCTCCCATTTATAAGTGTTTTAACACAAGTTTTCAAAAAAGTTTTTAAGCCAAAAAGATCTATCTTTATTTGTTTTCAAGGGTTGAAAAAATCAAAGAAAAATAGAGATTTGAGATATTTGTGTTGTTCTTCATTTCTACCAAATTCAAAGTGTTTTCCCAAGTATTTTTCTTTGTTATTTGATTTCCAAACACCTTGATTTCTCACACTTGAGCATATTTTCTATCCTATCTATTAGGATCTTTATTTTTGTGAGAAAGAGATAGTTTGTGGTTGTGGAAACCACCAAGTTATAATCCCTCCTACTTTGTGTTATCTCTCTTGTGTAGAGGTTGATTATTGGAGTGGTGGTTGGCTCCCTCTAGTGAGAGGTGGAGGTTGTGTTGGTATCCCTCTTAGTGAAGAGGTGGATTGTGGTTGTTTGGCTTTGTGCCTATCCCTCATTTGTGAGGTTGATATTGGTGGCTTTGTGCCTAACCTCTAAGTGTAGAGGTTGCGTTTGTAATTGAGAGAGGAGTTGTGTACTCCCGATATATTGCCCCAAATCCTCAGTGGAGATTCCCTATATGGGAGTCCTGTGTGGACAAGTTAGTGGAAATCTTTCTGTGTGAAGGCGGGAACGTAGAGCTGTGTGCTCGAACCTCGAAACATATCCGTGTGTTTGCGATTGATCCACTTTCTCTAACTCTTCTATTACTTTGAGCATTGCATCATATTGTCATATCATATATATGCTTGTGTTGTTTGTGTGCCTCACTTGTGTCTAATCACGAGAGCTTCATATAGCACCTCAACTCTTATTCAGAGGAATCAAGAGGAGTTAGTCCAGAGCCCTTCACCGGGAATTCGGCTACACTCGTTGGTTACATTAAGTGTGTTGCAATTTAGTTTTAATTTCGCATTTTGTTCATTAGACTAGCCGTACACCTATTCACCCCCTCTAGGTGTACTTACAATTGGTATCAGAGCCTACGCTCCTGATATTAGGTTTAACCACCTAGGAGTGTTATCTTGGTTTTGCTAATCTATCATTTGCATTTGCATTTGAACACATATAGTTTGCACTCATGGATAACCCTCCCATGTTTGATCTTTAAACTTGATATATGGAAGGTTATGATGAGTTGTCATTTAAAAGCCCTAGGATACAAAGTTTACCTTGCAATTACCAAGGAATCCTACCTTAGTGATAGCAAGCATATAGAGGCCAATGCACTAGCCCTAAAGGCACTTAGAGCATCCCTTGATAAAAAAATATTTACATGTGTTTTCTCACTATGATTCCGCTTTTGCAGTATGGAACATTTTGACATCTCCCGAGCTACCAACGCTTATCAATAAGAAGAGAAAATCTAATCGAGACAAGTTCGACGAACGCTGCTTCAGGTCCAAGGGAATGACTCCCTTGAGGTACACTCGGACACTCAACTAGATGTTAGTACTAGTTCATATTGTAATGAGTGTATGGATGCACAAGCCTTAAATGATGAACTTGCTAAAAATTGTGAAAGTTTGATTTCAAAATGCAAACTTTTAAAAAAGGATAATTTTGGTTTGAAAGAAGAAAATAAAAATTTATCTTCTAGACTTGAGATTGCTTTGCAAGAGAGGGATGAGATTTCAAGTGAACTTGACTCACTTAAATTCCAACTTGAACTTGCTCGTAATGAAAACAAAATTTTGAAAACCAAAAATGATTGTAATGATGTTTTGAAGAAAAATGAAAACTTGTCTTTAAAACTTGAGTTTACTTTAAAAGAAAATATTTCTTTGAAAGACAAACTTAATTTGATTTCAATTAATTGGAATATTGTTTAAAGAAGAATATTGTTTTGAAAAATGATATAGATTCACAAGTTTGTCATGCTAGTGTAGCTTTACATTCTAACTCACCTATTACATGCCCCTCTTCTTCTATAATTGAAAATGATATAAATTTGTTAAAGAAGAATGTGGATTGTTTGGGCTCCACTTTGAGCCATTGTGTTTTGAACCATACAAGTTTGGAATCTATGTTTCGAAAGAAACAAGTTCCATCTTTGCATGCACACAAACCACGGCATACACATGCTTCGCACGTTCATGTACACAACACTATGTATGCTCATGTGTACACTTGTACACATTGTGGACGTAAGGGACACCTTACTAAATTTTGTTATGATCGTATACATGATTCAAATTTAGCAACTAAATTTGTTTGGGTTAGAAAAGGAGCTAACCCCTATGGACCCAAAAGAGTGTGGGTACCAAAGACCACCCCTATTGTATTTGATGTAGGTGTGGGCTCTCGCATGACGTGAGAGTGATGGTGCCTTGAGGTAGGTGCATTCCGAGCTTAAAGAGGACAATTTGGATGCATCACTTTCAAGGAGAGTTTGGTGAAGAACCACCTTATTTTGGAGACAGAGAGTTGCCCTCTCGGTTTTGGTGACGATCTCTTACTCCTCATTTATGTTTACATGCTTTTCATATTAGTCATTATTAGCATGTTTTAATGTTTCATGATTAATATGTTATATGCCATGATATTTAGATTAGTAACATACATGATTAGTTATTTGAGACACCCATGTTTAATATGGATTTATATCTTTGTGTTCTCATATTTGTTTTAACCAGTGTTTTAAATATCGGATATCGGCGATATACCAGTCGGCAAAATTATATACCGGATACCAGATACCAGGTGATATATCGCGATATGATACTAAATACCAGTTGATATATCAATAGTCAATACATAATAAGACATTATTAAAAGAAATAAGTTATTATCCAAACATCATATAAAAACATTATTGAAATACCACAATGAACATAGAATAAAATAAAACGATCACAAGAAAAATAATAATAATTATCCAAATAAGTAACTATATCAGCCGATATATCAGATATTTCATCTCGGATATCGGCCGATATATCGGCCACGTGGCGATATATCAGCCCATATCGGTCCAAAACGATATCCGATAAATTTTTACACTTATCGTATCGTTTTGGATAAAATACCGATATCTCGGCCGATATACCGGTATATCGGCCGATATTTAAAACAATGGTTTTAACTAATGTGTATGTCCTAGATCTAATGCATGTGCATCTACATATTGATCATATTAGTTTTGTTTAAACATTTGCACTTCATGTTTTGTTTTGATGCTTTATGTTTTTTTTTTGATTACATGTTTAGATGTTAGTTTTCATTAAAACTTAGATATATACTTGTACAACTAGTGAGCCACAAATAGACTATTATATGTTTGTTCTTGAACGCTCATTTGTACTCATTAGATGTACTAGTATAGTCTAGATTTGATGACTCTTACATTTTGACTTGTATTCCCATTCTTGTACATGTTTTCATGTGTATATTTAGCTTCATGTATATATCTATTTTATCTAAACTATTAGTTATACATATACATTCCTTGAGCCACTTGCCTTCATGCATATACTTTTGTGAACTCGTTTATATTTAGATATGTATGTATACTTTAGTTTGTATATGACATACATATACCTTGAAGGATTCTAGTTTTGATGATTTTCATGTTTTTAAGAAAATTTCATAATTGAGCTAAATTGACTATTTTCATGATTATGTTCTTCACATAACTCTTATACACTCACTTTATTTAATGTTTTCTCGTGATTTTGTTTTCATGGGTATGATATATGCCTATATAGATTTTGAGTGTTGTGGTGTTTATGTGATCTACATGTTTTTCATGAAATATATTTTATTTTATTCCTTACTTGAAGGATTTCGTACTAGTTTACAAATTTTTCACATAACTAGTTCGTATTCTTCATTTTGGAAGAGTTTTCAATTATGCTAAACTATTTTCAAACCTATTTTTGAAAACCCTTTCCATTTTAAGGGCGGTTGGTTGGGCGACCATGCCTTGTATGCTTATTATTGAAAATCCTTTTAAACATGTGCATGAAATGGGTGGTAAATAATATGAGTTATACACTTGATCTTATTGTGTTTTCAATTGGTATCATTGGATCTTTTCAATTGGTATCACTATTGACATTTTTTTTCGTATACTCATATATGTTTTTATATATGTATGCTTTCACTTTTAATAGTATCAATTTCGATTGGTATTTAATTTTTCATACATATATATGTTTTATTTGTGCTTACTATATCTCTATATCTTTGAGCACAAATTTCAGTTATGCTAAGCTTGATTTCTTAAATGACTATTATTATGTTTCAATTGGTATCATATACAAGCTTATGCATCATTTTATTTGGTATTTCATAAAGGGGGAGAAAATTCATAATTTCAACTTTCAGTTGGTTTTGTTATTTTACTCCCACACTTTATGCTTAAGATGATTTATTTACTTACAATTGGTATTTAAATTGGTATTTACTTACAATTGGTATCAATTGGTATTTAAATTTATATTAAAACATTTATTTTATGTACCTTCAATTGGTATGTTTTGTTTTATGTAGTTTAAATTGATATCATGATGCACTCAATTGATATATATTTTTTTAATTGGTATCATAATGTTTTGTTTTGATTTCACCCCGTATTGATATTTTTGTTTAAGACAAAAGGGTGGAGAACTTTGTTTTATTGTGTCTTTGATCCCTCTGTTGATGATTGACAAAAAGGGGGAGAAGTATTTGAGGTTATAATATGCATGTTTAAAGTATTTGAGTTTATATGCATGTTTATTTGTTTATTTGTAAGTTTATATGCATGTTTATTGTTTATTTGTAAGTTTATATCAAAGTTGTTTTATTGATTATCTTCCAATTGGTATCAAGAATTTTTATTGATTGAATTTTTTTATTTGATTGGTATCAAGAGCTTTCATGTTGCTTAAGTTTTCACATAGAAATTTTTATTGGTATCAAGAGCAACTATTTAAAGAACATGTTTATTTTAAAAAGGAAAAGGAATTTATTTTAAAAGTTTGGTGTCAAGAGCATGTTTATTTCATGTTTGGTATCAAGAGCATGTTCATTTCATTATTTTATGCATATTGATGCATATTCATGTTTAGCATTTATTGCATATCTTATAGTTTATTGTTATGCATGAGTTAAAGGGGAGCTTCTTTGAAGCTTAACTTTAATCCATGCATATATAACTCCATGAGTTTTGTCATCATCAAAAAGGGGGAGATTGTTGGCCCAGATGCCTTCCACTCTAGTTTTGATGATGATTAACTCATGTAGTTATAATTTAATAATAATCATGTAGTGTTTAGTTTCAGATACTTAACCAAGATATTAGTAGGTGGTTAGCTTCAACAAAGGTGTTTTAGAGCTTTCACATGGTGATTCAAGAGCCTGAGCGTCAAAGTTCATATCTAGCACTCGTTGGAGTCAAGCTCGGTGGATCACGTTTGGATCGAGTCGACTTGGAGACGGAGCTCTACAAGAAGACTTCGGTACAGTGTTTAGTTTAGTGTTTAGATCCATTTGTTAAAAATTAGATAGTGTGATATGCTCAAGTTCATAACACACACTTGTTTAAGTTTCATGTTTTAGTTTTCGGTTTTTTGTTTAACCGATCTTGGTTTTCATGAATAGATAGAATTAACAAGTTTACATGGTTTAATGTATATTAGATTTGTTCTATATACATGTATGCTTCAACTATTTTATACAAACTTAGTTTGATAACCTATTCATGTATTTAGGTTTTGTATTTCAACAAAACTTGTTTTTGGATTTATTATCAAAAACATTGATATATATCTTTATATGTATATTAGATTACATCCATATACTATATGCCTAAAATATTATTTCAATATCATGTTTTTGTATTTGGATGAGTTTTGGTCAAAACGATTTTTCAATTCAAAAATCCTAGTTTTGAAAAATACGAGTTTTGATTTTCGGTAAAATTTCTAAGTCACAAAAAGAGTTCAAAATGTTTGTAACTTGATTTGATTTTTACTCAAACAAGTTTGTATTTCAAAGAGAATATAAGAACTATTTTTGTGAAATTTTAGAGGTTTTATGGGATTTTTATTTAAATTAAAAACCCAAGTTTTTCTGTCCCAGAAAAGTCAGACTGGCTGACTGCCGGTCGACCGACGTGCACAGGATGTGCACGCAGCCAAGCTAGGGGGCCGGTCGACCGTCCCGGTCGACCGCCAGAGAGCTCTGCTCTATGGAAAGCCTCCGGTCGACCGGGCGGTCGACCGGGCAGAGAGCACTGCTCTCTGTTTCCAGACTCGATCGACCGAGCGGTCGACGGCCAGAGAGCCGTTGCTCTCTGGATCTGGCACGATCGACCGGGCGGTCGAACGCAGGGCTCAACGGTCACTTTTTTGACCGTTGGCAGGTCGACCGGAAGGCCAATATGGGCCTTTTCTCTGCCAACGGGCAGATTCCAAGTGGGGGCTATTTATACCCCATTTGAAGTGGGTTTTAAAAAAAGATTTTCAAGAGCAAAATTTCTCCCATTTACAAGTGTTTTAACACAAGTTTTCAAAAGAGTTTTTAAGCCAAAAAGATCTATCTTCATTTGTTTTCAAGGGTTGGAAAAATCAAAGAAAAATAGAGATTTGGGATATTTGTGTTGTTCTTCATTTCTACCAAATTCAAAGTGTTTTCCCAAGTATTTTCTTTGTTATTTGATTTCCAAACACCTTGATTTCTCACACTTGAGCATATCTTCTATCCTATCGATTAGGATCTTTGTTTTTGTGAGAAAGAGATAGTTTGTGGTTGTGGAAACCACCAAGTTATAATCCCTCCTACTTTGTGTTATCCCTCTTGTGTAGAGGTTGATTATTGGAGTGGTGGTTGGCTCCCTCTAGTGAGAGGTGGAGGTTGTGTTGGTATCCCTCTTAGTGAAGAGGTGGATTGTGGTTGTTTGGCTTTGTGCCTATCCCTCATTTGTGAGGTTGATATTGGTGGCTTTGTGCCTAACCTCTAAGTGTAGAGGTTGTGTTTGTAATTGAGAGAGGAGTTGTGTACTCCCGGTTGTATTACCCCAAATCCTCAGTGGAGGTTCTCTGTATGGGAGTCCTGTGTGGACAAGTTAGTGAAAATCCTTCTGTGTGAAGGCGGGGACGTAGAGTTGTGTGCTCGAACCTCGAAACATATCCGTGTGTTTGCGATTGATCCACTTTCTCTAACTCTCTCTCTATTCTTTGAGCAATGCATCATATTGTCATATCATATATATGCTTGTGTTGTTTGTGTGTGCCTCACTTGTGTCTAACCACGAGAGCTTCATATAGCACCTCAACTCTTATTCAGAGGAATCAAGAGGAGTTAGTCTAGAGCCCTTCACCGGGAATTCGGCTATACTCGTTGGTTACATTAAGTGTGTTGCAATTTAGTTTTAATTTTCGCATTTTGTTCATTAGATTAGCCGTACACCTATTCCCCCCCCCCCCCCCCCCCCCCCCCCCAACTCTAGGTGTACTTACAGAGGAAGGATCAGAATAGATTTGGCATTTACAAGTGTTATTAACAGGTTGGCGGGTAAAAAACCCCATATAACCAATGGGTGAATTTCAAAATCAATATGTGGTTAGACCTGTTCTTGGACCTATTTGATGTCATACACAGCTGAATTATGTCTAATATTGGATACAAGATACGTCTGACTCATGTCTATGTTTAACATGTGTCGAATAAAGGTTTGACAACAAAGATGGAGCGCTCGTGCATTATGGATTGACATGACATAAAAAATAGAAAACATGATCAAGATGATTGCAAAATAAGATGAATATAAATTCAGTGTTTTAACAACTTCTGCCACCAAACTCTTTTGTTATGTACTGCAAATATGATTGTGAAGCATCATCAGTGTATTCTTTCAATGGTACTATGATGTTGGGCAGAAGGCATCATAAAATGCACTGACCATTAGGTTCATGAGCCACAACTGGAGCATTCCTCCATATTACCATCACATATTAATTGGAATTGTGCCTACTTGATATACAAATTACAATATTCAACTAATTAGTGACACTTGAAACCTGTAGCTATACAGCCTATACTTAATTCCAGGGACACGATTTGGAAGATTAGAACTTCTACATTATCCATTTAAGATTTTAAGCTTTAGCAATTTATCATGGATGCTAATGTAAATTAAATCATGAATAGATTATACTCTTGGACTCTAGACAAATTATTACTCACAATCTTAAGAGCGAGAAATCATGATTCATATTAGGCTAACAAGGCATGATTAAATTTGACAATTGGAAGAAGACATACAGTGATATAATCAATTCCACATCCTATCTTTTTCTCAAACTCTGGGTGATATGGAAGTAACCTTTCCAAAATTGTTTTCTCATGCTCCGGTAACAATCTGTCACCATTATCATACCTGCAGAGGATTTCTTTTTCAGGAATAATGAACAGTAAAAGCATAATAATTAACAGTAACAACAGATTAGCAGTAGTATTTACTTTAATAATTAGAGTTGTACAAGAGAAAATTAGTAGTTTTGCTAACTACTTATAAGCAGCTGAAGTTCCTTTGAAAAGTTAATATAGATTAAAACAGTTTTATGGTGCTCTCCAAACAAACATAGTTAATTATTTCTTTAAATAAGTGGTAATGAAAGACATGGTAATTAATAAGTATAATCTACTACTGTTACAAAAAGTGCTCTGACAGGTAAAATACACACATAAATTATAAAACAATATAGCATGAAGTATAAAAAATATCTACTAAGATATACAAAGTAATAAAAAATTAATTAACTTTTCATGCTTATGAATATGTCATCTAATCGGAAGATGAAACAAAAATTAAGAAGCAGATGCAACAGATCCAAAGAAGAAGAAGGACAAAAAAGAAATAGGAGAAGCGGAGGAAAGTGCAGCTGCAGAAGCGATGGAAGATGACAAGTGATTGAGGCAATGTGAAAGCTTCCTTGTTCATAGCACAAGAGGAAGAGGAAGAAAAAGAAATTTGGAACCAAATGAAGGGAGAGGTTGGATAGATGATAAACTTCTTGATTTGTGAAGTGGTTGTTCTGCCTCGGCGCAGGACAAGGTATGTGGAGTTTGAACTATTAGAAATGCATAAATGTGAAAAGGGTTTAAATGGTGAAAAACATGGACACAATTTATTTATTTTAATTAGGGCACCGAATGCCCACAAAGTTCCGGGGCAAGTGAGAAAGCCCAAAGCTCACATGAGGTAGGGAGCAACCAATCATCACTAGGAATCTAAACAGCTCGATACAGATTGGATATAGATTTTACAATATAATCATCCATTATCATTCATGGGATACAAGTTCGGTTATAGATATTGTTCAGTAAGTAAACATCATATCCGTATTTGGTAGAAACGAATACAGGTCGGATATGGACAGTGACCATATTCACTACGAACATATACAAAACAAACTAAGAATTAGAAGCGGAGAATAAAAGGCTTCAATTATGGAATGTGTTCCCATCGTTCTTGTGTTTGAGGAGAAGGGAGGGATAGGAATTATGCTTGACGATATATTCCTTTATAGAATCGGTAAGTGTTGGATATAATAATAATTTTGGCAGTTGTGATGTTAAGTTTTGTAATGGGTTTATCAGTTATATACATACACAAGTTACGGCATATATATATTTAGGTTTTAGAATAATTGAATGTATACATACAGATTGCATCTTTCAATTAAATATGAATATGAAGCCATATCTAAAAAGAATTTCCACTTCAATATATGGATATGTATCTGACACTGGAAATATATGTAGATGTAATATCTATTTTCGCATCCAAGCAGATACAATAACGGACTTGGTTCGAACATCCGAATCCCATTATATTCCTAATTGGTTACTTTTAACAAAGGAATAATTGAGATTTTAAGGTTTCAATATATAGGTTGAAAGATGCATAGTTGAGGAAAGAAACACATGGATGGAAAACATATCTGAGGAATCCGAAGCTGACGAAGCTTTGATATATTAGAATATTGGAAACTTAATGCTTCTAAATTCCCTTCCTCTCTCAATTGGTTAGTATTTTGTTGGTGGTTCCTACTTCCTATATACACAGTGACATCAGAGTCTACATTTAAAATTGTAGACAAGTTCTTGGTTCATTTAGGAGATCATTAACTCCAAAAAATAGTAAAGGGTCTTTTACACACTAAAGATTGGCTTTAGGTAGCAATTTCATCATCAAAGCTAATCATGAGAAGTTGGAAAGTGGTATATCCAAATAGTTTCATTGGTTTAAGTTTTGTGTTTGTTCTTTCCAAAGTGATGTTTTTATTATTGCACTTAATTTTTTATTTTTTTCAGAATTTATTTGGCATTTCCTTGGTCCATGAAGCTGTGACATGTACGCCAAAACATTTTAGACAATTGGACATTTCTAAACATGTTGTCACTTATATATTATTTTTTAATAGAGGACACTCGTCGGACACTCCTTCCACACACGTTCTATGTTTTCATGCATTCCTTTCTCTATATTACGTGTTGGAGATATGTACTTGTTAAAATTTTGTCTTATTTTTAAGAAGAGATGATGAACCAAGAAGATCCAATCGAATTGGAGAAGACAATGGCTTAGAGAAGAAGCAACAATCAAGCTGAAGCAGATTAATGCTCAAACCAGTCGACTATACAGTCAACTGGACAAATACAGAAAGGAAAAAATTACAGTTAGTCGACTTATTGGTCTTATAAGTCGACTAGTCTGAGGACCCGTCGACTACTCTGAAAGACTAGTCGATTAGTCTGCCGTTCTGAAGCGTAAATAGAGACAATGCGAGTTTTCTTTTCTAGTAGAGTTCAAATAGGATTCGGATTTTATTCAATGAAGATTTGTTTCTAAAGTTCAAAGAGTCGAGAATTCTTCTAAATCAAGGAGATCACTCCTAATAGAATTGATCAAGATTTTTCAAGCATTCAACGGCCAAAATCATCTCATAGTCCGAATAGGACATGCATTATAAAGTCCTATAAATAAAGGTTGTGACTCAGTAGGTTGTGTGTGGAGATTTTGAAGAAAATCAAATGAAGCCAAGAAAGAGAGAGGAAGGTGAAGGTGCATAGAGAGAAGGTATGCTCTTGTAAACTTATGGAATTCAAGGGAAAGTGAATACTCTTGTGAGAATCAAGGAGAAGGTTAAATCTCTTGTAGCAAGTTTATTAATAAAACTCTCTCAAGTTCTCTCCCGTGGACGTAAGCCAAGTTTGGGTTGAACTACATTAAATTCTCTTATTATTATTATTACTCTTTTGTCTTTGTATTACTATTTTGCTCTACAATAGTTTTTCTTTTGCAAATATTGTCATATTGCCATATTTCGTAATGTCGATCCCGAGAACAATAATTGGTATCAAAGCATATCAATTCCGCATAACAATTGGTATCAGAGCTAAAGGTTGACGATAAGGCGACATGTCTATGATTGAAAGTTCTGCGACCAAGTTCGAGGTTGAAAAGTTCAATGGCAAAGGAAACTTCAGTTTATGACAAAAGAGGATGAAGTCGTTACTGGTGCAACAAGGTCTTTACAAGACTTTGTCGAGAAAGTCAGCAAAACTTACAGGTAGGTCAAATGAGGATTAGGAGGAGATGGATCTGAACGCGGTAAGCACGATCCAATTATGTCTCGCAAACGAGGTCATGTATAACGTGATGGATGAAGAAACGACTACGGTTTGTGATCAAAGTTAGAAACATTATATATGACAAAAAGCCTCTCCAATAAGTTGTATCTCAAGAAACAACTATATGGGTTACGAAACAACTATATGGGTTACGCATGATGGAAGGGGCAGCAGAACAACGATGTTGGAGCATCAAAACTTCTTCAAAAAGGTCATCAATGAGCTTCTAGCTTTGATGTTAAGATTGACGAGGAGGACAAGTTGTTGATAAATTTTAGTTCGCTGTTGGAGTTATATGACCACATCGTTACCACCATACTCTACAATAAGAAAACTCTCATCTTGAAAGAGGTCACGTCAACTCTCTTATCTAATGAGATCAAAAAAGAAAAAATCAAGTTGAGCAAGAAGGATCGGTTTGGTGGCCATGTGAATGAAGAGGAGGAAAGAAAAGTTCGGGCTTGTCGAAGGCGTGTCACTTTTATCAAAAGGAAGGTCAATGGAAGACAAGAATGGTTGAAGAAGAAGGGGTAACTTGTGAAGGCATACATAACAATGAGCGATGTTGACACTGAAATAATAATGGCTTCCTACATTGAAGACAACACTTCTCAAGGTAAAGACTGGATATTTAATTCTGATAGTACGGTTCATGTATGGTCTCATAGGAGATGTTCAACTTTTTTATTACAAAGGAGGGACTGTCAAAATGGTGGATGGTTCGGCTTGCAAGATCATCGGCACTGGGACAGTCAATGTTACATGCAGAGATGGGACGGTGTGTGCTCTGGAAGTGGTCCGGTATGTCCTAGAGGCATGGTACAATCTAATATCCATAGGGGTGCTCGACAAAGAAGGATGTCGGGTCCAAGTGCAACAAAGCGTCGCCACGGTTAGCCAAGAAGATAGGGTAATCCTTAAGGAGAGAAGTGTGGAGAGATATACAAGGTAAAGGAAAAAAACTCAGTACGAGGTGGAGTTCCAGGGATAAGCTTGGAAGGGAGATCATCGTGAATTGGAGCTTCAAGAAAGACTGCAACGGAACGTGAACCGGGTCAAGGTGTTGCAGGAAAAAGAAATGGTGCATACGGGCCATGGTTCAAAGACTCGGCCGAGTCGTATCCGTCTCGGCCCACTCCGAGACGAGTCCGAGTCATGAGTCGGTCGACTCAACTCAGAGGAGACCGACTCAGCCGAGAATTGAGGTTGACTCGGTCGACTCGGCATTATGATAATGATTTGTGTCTCATCGCAATTCAATGTGGAAATAACTATATTAGCATATATTTATGAATGTAGTTTGTGCAATTTACTATATTGTGCATGTATTTTGACATGCTTCTACTGACGACGCGTGTATTTATGATTTCGCTTTATGTTTAGTGTGTTAGGTGATATATTTTGGACATGTAATACATAAATGTGGATATCTACATTTTTAAAGATTTGTCATGATTTTTCAGAATTTTTTGAGCTTTCTATGTAGTGTTTTGCGCGTATCGCCCGATACCGATCCGAGTCGCCGATATCGATCCGTCTCAGTGCCCGCCGAGTCGGCGGCTGAGACCGCGACTGTGAACCATGATACGGGCGAGGCTCGAGATGGCCCAAGGTATGGCGGTAATTCGGCCAAAGGCTCCGAGGAGAGGGGCAAGAGTAAAGGCTTCATGGTACGGTTATAACCAAAGAAAGAATAAAGATAATATTTCAAAATTTCAAAGTGTTTTTCTAAAGGTTTGAAAAACAAGTCAAAGTGGAGATTGTTGGGTTTTTGCTTTGTTTTCAAAAAGAGATGATGGACATAGAAGCAAATCATATTGGAGAAGACAGTGGCTTGAAGCAGAAAAAACAAATCAAGCTGAAGCAGATTAGTCGACTGTATAATCGACTAATACTCAGATCAGTTTACTATACAATCAGCTAGACAGATACAGAGAAGGAGAAGATTACAGTTAGCTGACTTATAGATCTTATTATTTGACTAGTCTGAAAACCAGTCAAGTGTATGTCGTTCTACAGTGAAAACAGAGGCGGTGCGAGTTTTCTTTTCTGGTGGAGTTTGAATAGGATTCAGATTCTATTCAATGAAGATTTATTTCTAAAGTTTAAAGGGTCTAGAATTCTTCTAGATCAAGGAGATCAACCTCTAATAAGATTGATCAAAATTCTTCAAGCATCCGACGACAAAGATCATTTCATAATCCGAATAGGATTTGCATTGTAAAGTCCTATAGATAAAGGTTGTATCCCAGTAGGTTATGTGTGGAGGTTTAGAAGATCAGAGAAAGCCAAGAAAGAGAGAGGAAGGTGACAGTGCATAGAGAGAAGGTATACCCTTGTAATCTTATGAAATTTAAGAAAAAAGTGAATACTCTTATAAGAATCAAGAGAAAAGTTAGATCTCTTGTACCAAGTTTATTAATAAAACTCTCTCAAGTTCTCTCCTCATGGACGTAGGCCAAATTTGGGTCAAATCACGTTAAATCCTCTTGTTATTGTTTTTTAATCTTGGTATTGCTAGTTTTCTCTACAATAGCTTTTCTTTTGCAAGTATTATCATATTGTCGCGTTCCGCAACGTCAATCCTGGAAACAATAATTGATATCAATGCATATCAATTCTGCATAACAATACTTACCTTCATGTTTATATCAAAGACTTTGTGGGAAAATGCCTTCAAAATATGCTTTTGTTTGATAACCTTGGAAGTTTAGATATGTTTCCAAATAAGAAGTAAGATCATTGAGCTATTTTATAGAAATTTGAAGAATCAAATCCTATTCCTTTTGCAAAGTCATAAAAATATAAGATACATTAAAATTTTAGCAAATAAGTTATCATTGTATATTATTGTATTATTAAATACCTAAAGTTATTAGATATATATATAGAGAGAGATAGACTTGGCTACTTCCGGAAGGATTTGGACATGAATCATTCTGACTCAAATTCAATTCTACGGCATTCAAATACAAGATCCACTTTATTGAAATTGATCTACATTATTTAAAGCAACTAAAAATAAAATTAAGTGCTTTGTAGATTTCTTGTCCATGCATTAAGTAAACACAAAATGGACAGCCGAAAGTAGCATATTACTTGGATATATGACTTTAGACATACAAATTATCAATCCGACCATTTAATCATGATCTAAATATTTAAAAACCATCACACACTAATTTTCATTAGGTTTCAAATATTTTACACCATTAAACTAGCCAATTTACTATTTTGGCCGTTCATTTTGCGCCCATTTATGAATAAGTAAAAAAGTATTCAAAACACTTGATTTTTTTATTTTTAGTTATTTGAAATGATATAGATCAACTTCAACGGAGTAGATCTTATATTTGAATGTCGTAGCATTGAATTTAAGTGAAAAAGATTCATGCTCAAATCCTTCCCAAAGGATCCAACTATCCATATAGAGAGACTTGTGTCATTCCGAAAGGATTCGAGGCTGAATCCTTCCCACTCAAATACAACCCTTTGACATCCGAATGCACTATTCATTCCGTGTTGGTCTACATTATTTCAAGTAACTAAAAATTAAAAATCATGTATTTTGAATTCTTTTTGCCCATCAATCAGTAGCACAAAATGAACGGTCGAAATAGTGAGTTAGTTTAACGGTGAAAAATATTTGAAATATAACAAAAATTAGTGTATAGGGTTTTTAAGTGTTTAGATCATTATGAATGGTCGAATCGAGTATTTGTATGTTTAAAGAAGTAGATCTAAGCAATATGATATTTTCAGCCGTCTATTTTGCGCCTACTTGATGGATAGGAAAAAATATTCAAAATACATGATTTTTATTTTTAGTTACTTGAAATAATGTAGATCAACTTCAACAAAATGGATCTTGGATTCGAATGCCATAGGGTTGTATTTGAGTGGGAAGGATTCGGCCTTGAATTTTTTCGGAATGACACAAGACTGTTGAATACTTTCAGAATCCTTCCCACTCAAATACAACTCTACGACATTCGAATGCAAGATCCGTTCTATTGAAGTTGATCTACATTATTTCAAATAATTAAAAATTAAAAATCAATATTTTTTCTCATTCATCAAGTAGCGTAAATTCTATGGCCGAAAATAGCATATTTCTATATCTACATCTTTGGACATACAGATTCTCGATCCGACCATTTCATCATGATCTAAACACTTAAAAACCCTCATACACCAATTTTTTTATATTTCAAATATTTTACACCGTTAAATTAACCAACTCACTATTTCGGCCGTCTATTTTGCGCCTACTTGATGGATGGCAAAAAGTATTTAAAATACATGATTTTTTATTTTTAATTACTTAAAATAAGCAAAAAGTATTCAAAATACATGATTTTTTATTTTTAGTTACATGAAATAATGTAGATATACTTCAAGGAGTGAATCTTACATTCGAATGTCGTAAGGTTGTATTTGAATGGGAAGGATTCAACATCGAATTCCTTCAGAAAGATACAAGTGTGTGTGTGTGTGCGCGCGCGTGTCTATATGGGATAAGGCTTTAATACTCTTAGGGCATAACTAAGTAAGTTATACCCACCTACAAAGATTTATGTTATGCAATGAACTTAAATGATCCATTCCATTTATTTGATCAATGTATTTTAAAAACTATGCATAAAAAGTCATAAATTGTAAAGATCATTTACCTATACTTTAAGTGATGGCAAAATAAACGATTTTCTAATAATTGAAAATTGTTTATTTTTTTATCACTTTATACATGAGCAATTGAACTTCAAAATGCTTGAATTTTTGTTTATAAGCCTTTTAAAATATATAAATCAAGATGAATGGAATGCATCAGCAATATCTTTGTCTAATACACTTTTATAAGCGGGCATAACTAGCTTAGTTTTGTCCTAGGAGTATTAAAGTTTCTCATATATATATATATATATATATATATATATATATATATATATATATATATATATATATATATATATATAGGGGTTACTGTACCTCAGCCTGCAGGCTGAGAGAGTTTATCAGCCGGCGGGACGTGGCTGAATATATGCCACATATCGGCCGCAGGCTGTTGGCGCCAAAAAAAACAAAAAATCCCGCCTAAACAATTGTGAAACAAATTGACAAAAATACCCCTTTTATATGACGACTGCGCCTTCTAGCATTGAAAAGTAAAAAAACATTCCATGGTCTCAGACTTAATACAGAATAAAGAATACCAGAGGAAACATGCTATCGTATAGCAATGCAACCTCCTTCCAAAAATTGTATACTCCATAGTCGCGGTACTGCGATCATAGTCGCAGTACATGGTCGCATAATATATGTAAAAAAACAAATTTAATTGTTCATAGGAATATCAGACAAACATTCAAAAATTATACGAAGGACAGTATTTGATGACTAACAGTTGACAATTTATGGTCGCAGTTACTTAATCATTTATCAGTTCCCAATGCGACTATGGTCGCAATAATGAACTGTTTTGGAGTTCAAAGTAATTTAAAATTATAGTGTATTAACTTTTAAACTGTTTTGGATAACTGAACAGTCACGTAGAAAGTATACAATTTTTGGAAAAGGTAGAAAATATATTTGAGAGATATTCACGTGGTCCGAGATCTTAAACCTTTTGGAATTCCGGGATTAAAAATATATAAAGGGTCATGAGTAAAGGATTAAAAACATACTAAGTTATTTTTTCTCAAACTCGTTACTCTCACTGTTCGGAAAATAGATTCAAAAAATGTCTTCACCACCGTCTTCACCGGAAAGAAGCCAATCATCTAATGATGATTGGATGTTTAGTTCTGAACCGATGTCTCGCTACGGGTCAGAATCTGAGCTTGATACAGACGACCGTTCTGGGAGTTCATTGATGAACCAAAACACAAATATGAAGAGGAAGAAAGCAAAGAGGAGAATGTCGCTAAAGAGGAGGAAGAGACGGAAAGCGATACAGAAGATGAAAGCATGACTCTTGACGACGAATCTGATTACGATGGTGATGACGAGGATTAGAAGTTTAAGAAATTGTATTTTGTATTTTTTTTAAATATATATAAATCTGTTTTCTAAAGTTAATTGTGTGAATTACATTTTTTACTACTATGTCTTGGTTGAAATGCTGTACAATTGTTACAAACCTTCATTTTAAATATTTTACGCTAAACGAATATACTGCGACCATGGACGCAGTTAATAATTATATTACTTCACCCGTATAAATTTTTAAAATGAAAGATTGCGACTTTGGTCGCAGTTGCAGGACGCAGACTTAATAAAATAAACTGCGACCTTGGTCGCAGTTGCTGGTCTTTAGTCTTAATCAACAACAACACTGCTACCTTGGTCGCAGTTGCTAACCGTAGTCTTAATAAAATACAATGCAACCTTGGTCGCAGTTGCTGGTTTTTGGACTTAATAAAATACACTGCGACCTAAAATATCACCTAGAGGGGGGGTGAATAGGTGATGGCTAATCTAATGGTCACTTATGAACAAATGATGCGGAATTAAAACTAAGATGACCAAATAAAACTTCTTTTAATTAAACACTTATGTATAACACAAGAGTGTTGCCGAATTCCCCTTGCGAGGCTCTGGACAAGCTCCTCTAGATTCCCCTTGAAATGGGTTGAGGTGCCGCGTTGGCTCTCTTGGTTGAATACTAGTGTTAACAACAATCCCAAGCAAGTATAGCAATTATGAGCACAAGGGTATATCATGCATATAAGAGATAAAGACTATAAAGTAATGCAAGATATAAGAGACAAAGAGAGAAAGAGAGATAGAGTAAGCAATCGCAAACACAAAGGATTTGTTTTGAGGTTCGAGCACACTTGCTCTACATCCCCGCCTTCGACACACGAAGGTTTTCCACTATGCACGATCCCAACGGATCTCTCCTTGGTGCCGCAACACCTACAAGCCCTCGGACTCCCAAGTCCCGTACACACGCAAGCTTCACAAGCTCGCCGAGGCCGCACCTCAAACCAAAAAGTTCACAACCGAACTCCAACCACCAACGAGCACACTTGCCCGTCTCCTCAAAGAACAAAGAAAAGATCTTTGGTGATCACAACACTTGATCACCTAAAGAGCACTCTCACTACAACACACCTATAGGAATATATAGCAATGGATAGCTCAAGTGTGGTGTGAGAAAAGCAAGGAAAGAACTATGGTGAAAAACACAAAGAATCACTTTTACACTCTTAATAAAATCTTCCCTTTTGATTGGAAGTATTTGCACTTAAATCTTGTGGAGAAAACTCTCTGAAAAGACTAGGAAAAACTGGCTCTAAGAGTTTCTAAAAACTTGGCTTCAAACAATGACAAAAACCCCAATTTATAGGCTGCCAGAAAACTAGCCGTTGGAGTCTGTCAGAGCTGACGGTCGACCGGCCGGTCGACCGTCCAACGGTCATATTTTGACCCGTTGGAGCTACCGGTCGACCGCCCGGTCGACCCAGAAATCCAGAGAGCAGAACTCTCTGCAGCGGTCGACCGTACGGTCGACCGGACCATTGTGCTGACAACGTGCACAAGGCTGTGCACGTCAGTCGACCGGACGGTCGACCCGACCTAGCTGCGGTCGACCGCCCGGTCGACCGATTTGGTCTGTCAGCCAATTCCTGGTCTGAAAAACTAGGATTTTTAAGGTACTCTATTAACTTAATATAAATCCCATAAATCCTCAAATAAATCTACAAAAATAGTTTCAATGTTATACAATGATATACAAACATGCTTGCACAAAATCAAGGCATGTTATAATAGATTTGAACTATTTTTGTAACTTGAAAATATTGGCTCAAAAATAAAAACTGTTTTTCCAGAACATGTTTTTTTTCAAATCTTCATCAAATACAAAAACAAGATATTTGAGTTCATTCTAAAGCATAGTGTGTATGGATATGATCCACTACACAATCATAATGATATATCTATGTTTTTGACATTAAGCTCTAAACATGGTTATGGTTAAAGGATATGCATGATAGAAATACCAAAAACCAACTATATATATTTTATCACAAAGAAAATCTTTTACTAAAAATAAAAATTCTTTTCTAAACATAAAAATCTTTTATGAAAGCAATTCTATCAAGAGTTCTATCAAGAGTGTGTGTGTGATATAGACTTGAGCAATCCACCAACTATCTATCCTTTACATTTTAACTAAAACAAAAATAAAATCTTATACCTAGACACAAGTCTTGATCTTGAAGTCTTCCCTTGAAGTCTTCTCATCTCCTTGACTTGGTCCAAGCTTGATCCAAAAGCTCCTTGGATCACAACATGCAAGCTCCAAATCTTGACATATTATCCTTTGTTGAGCTATGCACCTACTAAGATCTTGATCACAAGTCTGTCACTAATTAAACACAAGATCATTAGTAAATATAACTACATGAGTTGATCATCATCAAAACTAGGGTGATAGGCCTTTGGGCCAACAATCTCCCCTTTTTGATGATGACAAAACTCATGGAGTTATATATGCATGGATTAAAGTAAAGCTTCAAAGAAGCTCCCCCTTAACTCATGCATCACTAGAAATAAATAGATATGACATTAAAGCACATAAATATGTATGCAAATGAATGCACAAATCTTTTTCTCAAACTTTTATCTTATTATTTTATTGCTATGCATGAGTAAAAACACAAGTATAAAAACTCAAAATCTCAAAATCTTTCTCCCCCTTAAGTAAGGAACAAATACTACTCCCCCTTAAGGAAATCATGCATATAACTCAAATACTTCTCCCCCTTTTTGTCAATCATCAACAAAGGGTTCAAAGTAAAATACATCAAACAAATTTTCTTCCCTTTTTTTGTCAAAACAAGGAAATTAAGGAGGGGTGATACAAATCAATCAATAAGATTTATATGCGATATACATTCATGAAGAGGAAGACGCTAAGTTAACTTCCCTACACATATGCATTACATGAAGAAGGGATGACAAGCCCTAACTCACATAACACATATTATGTAATGCATAAGAGGAGATGTGAAGCTCCCCCTACACACGTATATCATATAAAGAAGAGTTGTCAAGCTCCTCAATTTATAATATACTCAACATGAATCCATATGTAAGAGAGATGTTAAGCTCTCCTTGCATATAGGAAATACAGATCAAAAATTTTGAATATTTCTTTATCAAGACAAAATTTTGAACTTTCTTAATAAAACACATTTTGAGATTTTCAAAGATACGCAATTGTCCTTTTCAAGGTACCAAATGAAGAACAATCAAATTTTGAATTTTGATACCAATTTTAAAAATACTATGCATAAGCTTATTATGGGATACCAATTTGAAATTCTAATTAAGCTTAGCATTAACAATCTTTGTGCTTTAAAAGATACCAATTGTAAAATAAGCACAAAAAGATCACATATATGTATGAAAAGATAATACCAATGAATATTGATATAGTTTAAATTTGAAAGCATTCATACATACAATCAAAATATGATTATATACAACAAGAATTATATTGATACCAATGGAAATATCCAATGATACCAATTGAAAAATTAAGCTTAAGTGTATATATCATAAAATCTACCACATGAAGAATTCGAACTAGTTAAATGAAAATGTTTAACAACTAGCACGAAATCCTTCAAACAAGGAATAAATAATAAATGTTTTTCATGAAACACAAGTAAATCACATGGCACTAAAAACACTCGATTATCCATGAAGTCCATAAAATTTTCAAAAGAGGTGAGTGCACTAGTGTTATGTGGAACATGGTATCATGAAAATGTCAATAAAGCTCAATATTCCTTTAAATAAGAAAACATGAAAATCATCACAAATTTTTATTTAAAAAAATGTATATTTCAAGATATATGTACGTTTTGACAACACAATAAGTATACATACATATCTCTTAAACACAATTGAGTCCATATAAATAGATTTGCATTAAAAGCAAATGACTCAAGAGGTATACATGTATATCTTAAAGTTTGGCAAAATACACATATACATGAAATGATAACACATGATCATAAATCAAATCCAAAAGGTGGGAATATAAGTTTAAAAATGTATGAATCATCAAAACTAAGCAATACAAGCACATTTCATGGGTTCAAATAAGCATTCAAGCACAATATAAATCGATTTATTTGTGGCCCATGATATGTACAAGTATAAATCCTAGTGTTGACAAAACTAACATATAAACTAATATTCAATACATGAAGCATCAAATTTGAGAAAAATAGAATCATGTGTAAATCTCAAAAATTATTTGAAGAATAAATAACTAGTATACATTGTTTTTTTTTTACAAACTAGTTAAAAATCTTTCAAAAATACAAAGTCAAATGTTTTCCATGAATAATACTAAATACATAAAAGTTCAAGCACTCATATTCCATAAAGCTCAATATTATCTATTTTCTTAAAAGGTGAGTGATCAAAGGTTATGTAAATGGTATCTTCATGAAAATCGTCAATGAAGCTCAAATCAAATATGACTAAAACTTTTATTGAACAACACATAAAAAAAACATTTTTCTCAAAACAAATCAACTCAAAATCATTTTTCATAAGAATTACAATCTTCATGGTATATGTATGAATTATACAAATCTAACAATACGCATACATATCCCAAATATAAAAGAGTCTATTAAAGATGTTTGCATGGAAGCAAGAGACTCACGGGTATACATGTATATTTATTAGATTTGAATTAAACATGCATATACATGAAGTGGAACATAAAATAGGCAAAACATGTATAACGGAGAATCATCAAAACTAGTCTATATATATGCATATAGTGGATACAAGTGAGCATGAAGTTCAAAATATATATGAGTCAATTGTAGTTCACTATTTATATATGTATAAAAGCAAGTTTGATACATTCTACATCTAAGCATGTAAATACCACATGAAGCACAAATCAAATAAAATCATGAACATGCTTATGAATATGACATAAGTAAAAGCATTTACATAAAAAGTAGGAGTTTAGAAATTGTTACCAACTCCAAAACTCCATAGCATGGTGGTCTTTCCCACCAAAATTTCCTTGATAGCAATGCATCCAAAAGTTTGTCCATCATGTCCATTGCATCCGCTATTAAGGCACCAATCCTCTCACGTTTTGTGAGAGCCCTCACCTACATCAAAATCAAAGGGTGGGGGTTTTGGTACCCATACTTTCTTGGGTCCTTTGGGGTTAGCTTTATTGTAAGGATCCCAAAATCTTTTATACTTAACAAAATATAAATGAGGTTTCTTATCAAAACAATATTTTGCTAAATGACCTTTGCGGCCACAATGTGTACATACGTACACCTTAGTATGCTTATGTGTAGGAGTGTGATCATGTTGTGCAACATAAGCATGATGATGAGAGTGATGTGCATGAACATGAGGAGTTTGTTTCTTTGAAAACATTGACTCCAACTTAGTATGATTAAATGCACAAGAGTTCAAAGTTGAACTCAAATTATCCATTTTATTTTTCAAATTCTTAATCTCATTAGTTGTGGCATGTAAAGCATGGTGAGATAAAGAATCATTTTTCTTTTTCTTTTGAAAAACATTATCTTTTTCCTTTTCAACAAATTTTCTTTTTAAAGATTTATTTTCTTGTAAAATACTTTCTTTTTGTTGTTCCACCATAGCAATATCATTTTTCAAAATATTGTTCCCTTCACAAAGATCATTCAATTTTGAAAGGAAACATTTTCATTTTTCAAATCTTTATTTTCCTTTTCTAAACATGCAAGTTTATTTCTAAAAGAATCATTTTCTACATGCATGCAATCAAATTTCTTTTTCAAACTTTTGTTATCTTTTTCTAAGCATGCAATGTTATCTCTAAATGAGTCATGTTCTTTATGCATGCAAGCAATGTCCTTTTTCAAATTTTTAATTTCTTTCCTTTTCATGTCATATTTCTCAAGCAATAATTGGCAAAATGAATTGAGCTCATCATATGACATAATATCATCTTCCTCGGATTCGGAAGTTACCTCAAGGGGGTTATCCCCTTGGACCATAAAGCACGTGTTGGAGGTGTCGCTTCCAACGTCCGAATCACTCCCGGCATAGTATAAATCCTTTTCGCTAAGGGAGGTGATGATGTTCCAAGCTACAAAAGCCGAATCAATGTTAGCAACCCTAAATAAGTAATCATCATTTAGGGTACTCTTCAAAGCATTTAGGGCTTTTGCATTACCCTCAATATACTTGCTATTGTTAATATAAGAGTCATTAAATGTAGCAAGATAGACATGAATGCCTAGGGCCTTGAGATACATGGACATCTTAACCTTCCAAATTTGGATGTTAAGGATGTCAAAGGTGGGTGGTGACATGAAGTCCATGGTGAGGTGTGTGTGTAAAAATATTGTGATTAGCCTAAAATGAGGATCTTTTACTCTAGGTTGTTAGACCCAAATCAGAGTACCAAGCTCTGATACCAATTGAAATATCACCTAGAGGGGGGGTGAATAGGTGATGGCTAATCTAATGGTCACTTATGAACAAATGATGCGGAATTAAAACTAAGATGACCAAATAAAACTTCTTTTAATTAAACACTTATGTATAACACAAGAGTGTTGCCGAATTCCCCTGCGAGGCTCTGGACAAGCTCCTCTAGATTCCCCTTGAAATGGGTTGAGGTGCCGCGTTGGCTCTCTTGGTTGAATACTAGTGTTAACAACAATCCCAAGCAAGTATAGCAATTATGAGCACAAAGGTATATCATGCATATAAGAGATAAAGACTATAAAGTAATGCAAGATATAAGAGACAAAGAGAGAAAGAGAGATAGAGTAAGCAATCGCAAACACAAAGGATTTGTTTCGAGGTTCAAGCACACTTGCTCTACATCCCCGCCTTCGACATACGAAGGTTTTCCACTATGCACGATCCCAACGGATCTCTCCTTGGTGCCGCAACACCTACAAGCCCTCAGACTCCCAAGTCCCGTACACACGCAAGCTTCACAAGCTCGCCGAGGCCGCACCTCAAACCAAAGAGTTCACAACCGAACTCCAACCACCAACGAGCACACTTGCCCGTCTCCTCAAAGAACAAAGAAAAGATCTTTGGTGATCACAACACTTGATCACCTAAAGAGCACTCTCACTACAACACACCTATAGGAATATATAGCAATGGATAGCTCAAGTGTGGTGTGAGAAAAGCAAGGAAAGAACTATGGTGAAAAACACAAAGAATCACTTTTACACTCTTAATAAAATCTTCCCTTTTGATTGGAAGTATTTGCACTTAAATCTTGTGGAGAAAACTCTCTGAAAAGACTAGGAAAAACTGGCTCTAAGAGTTTCTAAAAACTTGGCTTCAAACAATGACAAAAACCCCAATTTATAGGCTGCCAGAAAACTAGCCGTTGGAGTCTGTCAGAGCTGACGGTCGACCGGCCGGTCGACCGTCCAACGGTCATATTTTGACCCGTTGGAGCTACCGGTCGACCGCCCGGTCGACCCAGAAATCCAGAGAGCAGAACTCTCTGCAGCGGTCGACCGTACGGTCGACCGGACCATTGTGCTGACAACGTGCACAAGGCTGTGCACGTCAGTCGACCCGACCTAGCTGCAGTCGACCGCCCGGTCGACCGATTTGGTCTGTCAGCCAATTCCTGGTCTGAAAAACTGGGATTTTTAAGGTAGTCTATTAACTTAATATAAATCCCATAAATCCTCAAATAAATCTACAAAAATAGTTTCAATGTTATACAATTATATACAAACATGCTTGCACAAAATCAAGGCATGTTATAATAGATTTGAACTATTTTTGTAACTTGGAAATATTGGCTCAAAAATAAAAACTGTTTTTCCAGAACATGTTTTTTTCAAAACTAGTTTTTCCAAATCTTCATCAAATACAAAAACAAGATATTTGAGTTCATTCTAAAGCATAGTGTGTATGGATATGATCCACTACACAATCATAATGATATATCTATGTTTTTGACATTAAGCTCTAAACATGGTTATGGTTAAAGGATATGCATGATAGAAATACCAAAAACCAACTATATATATTTTATCACAAAGAAAATCTTTTACTAAAAATAAAAATTCTTTTCTAAACATAAAAATCTTTTATGAAAGCAATTCTATCAAGAGTTCTATCAAGAGTGTGTGTGTAATATAGACTTGAGCAATCCACCAACTATCTATCCTTTACATTTTAACTAAAACAAAAACAAAATTTTATACCTAGACACAAGTCTTGATCTTGAAGTCTTCCCTTGAAGTCTTCTCATCTCCTTGACTTGGTCCAAGCTTGATCCAAAAGCTCCTTGGATCACAACATGCAAGCTCCAAATCTTGACATATTATCCTTTGTTGAGCTATGCACCTACTAAGATCTTGATCACAAGTCTGTCACTAATTAAACACAAGATCATTAGTAAATATAACTACATGAGTTGATCATCATCAAAACTAGGGTGATAGGCCTTTGGGCCAACACGACCTTGGTCGCATTCGCTGGTCTTTATTTTTAATCAACAACAACACTGCGACCTTGGTCGCAGTTGCTGGCCGCAGTCTTAAAAAAATAATCTGCGACCTTGGTCGCAGTTGCTGGTCTTTAGTCTTAATCAACAACAACACTGCGACGAGGTGACACGTCACCGCAGAAGTTGCTTAGTTGAAGTCTTTGGTCGCAGTGTCGACCCTGGTCGCAGTTGTTTCTGTTTGCAATGTAGTCTTATGCGACCTTGGTCGCAGTGTCGTCTCTGATCCAAGTTGTTTTGTTTGCAATGCATGACTGCGACCAAGGTCGTAGTTTATTAAAAAATAAATATGATTTTTATTATGTCCAGGCATTTATCTACAGGTATGTGAAAATGATACAAAACGCTCTCTTATACAATAAGATTGAGTGTTACAATACAGCAGTACAAAGAAGACTAAACATCAAAAGAGCCCTTGTTGACTAAGAGCAGTGGTGTTATTGAGGTCTGGTGGCAGCAGAATCCTCCGATTCCACCTGACCCTCCAAAGTGGCGGGATACGATCCTTCGTTGATGAACATCTCTTCCACCAGAAGGTTATCCAGTGCTACCCACCACTATATCCACCACATCCCCCGCCGCCATACCCACTCTGACCATCCCGTACCAGCAAGCTTGACTGGTGCATCAAGTCCGAGGAGATCTTGGTGAGGGTTAAGTCCTCGTCAGGGATCATGACTTCTTCCCTTGTAAACGACGAGGACCATGACTTCTTCCCTTGTGGACGATGAGGTCTATGACTTCTTCCCTTGTGGACGAACATCGATCAAGTTCGTCCATAGGGTCATCTTCATCCATGGAGGCAGGCCCCTGTTAGAGACTCTGAAGAAGGCGAAAATTCTCAGAGCAATTGCTCTCGAAAGAAAACAGTCTAATTATGGGAGAGGGTGAGCCCTATTTATAGGCAGCCCATAATAACCATAATTAATGATTCATTAATCAGAACCGTCGGCCTTAACGATCGCACGACTATCGAAGTCCAATGGAAGGCTGACGCGTGGAGTGTCGTTTCAAGAAGCGTCGAAGACGCTGGTCTACAACCGCCAGCGCCGGTTTGGCATTAAAAGACATTAATGCCTAAACCCAATGAAGAGCCGACACGTAGACAACCGCTTCGGGAAAACAACGAATGGTGCGGGTTCGTCAACGTAGACTTGACGTTTAAAGATCTCATAAAATCTTTATGACAGGCCGCGTCTCTCGGAGTGACTCCAAGTCGCGTCCCCTCAGCAAACTTTTTATTTTTCATTTAGATTCAAAAAATGACTTAATCCAAAACAACAACACGGCGACCTTGGTCGCAGTTGCTGGCGGCAGTCTTAATCCAAAACAACACTGCGACCTTGGTCGCTATGCATGTTAATATAAAGGAAACACTTACTTAACGTACTGCGACCTAAGTCACAGTCCATGTAATGCAACCCTAAATTGCAGTTGTTGGCCATCTTTATCAATAACAACACTGCGACCTTGGCCGCAATTAACCATGTACACTGCGACCAAAGTCTCTGACTAAGGTCGCAGTTTAAATGTACACTGCGACCAAAGACTCTGACTACATTATATACAAAAAAATTAAACTATAAGTAGAAATTTATCGCAGGCTGAAAAAATTGATCTGAAAAGATTTTATATTTTCAGAAAAAATTTTATCGCAGGCTGAAAAGGATAAACTAGATCTTTCAAAAAAGAGGTAAAGAAATAGGGCGAAAAGTAATTTATATAAAATAACCTAAATCCTATAAAGAGCGACAAAAAAGGGAGGAAAATAATAATAAACAATAAGAAAAGTTATCGAAAGGGGTATTTGGTAATTTAACTTCTTCCTAAAAGCGGGTCTCAAGTCAGTGAGGTAACAAATTGAGCCACGTCACCGCAGGCTGAGAGAGTACTCTCAGCCCGCAAGCTGATATACATTTTTCTCATATATATATATATATATATATATATATATATATATATATATATATATATATATACACTTTCATTAATCAAAAGAGTAGCATAAAAAATTACATTAAATCCAATCTCTCTAATAACTTTCTCAAATGAGAACATTCATCTTTGTCTAATACACTTTTATAAGCGGGCATAACTAGCTTAGTTTTGTCCTAGGAGTATTAAAGGCTCTCATATATATATATATATATATATATATATATATATATATATATATATATATATATGAACAGTAAAATTACTTTCATTAATCAAAAGAGGAGCATAAAAAATTACATTAAATCCAATCTCTCTAATAACTTTCTCAAATGAGAACATAATCACTCAATACAACTCTCAATAACTCAAACAACCTGAAAACTCATCATAAATAGCCATTAACACGCTAAGAAATAGTTATGGGACTCGTCTTGAAGAAACACAATCCATCTCACTAGATCTACTACTCAGAAGAAAATATAAAACAAATAAAACATCCGATCTCTTTGTAGATTATTAACTCGCATACCTGAATTAACTAGATCCACTGATCGAAACAAAGTCAATCTTATTGTAGATATCATATTGATTGATTCTACTAGTCGGAGCAAAAATTAAAAAAATATGATGATCGACTCTCTTGTAGATCAAAACCTAGATGCGTACCAAGTACCCCGATCGACGTCAAACAACTACGATCATCAGCGAAATCATTGATCTTCTGCTAGTGAGCATAAATATAACATACTACTGTGGATAATTCATAATAGCCCCACATGAGAGAAGGCGAAATCTTAAGGGGATGTCGAAGTGGCTAGGCTTACTAACAACTCACAGCAGTTGAGATCGCACAAAGTCTCATGTGCGTTCTCTCCCAATTCAAAGATGAACAACGAAAGCTATTTCTTGCCTGAGTTTTAATGATCATGAGGGGAAAGTCGAAATGACTTAGATCGCTAGCCACCCCAAGTGTTGAGATCGCACGAAATCATGTGTGCGTCTTCTCCTAACTACAAAGATGAACGACGAAGGGTAGTCCTTGCCGCAATCCATCTCTGATCTCAAACTTCATCTCACGAAATTCTCTCTATCACGCTCTCGCAACTAGGAGAAAGAAAGCCCTAACTGGAGGAACAAAGGTCTTGGCGGCTTCGCCCATCTAGGGTTTTTGATATATGTGTGTGCACGCGCTCTCCCTCTTATTATCTTTAAATATTCTAGTGTTATGTTGTCATGTCCCCATCTCCTACTTTTCTTACTTTTTAAGAAATTTCAGTGTCACGTGTTCATGTCTATGTTGTTCCCGAGTCCGACATCCATGCATGGTTCAAAATCGCGGTCTCGGCCGCCGACTCGACGGGCACTGAAACGGATTGATCACGGCGACTCGGATCAGTCTCAGGCATTATGCGCAAAACGCTAGTAGAAAGCTCAAAAAATTCTGAAAAAATTATGACAAAACGTAAAAAATATATATCCATCAAAATTTATGTATCACATGTTCAAAATAAATTTGTTTTAAGAGGGTAATTAGGGAAATATCATAATTTTGAGGTAATTTGAAATATGGAAAAAAATTAAGGGATAAATATGAAAAAATTTTCAAAAGAAAAAAAGCAAAAGAGAAAAGGATAAAGGAGAGATCGGGTCGCCCGATTTCCCTCTCACTCTCCCTCACCCGATCTCTCTCAATCGCTCTCTTTCTCTCACTCTCTCCCTCACCTGATCTCTCTCCCCCCTTCAATTGCTCTCCCTCTCCTTTAGCCTTCCTCCCTCCCCCCCTCTGTCTCTCCTCCTTTTTCCCTCCCCCGCTCCCCCTCTCCCTCTCTAGCACGATCAGGACAGAGAGGGAGAAGGGGGAGAGGGGGGGAGAGAGGCAGAGGGGAGAGGAAGAGAGATAGAGGCGCGCGGCGACGGCGGGAAGGTGGGTGGGCGGGCGGGAGGTGGGCGGCGGCGGTGACGGCGGGCAGGCGGGCAGGCAAGCAAGCGGGCGGCGAGGAAATCAAGAATGTTCTGCGTTTTTTTTTAACCCGACTCGGTCAAGACTCGGCATCAACTCGGCCGAATCGGCCGAGTCAGCCCGCGACTCAGCCGATTCACCGAGTTGACTCTGAGTCTTGGTCGAGTCTATCGATTTTGAGTCGATCCCTTGAACCGGGTCTCGGACTCGTCTCGGCGGGTGCCGAGACGGATACGACTCGGCTGACTCGTATCCGACTCGGCCGAGTCTTCAAACCGTGCATCCATGTTCATGCTTCCTAGCTTGGAGCCAACAATCATTAATAAAAAAGTTCCAATTGCTAATTTAACAAAATTATGTTAAAATAATATGATTTAATGCTTTAGTCGCAGAAAATTTAATTCAATTATTGTTTGTATCAGGCATTTTTAATGGAAAGAATCGCTAAATTCTATTGCATAGAGCTAGAATGGGTTGCATAAATGATTTAAAGCTTGAAATTGCAGAATGCATATTGCATCCGGGTTATCTGGTTTAGCTTAGAACAACTGGCTTTTGGTCAGGTTGAAAGTTGATTTAACTAGATTAGGATTATAGAGAGAGAGTCATCCTCTGCCTCTCATTATGTGTGTGTGTGTGCCCGCATGCACCCATGTTTAATATGGTTAGCATTACAAATTTACATAAACCCCCTTACATATAGGTTCTTTCTTAACAGTATTCACACTTGCGATTTATAACTCAAGTACACAGATCCACTACCTTACTTTTGTAGTTCATGCCACATCTCTTATTCCTATGTTGATTAATTCAGGCAAAAGAAAGGGGAGGAACTTTTTAACAAAGCTCAAGGAGAAGACTTTTGTTCCAAAAAAACTATTAAAACTTTAACTTTGAGATTCTTGGACGGTTTCATTTCATATGACTACTTTGTAATTTATGTTCATTTTTAAAGAAGACACTATTAACTTTTGGTGAACTTAAACTCTAGACTGAGGGTAGAATTTGCATGAATTGAATCTGATTGAATTTTTTTTTTGCATTTTAGGCTGTAATCATGCTTTATCAGGCATGAATTGATCTTTCTTGATTTGTACTATCTGGGCAGTTAAGTGTAATTTTATCAACACCCCGACCGCCCAAGGGAAAAAAGAAAAAAAATTGCTTTCAAAGATGAAGTTGTTTCAAAGAAATACACTCTCAAACAAGTATCCTGTAGCAACACCACTCAAGCCAAATGACAGCAGATTGTTTAATACTTGATTAGCAGTTTTTGATTAAGCTATGTGCACTCAATGGTCTGTATCTGCTGGTTCTGATCTTCCTGGAAGGAAACCAACTTCTCAATCTGGTGGTTCTATGGAAATTATAAATAGGAATGTCGATGTGGGCACTAAAATTGCTAAAAATATTAGCAAATCATCTCTGCAAACAACTTATTAGTCGCTAACTGCCACACTTTTAGTTAGTACACTGGCTTCTTCATCCTCCCTTGTTCTACTCTATACACTAATTTGCTAACGTAAACTAATGCATAATTCAAGGGTTCCCAGGAGGTTACACATCCTTGCAGGAGTCTGCCAAAAGAGTTTCTTCCACCTTCCCCAAAAGCCTACCTATAGTTAGCATTTAAGTCAGTTGGAACTATCATGTACGTTTAACTTGGGCTTTGACAGCTAACATAACAAATTAGGATCCAGAAACTTTGGCATCTTAGCCACATAATACATTAACCAAAAGCATGTCTTTTACCAAGTACCTATAGTTTAAGTTAAAATCAGCCAAAATGCATGATATGCACAATCTCTTTGTCAATTGTAAACTTTCCCATTTGATGCATTTCTTCAAACACCCTAACTTCACAAGTATGCGCAAAGCAAAAAGGCCATCATTTGCTCAGTTATAGCTACCGAACTTCTAACTAATACATTTCTTCAAACACCCAGACTTCATTTATACAGTACAAAAAAAGGGACAATATTGTGTTCAAGTAGTACTTACTTCTCAGAATGAAGGATCATCCTAACGAATCCCACAAGTGGCACAGTGTCCTCAAGAATCTGATCCTCCCAATCAACCCACTCTTCCGATTTCCTCGCCCCCCGCTTCGTCTTCTTCCTCTGCTCCTCTCCCTCCTCCTCTGCCTCATCTCCTCCATCGGAATCGACTACGGGCAGGGGAGATGAGACCAAGGGCCTCCTCAAAAGGGAAGGGTCCTGCTGACCGCTGAGCCTGCTGCCGCCCTCGGTCCCCGTGGCTCGAACGGCCAGAAATCGAAGCGAGAGTGAGGGAATTGGAGAGGAGAAGCGAATTAGGTGAGGGGTTTTGTGGAGGAAGTGGGAAAGAGCTGAGCCCCAGATGAGGGCCATGGCTGATGAGATTTGAGAGAGCCTTTGATTTTTCCTTTTTCAGGTTTCTCTTTCTTAATTTTTTTTTTTCAAGTTTATTTCACCATTGCTCGCAGTGGTGAGGTGAGGAGCTTGTGAGAGGATGAGGGGTTAACGGTTGCTGCTCACCTGAAGGGGAGTGGATAGAGCTATTTTTGGAATAGGATTTGATTTTTGGAATAAGAGGCAATTAATAAAACATTTTTAGCAAAGAAATTAGAGGTTAAGAGTTTAACCCAAAATTCTTGAGATTTGGGCCTTTGGCCCATCATTAGTTAAAAAAATTTGGGCCCTTTGCCCGATCGTTGTAAAATTGTCTAGAAGCATATTATATGTTTACCAATATTTTTTCTTATATTGTCTCATCATTTCGATAAATTTCAGCAAACTATCATAAACTTTTGTCTAATTTCAAAGCAATCAAAAAATTCAAAAAATTTTAATAAAATATCATGAAATTTCATAAAACAAAACTATCATAAAAACCATAATTCATAATAGTTTATCATATTTTCAAAGTTTTTGATAGTTTGTTGAAATCTAACGTTAGTTCATATCAGTTTTCTGGAATTAATTCAGGACTTTTAGATCAATGTAGTGATAAAAATCTGACCCCGTCCAAGATTGTGATACGTGTCCCTCACCTTCCAACTTTCTTAGAAACATCAGGGCTCCCTTCCGAGGTTCATACTATACCGACCTCCTCGAGATCTTCTCCGCTCCGAGGCTCCCTCCATTCCGAAGATTTCAGCTCCAAACCAAGCAGCTCTAATTACAGATCACTTGTGATCTCCGCCAACAGTTACACAGTCTTATCTTCCTCCAAATTATAACATGTAACACCCCTCAACGCGGGAAGTTATGAACAGTGACGAATTTCCCTGCATGCAATTCCAACAAACCAGTATCAGTGATCATGGTCATTACAACAAATTGACATGTGAAAATCATGTCGTTATGAGGATCTCGCCCGTACCAAACGGCCTCCATGCCAACAGCTTAGTCAAGCATAAGTAAACCATCTCTCCAACAAAGATGAGGATTCAGATTCCAATCGCATACATCCTCTAGATTCTTGTAATTCCTATAACCTGAGAACTATAGTGAAACTCCTCCTCCCCCCCATGATTTTTCCCAATTAAAGGTTTCCACGTAAATTTTCTACATCTCTTTTTCTATGTTGTGTTTTATCTGCTTGCACTTCCCCAATGCCATTCTCACTTGTGGTGAGAAACGATCGTCCAATCACTTGTGGTAAAAAATCATCATCACAAACTGGTACTTTCATTGAGATCTAAGTCCACACTCAATATCTGCCTCACATTCAAACTAATATCTTCCTCAAAAAGTATCTTCCATAACACTGATGCCCCAAGAAGGCAAACTGTCACCCTTAACGGCGCCACGTCAAAAGGCAAGGTCATTAACGCCCTTGGGGCACGATCCCTCGGCCTGCCGTCAATCAGCCGCATACTATCGAAGACATTGACTCCTTCTCGCCTTGGGGGTAACTGCCAACATCCAAGCACCCCGGTCGTAGTACGAAGACTAAATCCTTCAGATGCTCGCCGACATGAAGGAGCAACAAGCCCAGTCAAAATCGTGATCGGGCTTAGGCGGCTCTCGATCGCGAGCATGCCATCCGTAAACAAAAGGCATTAAGACAGCTCAACAAACAACTAATCGAAATTGTTGCCCTCTAGAGCAACCAGACACCGACACAATTAAAAAGCGAGCCTGGAACTAGAGAATCTCCCAACGTCCTGATCCTCAATGAGTTGTTCAAAAGACGGATCAAGGAGGCTAAGTTGCAGCCTAATAGCCGATCAACACTTTCAGGTGCCGAAGTTTCTGATTCCCCCTCTCCAAAGAGTTCCTGGAGTGCGAGTTCCTGAGAAAATTCTCGACTTCAACCTTTGACTACTACTCCGCGGTGAGCGACGCGTCCAACACATCGGGAATTTTTGGGACAAAATGATAGTCTACTCTCGCAATGATCTACTCAATGTCTCACCTTCCCCTCTAGTCTGAAAGGCATAGCCTCAGATTGGTTCAACTCCCTACCTCTACATTCTCTCCATAACTTCGAGGAGGTGTCTGAAGTGTTCTCACCTAGTACGCATCTCGTCGGGAGGCTAAGAGGAACAACCACCATCTTCTCAACGTCAAGATCAGGCAGGGCGATGCCTCAAATCCTACATCGGCTACTTCCAAAGCCAACTGGCCAAGCTCCCCAACTGAGGTGAGGACGTCTCTGCTCTTACATTCATCAGCAGGTTGCAAGTCTCTCACCCCTTATACAAACATCTCCTGAAGCACAATGTCACTCGAATGAGTGAGGTTCTATCCCAAGCTCAACCCTACATCCAGTTGAAGGAGACAATGAAGACTTCCGCTAACCACTCCGTTAAGCGTGGTGACGACGGAGGAAAGTCAAAGTCTCCACACGAAGCTGCCACCCATGCCTAAGATCAGAACCAGGGGCGCGCTCTATATTCTCTCACCAAGTCTGCTCTGAGCCTATAAGCCGATAGAGCGATTTACTCTGTTCAGGTTCCCCATCAACGAAGTCTTCAACACCATCAAGGACTAACCCTGAGTCAGGCATCCAGGACCCATCCAGTATGCCCCACGCATCCCGGAGCAAAAAAATACTGCTCCTACTATGACAGTAAGGGGCAAAGATCACCCATCATTGGAGCCTCCGAAAGTATGACGTAGGAAGGCAGAGCCAAAAACCCAGGCTCAACAAGGGCTTAAAAGCAAACCTCGGTTGATCACTCGGTCGACCGACAAGGAGGGCTAACAGTCGATCGCCTGACAACAAAAGAGGAGCGAAGAAAAGAATATGATGCCGTCGACCGACAATAAACAGAATACCAGGTGCCAGTGGCCCAGTCGATCATCCAAAAGTAGACGCAAGACCAGAGAGTCCAGTCTCAAAGCGGTCGACAGCCCAATTGACCAGCAATATTGAGAAGAGCTAGCGGTCGACCGCCTGATGAATATCAGCCCAAATATGAGTTCATTTAGGATTTTGTTTTTGAGTCCAAATTGGACTCTGAATGATTTTATCTTTCTTTATTTTGAATTTAGATTTTATAGATAGGTTAGGACTCTTCTGTAAGCCTATAAAAAGGCCATTCTATTCTTTATTTTATAATTTTTTTATCAATAAACTATGAATTTCTTCATATATTGCTCGTGAATTCGAGTTGCCTACCTTTACTCGTAGATTCGAGTTGCTTGCTCGTGGATTCGAGTAAGACCCTACCTGAAGGTTTCTTCAGGGTTCGTTAGCGCTAGAATGAGATCTAGCCTCGACAACTTTCTGACGACGGCAGGAGACGATGATGGATGGCAAGGCATTTCCCTAAGGATGAGTACTGCTGGAAGGAGGGATAAACATTGGATCGTATGAACCAAGCAGTCGAAAGGATATCTCTTAAGATGATGATCAAAGTCTAACTAATGGTACGTATCGAAGCGGATATGATTGTCAATCGAATCAACAACCATCACATAAACCACCACCACATCATCCACCACCAATCCTCTACAACTTCCTCAATTTGATGAATTTTTCTACGAAGAGAAATTACACAATCCCGTCTATCAATACAATGAATTTGAAGAAGATTATGGAGATGAAGGGATTGTTCATGGAAGGCGGAGGAGGTTCACTAATCCTAACCCTGATAGGAGAGGCATATTTTGAACCCTAATTGGAGAGACATATTTTCTAATTCTATTCGTGATAAAGGAGGAGGATACTCAAATCACGATAAGTTTGGGATCCCTTATTTTGATGAGAATCTTGATATTGAATCATCCTTTCTTTGGATTTATAAAGTTGATAAACTGTTTGACATGGAGTATATTCTCATGGAAGATCATGTCAAGTTTGTGACTTACAAACTTAAAGGAAAGGCAGCGACGTAGTGGAATCAACTGCAAAATATCCGTATGTATCAAGACAAATCACCTATAAGAACGTGGAGACAGATGAAATAACTTTTACAAGCCTGCAGCCTTGCTTTGGAGGAAGAAAAGATGGTGATTCAAGCCAGACCATTCGTGAGATCTTATCGGTCGAACGAGCCACAACAGCAACCATCAATTGAAGAAAAGTCAACCAAGAGAGATTCATCAGTGACTGACATGCCTGCAACCAATGTCAGATAAGTGTCCAAGCGGTTATCAGCTAAGTAAAATCTCTCGATGACATTAATTTGGTCATGAAGCTTATGCCACTTATTCCTAGTCTAAAAGAAAAAAAGCCAAAACTCATGCCTATATGTAATCAAGGCGAGTTCTTCGTAGAACCAATGGAAATAAAGCAAAGCCTTACTTTAGAAGAGGTTTTTCCAACTACTGAAGTTACCGAGGAGTTAGACAAATCACTGGAAGAGTACAAAGGAGTTAGGCACGATAAGCTTTTTGAAATATTACCACCCATGAAAGATAATCAGCAATGATACATTTATTCATCATGATTTCGAGAATCCTTTCTTGCATAATGAGTCTGCTCAAGATTACATCATTCAACATTTTTTGATTGGAGCTCAAAGATGAGTTCTTTTAAAAAGAGAGGGCCTGATGTAGGAAGGCAGAGCTAGAAAACCATGTTCAACAAGGGCTCAGAAGCAAATCTGGGACAACCACTGGTCGACCGAGAAGGAGGGCTAAATATAGCGGTTAGCCGGGGAGGGATGAATACAGCGATCGACCGCCCGGTGGACCGCCTGACAATAGAAAAGGAGCGAAGAAAAGAACAGGTCGTCAGTCGATCACCCGGTCGACTGACAACAAACAGAAGACCAGGTGCCAGTGTTGGCCCAATGGCCTTCCACTCTAGTTTTGATGATGATCAACACTCATGTAGTTATGTTTACTAATATTCTTGTGTTTCTAAGTTTCAGATCATTAACAGGATATTAGTTGGTGATTAGCTTCAACAAGATGATTAGAAGCTTATCATGGTGATTCCGGTGCCAAAGCTTAAGATCATACTTTGCACTTGGAGAATCACGGAGTTTTGGAGCAAGTCTATTGAAGATGAAGATCGTCAAGAAGACTTAGGTATCCTAGTTTAGATAGAGTTTTAGATCCATTTGTAAAGATTAGTTTAGTTGATATGCTCAAGTGCACAAATCACACACGTTTTATGATTTGATATTGGTTTTTATGAATAGTTGATCAAAACAAGTTTACATGTTTTATATGTATAGTAGATGTATTCTAGTATACATACATGGTTTAACTTGCTAAACAAATTATTTGATATCCCTATTCATGTTTTGGAAAAATCAAGTTTGATAAAAATACCGGTTTTTGTTTTTGATAAATTTTGCAAGACACAGAAATAAATGATATGTTGATATATTGTCTTGAAATTTTTATCACATGTTTATGTTTTAACATAAAATGATAAAACAAGTTTTATGGAATTTCAGAAATGATAAAAGATTTTTGTAAAAATTTTTCCCAAAATTTCTGACCTGGTTTTGGGCTGACAGGCTGGTCGGTCGACCGTGCCGGTCGACCGCAACCAAAGGGCCGGTCGACCGATCGGTCGACCGATGTGCACAGATGTGCACGTCTGTTAAGCACAGAACCGGTCGAACGGGTCGGTCGACCGAGGTGAGAGTTTTGCTCACTGTGGTTTTTTCGGTCGACCGGGCCGGTCGACGCAGCAGTTGCCCAACGGTCATATTTCTGACCGTTGGCGGTCGACCGGACCGGTCGACCGGCAGTCTGTCAGACTGCCAACAGCCTAACGGCTAGTTTGTATAGGGGCTATATAAACCCCATCTCTTTGGGGATTTTGGCCAAGTTTTTAAGGAGAAAAATTTCTGGTTTCTGAAGGTTTTAAAGAGTTTTCAAAAGAGTTTTAAGTGCAAAAACTTCTCATCTTTATTTGTTTTGGGTTTTTGGAAAATCAAAGAAAACTAGGTTTTGAGATTTTGATTTGGTATTTCATTTTCTATCATATACAAGAGATTTCCCAAGTAGTTTTTCTTTGTTGCTTGTTTCCAAAAACACTTTGTTTCCACACTTGAGCTATCTTCTATCCTAAACTATTAGGATCTTGTTTTTGTGAAAAAAGAAGAGAAAAAGAAAAAGAGAAGTGTTTGAGGTTGTTTGTTGTAAACCTCATTGTTGTAAACCTCCTTTATTTGTTGTATCCCTCTTCGGTAGAGGTGATCGGAGTGGTATTGGTTTGCTCCCTCTTAGGTAGAGGTGGAGTTTGGTTTTGTGAGCCTCTTCGGTAGAGGGTGTGTGGATTGGTTGTTGTATTGGCTACGGGCCTAACCCCTCGGTTGTGAGGAGGTTGTTGTTTGAGAGAGGAGTTCGGTACTCCTAGAGTTGTAAGAATCCTCTTTGGTAGAGGTTCCCTCGGTGGGAGTTGAGATAGTGGAAACTACACGGTGGTGTAGGCGGGGATGTAGAGCAAGGTGCTCGAACCTCGAAACAAATCTTGGTGTTTGCGTATTGATCCATTGTCTCTCTAACTCTCTCTCTTATATTTGTGCAAAGCATCATATTCATATCATATCATATTGCTTGTGTTGTGCATATTTCATATTGCCTTGCATTTATTCATATTGCTATTCATTCTTATATGCTTGGCTTGATTGTGTGTATTTCATATTGCTTGGATTGCTTGTGTGTGTGCCTAACTTGTACTCATCCAACAAGAGCTTCACATAGCGCCTCAACCATTTCAAGGGGAATCAAGGGGAGTTAGTCCAGAGCCTCGCAAGGGAATTCGGCTACACTTGTTGTATTGTATTAGTTTGTGCATAATTGCATTAGCTTCCGCATTTAGCGCACTTAGTTTGCATTGAGTTTCTTAGATTAGCAATTACACCTATTCACCCCCCTCTAGGTGTATTTCACCAGTGGCCTGGTCGACCGCCTGGTTGATCGGCTAGAAGTAGGCGCAAGACCAGAGAGCCCAGTCTCAAAGCCGGTCGACCGCTCGGTTTGACCGGCAGTGTTGACAAGAGCTAACAGTCGACCGCCGGTCGAATATCAGTCTAAATCTGAGTTTATTTAGGATTTTATTTTTGGGTCCAAATTAGACTTCGATTGATTTTATCTTTCCTTATTTTGAATTTAGATTTCATAGATAGATTAGGACTTTTGTGTAAGCCTATAAAAAGGCCCTTGTATTCTTTATTTTGTGATTACTTTTGATCAATAAACTTTGAGTTTCCTCATATATTACTTGTGAATTCGAGTTGCCTATCTTTGCTCGTGAATTCGAGTAAATGCTCCTAGAATCGGTCGCTTGCTTGTGGATTCGGGTAAGACCCTACCTGAAGGCTTCTTCAAGATTCTTTGGCACTAGGATGAGATCTAGCCGACATCTTTCACTTCCCGCTCCGCGTCAAAGTACCTGGAAGAGCTCATCCGCCAGGACTTCCTCAAGGAATATATCTTCACACCAAAGCAATCTTTAGATCCGAAGAGCCGAGCGCTCTGCCTCCTATCCAACCATAGCATACAATTGCCCAATACAAAGCAATTGAGTGATCTGATCCGACCTCCCTAAACAGGGCAGCAGTACCCTATCCATGATCCCCCATACTTTGATTTCCATGCATTTTATTTTGTTATCGAATAAAATTATATTTTACTTCTAAGTATTCTAGCCTACTCTACTGCTAGGATTTTCTCACTCAGAGTCCAACCGAAGTTCGCCGCTCCACTGATGGGTCTTACCCCCACTCGGAGATGACTACGAACCGAGCTTCGATGATGGGTCCTACCCTCACTTGGAGTCTAATACTTGTATGCTCTGTTGTAGGTTTTACCCCCGCTCGGGGATGGCAATGCAAGAAACAGCCTACGAACTCCCTCTTAACTAGCCTATGGGAGTTGAAACCCTCCTCTGTGGGTCCTACCCCCGCTCGAAGTCCCTACTTTACTGCAGAGATTTTACCTCTCAGAACCCCCATTTGATATTTCGCTGATGGTTTACACCCCCACTCGGGAACACAAACTTTAGCTTATGAACTCCCTCATCTAACCAACAGACGAATAAACCCCTGACAGTTTCCCTCTGCCAGTTCAAACCGGATCACCATTCCTTTATGGGTCCTACCTCGTCGGAGTTGACTTATCCAATCTGTCAATGGGTTGCACCCCTACTTCAGATCCTTACTAAGTTCACAGCTTCACTGATGGGTGATAACTGATAGGTAGTGAAAAATGCATAATTGTCATCATATATACCATCGCATTTGCACATTTATTCATATTATAATGCACAATTATTAATATTTCTTTATTTAATATGTGCAGGCCTCAAATTATCAATTTAATAAAGAATAAAGCTAAAAGAGCCCAAAAGCCCAGATCCAAGCCCATGTTTGAAGCCCAGGTGAAGAAGCGCAAATACAAAGAATCAAAATGCAAATACAAGGGCTAAAAGTTGCAAATATCAGAAATTAGGGTTGGATAGACTTCTATCAAACCCTAAACACCTGCGGGATAAGGATAAAAGCCAAGAAAAGAGGAATTTCGATTGGAGAGAGGATTTGAAGAAATCTGGATTAAGAGTAACTTGATTACCAAGTTATCTCGAAAATCTAGATTAAAAGGCCAGGATCACACTTCTAAAAGCAGAAGCCCACATGGACGGACCAGGAGGGGCCACGCGCCAAAGCGCGTGGCAGAAGCCACTAAACTGCCGCGGAGGCGCGGCAAAAGCCGCGCATCCGCGGCAGTCTGGATAGAGATGGGTACCAGTTTCTGTTGGCACTTATATCCGGGACTCCTCTACATCCTGCACTATAAATATCCATGCAGTCGCAACAGGGAGGGGCATGCAGAGACAAATTAGGGTTTTCTTTAGCTATTTTTAAATTTCTGCGAAAGTTGTAATTTTTATTCATGCTCGTTGTGGAGAAGGAGACGATTGTGTAACCTGCAGTTCATCGAAATAAAAGGTCACTCTTTTGTTCTCTGTTTAATTTCTGCACTTTATTTGATTTCTTTTGTCATCTCTCTTGTGTTTTAATCTTCGATCTATTCTTGTTTTCGTTTTTCTTTCTTTTGCAATCTTTCTCATAAAAATAAAAAAATAAATATTGAAAAGATAAAAATAATTATGAAGAACTAATCCTCCTAGTGGTTTGCTGAGATTCTTGAAGCAACCCTAGAAGCAATTAAAACTTGATCCGATTAATGAACATCACTAGAAACCCTAGGTTTTAAAAGGCAACTAATTCTAGAAGATTAAAAAAATACTTAAAATTCTTAATCTAGGCTACATGATAAAAAGACTTTTCATGACTTCAACTTAAGAACTAGGACAGCATAAGTTGGGATTCGTCTTCTATTAGGCTGTACCTAGATGTTAGGAGGAACCATAGTTAGGTTTTTGAGTAATGTAACTTAGTTAGAATCGTGTATTAATTTCTCTTGCTTGATATAATTGCAATAACCTAGGGTGAGTCATATTAATCTTAAGATGAAGATCAAGCTCTTTAATTTGCAATAGGGTTGTGGTAGAAGATCAGCAAAACCACGTTTTTAATCTCATATTTTCATCACAAATCTAATCTTTTCTTCTTACTTAAAGCATACAAGGGAATCGGCCGAAAAGCTTGCATCGCATCCTTCCCTGAGGATCACGACCCGCTCAAGCCCTTGCTACAGCGGATTCGCATTGAGAAGAATTCTGAACCTTTATTTCAATTACAAAATTCTCAATCAAATTTTGGCGCCGTTGCCGGGGAAGGAACGGCGAGATTTCCTCATTCTAATCATTCTTTCTTTTCTGTTGCAGGTACAGAGAATAGGAAGCAGAAACAGAACAGCAGAAGACACATATTGCAATCCAGTGCCTCTGCCCTCGAAGGCAGAGCATCTGGACCTACAACTTTGCCGCGTTTTCACGGCAAAAGCCGCGGGTCCGCGGCAGTTGTAGTTGACTACTGATAGATTTTTCTGCAGGTTGCTCTGCAGTGCAAAATTCTATTTCTGCTGTATTATTACTTCTCTGTGATCACTCTGCAACTGCTAATAATTAACATTAACCTATTTGTTGAATAAAAAAAAAATATTTTTAGACTCTTGCATTTAGGGCACGTGTCTATTTTTATTCTTTAATTCTGTTGAAGAGTGCTGGCGACAAGGTACGTTTGCATAAGCATATAGATTAGGAAGCACTCTTGGTTGTTTACCGCTTTCTTGAGTGATTACTTTTCTACCGCTTTACACGTACACTAATCCATCTTAAGGGCATAACCCATAACAAAGATAAGGTGGGGATTTCATCACCCTTCCTTGGCCCACAAATCATACCAGTCACACTCACAACCCTAACCCTAATTAAAACTTGACTAGACGTTGGCCCTAAGGTAACTCGGACTCAATAGGAGATTGACCGAAGAAGGAAAGTTGTTCGAAATTAACCCTTGCCAAATCGGTGTCTAGCGAAGGGATTGAGGGCCGAAAGCCCGAAGAACGGTGGTTATTTAATTAAGGAACGTCTCTGACGGAAAACCTCCCACCGGTCTTGCCCTGAACTGGCCGATTAGCTCGTGGTTGACGTCGACAATAGACCTCCTAAGGACAGTCTAAAGTTAGGAGTCGTCTAGGTCAAGGATAACCCTAGAATAGGATTTTTGTTTGTTTTTCTTTTTCTTTTGGTTGATTGGGTGAACTTTGGTTGCTAACTGTGCATGCCCGCTTGGTCGAGAGACCCACTACATCCAGGCTAACTAGAACTAGTTCACCACCCGAGCTCAAGCCCGACTCTCTCATGGCTCAACCGCCATCTCTCCAAGATAGGTTCTATCCCTTAGAACCTCTATTCCTTCTTGCATCAAGCTGAGTAATGAAGGTGTTGACCCATTTGAGCTTAAGCCACAATATATCAGCACCCTTCCTAAGTTTCATGGACTTGAATCAGAGGATGCATACTTCTTCATAAGGGAATTTGAGGAAGTATGTTTAATGATAAATATGCCTAAGTTGGGAAAAGATGCCATTAAGCTTAGGTTTGTCCCCTTTGCGTTGAAAGATTTAGCAAAGAAATGGCTCTACAGTCTAGAGGTTGGTTCTATAGACACTTGGGACAGTTTCGTCAAGGCCTTCTTGAAGAAATTTATCCCGTTCACAAGACTGCACTGATTAGGAAGAATATCCTACAGTTTAAGCAAACAGCCAATGAGCCTTTTTGGAAATACTTCGAGCGGTTTAAGGACCTCCTTGCCCAATGTCCCCATCATGGGGTAGAGAAATGGCGACTTTGCCAAGTCATATATGATGGATTAGATTATTCTACTAAGACATTGTTAGAATCCATGTGTCAAGGAGGATTTCTAGAAAAGAATGAAAATGAAGGATGGTCATTGTTTGAGGACTTAGCTGAAAAAGCCATCCAGTGGGACCCTACTCCTGAGAAATCTAGGACTAATGACCCCACTTCTTCAAAAGGAGGTATTCATTCCATTGAGGCCAACATAGCACAAGATGCTAAGTTAGCTGCTGTTATGCGTAGACTAGAGGCTCTTGAAACTAAGGAGCCAGTCTCTGTGAACCAAGTCAGCCCAACATCTTTGGCGGGCTGTACTTATTGTCAGATAGGAACCATGTGTTCGAGGAATGTCCTGTCTCATCGCGCACCAAAGTCTGCCCGAACATACGAGTGCGGCCTTCACAAGGCCCGCCAACAATCTGCCCGCCAACAATCCATATTCGCCCACCTACAATCTAGGTTGGAGAAACCATCCCAATTTGTCATGGGGCCAAAGTAACAATGATCAAACTAGGCCCAAATTCTCCAACAATTTCCAAAATCCGCCCTATCAAAATCCTCCACCCTCTTTCCAATATTCACAAGTGGAAACAAGCTCTCCAATCTGGAAAGAAAGGTGGACACTATCGTTAAAAGCAATGACACGCTGGCTCAAGTTTTGACTAGGATAGAGATGCAAATGAATCAGCAAGAAAGGCAAAAGGGTACTCTACCTAGTCAACCATTCCAAACCCTAGGAACTCTAGTCAAGCTCACTTGCCTGAAGAGAATCATATGAGTCAGTGCAATGCGATTCATACATTGCGGTCGGGAAAACAAGTTGATAACCAAGTATCAACACCATCAAGTTCTAAACAAGCATTCAGCTTGCCTGATCCCACTCCATCTCAACTTGATGCCAACAACACGAAAAAAGACAAGTCAGCCGAAGATATGCACAAGCCCATCGCACCCTACCCAAATAGGCTTAAAGATAAGCAATGTGCACAAATGGATAAGGTACGAGAGATTTTTAATCAAGTCAAGATCAATATACCTCTTCTTGATGCAATTCAACAAGTCCCTAAGTATGCCAAGTTTATTAAGGACATGTGCACAAAGAAGAGAAAGACTAATGTGCCCAAGAAGGTTTTTCTAGCCACTAACATTAGTGAGCTATTGTCTAACCAGATCCCTGTCAAGTATAAGGACCCTGGTTGCCCCACCATCTCTTGCACAATAGGTCAAACTGCAATTAAGCATGCACTTCTTGATTTGGGAGCAAGTATCAACTTACTCCCTTCTCAGTTTACCAACAACTTGGGTTGGGCGAACTTAGTCGACTAAGGTTACAATCCAATTGGCTGACCGATCCATAAAAATTCCCAAAGGAGAAATTACCGACGTGCTCGTCCAAGTTGGGGAGAGTTATCTACCCAGTAGATTTTGTTGTTCTGGAGACCGAACCTGTATCCACTCTTCGGTCTCAAACTCCCGTTATCCTAGGGCGTCGTTCCTTGCAACTGCAAATGCGATCATAAATTGTAGGAATGGATCCATGAGGTTGACTTTTGGAAACATGACTAAAGAGGTCAATGTCTTCAACCTGGAAAACCAATCTCGTAAGATTAAAGACCAAACATTGAGGTGAACTTCATCGAGAACATTTGTGAAAAAGAAAGTGAAAATGAGTCTCTATTCTTGACAAGTTATTTGAGGATAAGTGCGATTTTAGTGATAAGATGACACGTTGAGGATTATAATTTTAAAGTTCCATTTAAAAAACGAAGATTTGATCTAAGTATCTTCAAAGAGCCAAGCACTGAAATATCGCATGAGAATATAGTTCAAGAAACTCCAATTGACTTAACTTTCGAAAGTCTCTTTGAAGAAGAACTCCTATGTTTAGATACACCGATTAAGGAGATGTTGGTTAATTATTCACTTCCAGGGAAAAGTGTTGATTTAAGTTTTGAGGAGATGTACGGAACTGAGCTAGAATTTCTCGGCAAGGAAGTTCCAACTGAAAGGTGTGATGAATTTTTGAATAATGGAGGTGGACATATGATGAGGAAGAACCTAAAGAAGATGAAACTGGGGGGAGAGAAAGTTAAAACAAAAATGTTGGTCTCCCATTGTGCCTTATAAAGAGAACCCATTGGAATGATGGGAAACGAGCTAGAGGGATGAATCCTAAGCAGCTCTAGGTGAGAGTGATACATGTGTTGTACATATTATGGTATACTATTATTCTTTACCTCTCTTTACATTTTTCTTCATGCATTCATGCATTTCATACATTGAGGACAATGCATGAGATAAGTGTGGGGGAGGGTTTACTAACATAGAAAAGATTAAAAAAAAAAAAATATTTTCTCTTTATTTGTTCTAAACATTTTAAAAAAAAAAAAAACAAAAAAAAAAAATTGCTAATAAATATAAAAAAAAAAAATGTTATAAAAAGGAAATATTTTGACTTATTTTTTGAAAGAAATCTAAGTTAGTTTTAAGGATTAGGAAAATCATGATTAGGATTTCTAAAAACTTGGTCAAAATAAATAAATTGTTTAAATTTTAGGTATAGGAGAGAAATTGAATAAATAATTAGTCTTGATTTTTACCTTAATGAAATGTGCATACCAAATGCATATCTAGGATTCTAAGACAAAGACCTTGTGCCTCATAAAAAAAGAAAAAAAGAAAAAAGAAAAAAAAAATCACCAATTAAGCTGATACATGTGCCTCAAGAAGCATAAGTATTCATGCCTAAAGGTGAGTAAATAAAATAAAGTCCTTAGTTTTGGGGCCTAGTTCACTCGAATTTGAGTCCGCGGGGTTTTTCTCACCTGGTGCCCTAAAGCCAACCGGTTTGGGAGTCATCGACTTTAAGTTCGTTACATGGTGGATTAGAAAGCCTAAGAAAACTAAGAAATATAATATATGTATTAACACATCTAATAATCAATTAGTAGGTATGAGGGCCTCAAGAAGCCTTGATACTTATACGAAAGAAAATTAGATGAGTTATACATGCCAAAAAAAAAAAAAAAAAAAATAAATATATTAACACATCTAATAGTCAATTAGTTAGGTATGAGGGCCTCAAGAAGCCTTGATACTTACACGAAAGAAAATAGATGATGTTATAAAAATAATAAAGAGGCATGAGAATCCAAGTTAAGGAATTCCTAGATTCACAAGGGTGCGTATGACTTTTGGTAACGAAAAAGACTATATTAGAAATTCAATTTTAATCCTTACCTAAAATGAATAACAATTAACTTTATAAAGACCAGGTTTGAAGAATGAAAAAAATGATAATCCTAAAACTTATAGACTACTTAGTCTCTTCAAATATAATTCAAATATTTTCCTTTTTATGGATTTTGTGGGTGTAATCCGCTGAAAACCCTCACGAGACAACACTCGTCCTCTAGGGTAACCTAGGGTTTAACGGCTTGTTGCACATGCTAAGTGCAACCGTGATTCCTACGAAAGTGAGTTAGCTAGGTTAGATTTTTTCTCTTTCTTTTTGATTTTTACTCGAGGACGAGCAAAAAGATAAGTGTGGGGGGTGTGATAGGTAGTGAAAAATGCATAATTGTCATCATATATACCATCACATTTGCACATTTATTCATATTATAATGCACAATTATTAATATTTCTTTATTTAATATGTGCAGGCCTCAAATTATCAATTTAATAAAGAATAAAGCTAAAAGAGCCCAAAAGCCCAGATCCAAGCCCATGTTTGAAGCCCAGTGAAGAAGCGCAAATACAAAGAATCAAAATGCAAATACAAGGGCTAAAAGTTGCAAATATCAGAAATTAGGGTTGGATAGACTTCTATCAAACCCTAAACACCTGCGGGATAAGGATAAAAAGCCAAGATAAAGAGGAATTCGTGGAGAGAGGATTTGAAGAAATCTGGATTAAGAGTAATTTGATTACCAAGTTATCTCGAAAATCTAGATTAAAAGGCCAGGATCACACTTCTAAAAAAGCAGAAGCCCACATGGACGGACCAGGAGGGGCCACGCGCCAAAGCGCGTGGCCAGAAGCCACTAAACTGCCGCGGAGGCGCGGCAAAAGCCGCGCATCCGCGGCAGTCTGGATAGAGATGGGTACCAGTTTCTGTTGGCACTTATATCCGGGACTCCTCTACATCCTGCACTATAAATATCCATGCAGTCGCAACAGGGAGGGGCATGCAGAGACAAATTAGGGTTTTCTTTAGCTATTTTTAAATTTCTGCGAAAGTTGTAATTTTTATTCATGCTCGTTGTGGAGAAGGAGACGATTGTGTAACCTGCAGTTCATCGAAATAAAAGGTCACTCTTTTGTTCTCTGTTTAATTTCTGCACTTTATTTGAGATTTTTTGTCATCTCTCTTGTGTTTAATCTTCGATCTATTCTTGTTTTCGTTTTTCTTTCTTTTGCAATCTTTCTCATAATAAAAATAAAAAAATAAATATTGAAAAGATAAAAATAATTATGAAGAACTAATCCTCCTAGTGGTTTGCTGAGATTCTTGAAGCAACCCTAGAAGCAATTAAAACTTGATCCGATTAATGAACATCACTAGAAACCCTAGGTTTAAAAGGCAACTAATTCTAGAAGATTAAAAAAATACTTAAATTCTTAATCTAGGCTACATGATAAAAAGACTTTTCATGACTTCAACTTAAGAACTAGGACAGCATAAGTTGGGATTCGTCTTCTATTAGGCTGTACCTAGATGTTAGGAGGAACCATAGTTAGGTTTTTGAGTAATGTAACTTAGTTAGAATCGTGTATTAATTTCTCTTGCTTGATATAATTGCAATAACCTAGGGTGAGTCATATTAATCTTAAGATGAAGATCAAGCTCTTAATTTGCAATAGGGTTGTGTAGAAGATCAGCAAAACCACGTTTTAATCTCATATTTTCATCACAAATCTAATCTTTTCTTCTTACTTAAAGCATACAAGGGAATCGGCCGAAAAGCTTGCATCGCATCCTTCCTGAGGATCACGACCCGCTCAAGCCCTTGCTACAGCGGATTCGCATTGAGAAGATTCTGAACCTTTATTTCAATTACAAAATTCTCAATCAATAACCCCACTCAGAAGCAACCGGGAACCCTGAAATCACCTAGAGGGGGGGTGAATAGGTGATATGCTAATCTAGTGAACTAAATGCGCTAAATGCGGAAGCTTAAAAAACTAATTGCAACACACTTAGTACAACACACAAGTGTAACCGAATTCCCCGTGAAGGGCTCTGTACTAACTCCTCTTGATTCCCCTAGATATGGGTTGAGGTGCAATATGAAGCTCTTGTGGTTAAGTACAAGTGAGGCACACACACAAACAATCCAAGCATATAATGAATAAGCAATATGAATATATGCAAGGCACAAATGCAAGCAAATAAGATATGCCAATATGAATAATGCTATGCACAAATGTAAAGAGAGAGAGTTAGAGAGACAATGGATCAAACGCAAACACAAAGATATGTTTCGAGGTTCGAGCCCCTAGCTCTACGTCCCCGCCTTCACCGAGAAGGATTTCTAATCCACTATCTTGTCCACCGAGGACTCCTACCGACGGAACCTTCACCGAGAAAGATTTGTACAAAAAGGGAGTATTGAACTCCTCTCTCAAAAACACCGCCTCACAACCGAGGGGTAGGCCCGTAGCCAAACAACAACCAACACCTCTACTGAAGAGGGTTACAAACACCAACTCCACCTCTCACTAGAGGGGGAGCAAACAATAACCAACTCCACCTCTCACAAGAGGGGGTAAACCACAATCCTCAACCTCTACCAAAGAGGGAGCAACCCAATCAAAGCAAGGGTTTTACAACAAGTGGTTTCAAGGACCACAAACTCTCTTTTCCCACAAACAAATGATCCTAATAGAATAAGATAGAAGATAGGCTCAAGTGTGGAAAAAAAACAAAGTGTTTTGAACAAAGAAATTCTTGGGAAAACACCAAAATAGATATGAAAATTTAGATCAAAAACTATTTCCCAAAACCCTAATTTCTTTGAAATAAACAAAACACTTAAAACAAATAGATGAATCTTTTTGGCACTTAAACTCTTTTGAAAACTTCTTTTAAATACCAAGATTAGAGAGAAATTTTAGCTCATAAAATCTTGGCCAAAATCCCAAAGAAATGGGGTTTATATAGCCAAACAGAAAACTAGCCGTTAGGCTGATCTGGTAGCCTGACAGGCTTGCGGTCGACCGGCCCGGTCGACCGCCAACGGTCATAAATATGACCATTGGGGCATCCGGTCGACCGCACGGCCGACCGCCCAGATACAGAGAGCAGACTTCTCTGCTCCGGTCGATCGCCCGGTCGACCGCCCAGATACAGAGAGCAAGGCTCTCTGATCCGGTCGGGCCGACCGGCCGACCGGCCCACTGTGCCAGCAGACGTGCACAGGTCTGTGCACGTCGTCGACCGCCCGGTCGACCGGCAAGGCCTGTCAGTGGGTCAGAAACACTTGTTAAAATATTTCTAAAAATCTTTTAAGTCTTATAAAAATACCCAAAAATAGTTTTATCATTTTGCATTGATATATAAACTTGTGATAAACATTTTAACTCAAATATCAAGCATATGAAACCATTTTTGTGTTTTAACATTTTACCAAAACCAAAACTTGTATTTTATCAAACTTGACTTTTTCAATACATGAATAGGAAAGTCAAAATAAGTTTGTATAAGTCATGTAAGCATGTATGTATATTGAACACATCTAATATACATAAAAACAAAGTAAACTTGTTTGATCAAACTATTCATGAAAACCAAATCCAAAACATAAATCTTGTGTGTGTTGTGCACTTAAGCATATTAACTATACTAAGCTTTACAAATGGATCTAAAACACACTAAACTAAACTATGGATACCTAAGTCTTCTTGACGATCTTCATCTTCAAGTCGACTCGGTCCAAACACCGTGATCCAACGAGCATGGCTATGTATCATCTTGACACTCGGGCTCGGGAATCACCAAGTGAAGGCTTCCAAACTGCTCTTTTTGAAGCAATCACCAACTAATATCTTGATTAATGATCTGAAACTAAAATCACAAGATTATTAGTAAACATAACTACATGAGTTAATCATCATCAAAACTAAAGAGGAAGGCCTCCGGGCCAACAAACCCAACTTTGCTGCTAGGATTTTTTCCATTTGGAGGCCCAACTCTGTTCTGAGATTTCTCCCACTCAGAGGTCTGGATCGTCACTCTGCTGTGGGTCTTACCCCTGCTTTGAGTCGACGCATCCAATCTATCAATAGGTCACACCCCCCCACTTCAGAACCCCTTCCAAGTTTGCAAGTACCATTGATGAGATTACCCCCACTCGGAAAAAGTATCGAAGCTTACCAAGACATTCCACAACCAACCGACCCCGCTGGAAATAGAAATCAAACATTTCGAAAAGATACGATCAACCACGTGTTATCCAAACACAATCTTTGCATATGCTTGCATGTATTGTTCATCCAAGATACCATAGATTATGTATATTTAGTCTATAACTGCACGAGACATATGATATATACTGAGGGTTTCCTTATTTGGATTATCCCCTCGGCGTACTAGTTTCATGTGATTAGAAGCTGAGCATATATAGTTTTGTTAACCCAATCTGTTAAATTTATATGAACTTTTTTATTTTTATTATGCATCTAACATTAATATAAGATGTTCCATTGCATGCTTGTGTGCGCATCTTCCTCCCCCAAAAAATTGCTTGTCCCGCTAATGGGATTTCCCGCACTCGAAGATGGCAATGAAAACTCCAGCTTATGAATTCCTTCTCGATTAGCCTACGGGCAGTCGAGACCCTCTGTTGTAGATTTTACCCCCGCTCAGAGTCCTTACTCTGCTGAGGTATTTTCCCCTCTCAGAGTCCCACGATCACAGCTGTGTTGATAGGATTTTCACCACTCAGAAGCAACTGTGAATCCAATTCCGCTGCTAAGATTTTCTACACTCGGAGGCCAAAAGTTTGTAGGTACCGCTGACGGGATTACCACACTTGGAAAGAACGCCGTAGGATTACCAAACCACGCCTATGTCAAGCCAACCATACCAGAGACAGAGATCAGTACTCTGAAAAGGCATAATCATATTGATTCCAAAAAGTCGACAATAAAACAAACTAGACGATCAAAATAATCATTTCCTTTCCAAAGAAATATACACATATTTTATTCCAAAAATGTTTTCATTCCGAGTACATCCCATCGAATTTACTTGATTACATCTAACAAGAGTAATACAAAGTTTCAATACACTTGTATTTTATTTTTTTTGAGAAGAAATACAGATGATTCAAATCTGATCCCTCCATCCTACCACTATGTCTAGCCACACCTCTGAACTCTGAGGATTGTCCTCCAGGGAACGCCCACCAAAAGGCATGACTTATTGTTCACACCACTGTCCAGAGATCTCAAAATCAGAGAAGAAGCTACCAGAGGTTCCTTCGCAAAAATAAAAGTTCCTCCAATGAAAGGTCTTCTCCTCTCCGCCTGGAATACGACTCCAGCCAAACAGGTATCGCCATCCTCCGTGCATCTCAGGGAGAATGACAAGGACCCCAAGAAGCTCTCTAAAGCCACGGCAATGCCCTAAGCTACAGAAGGACTCCGATGAGACACACAAGACAATGATGATGTCACACTACATCCCTGTGTTTTGAAGGAGAGATCAGAGCTCTGGAAGAGAGTGATTCATTTGTGGAGCCCCAATGAAAACACCCCCATTTTCTCTTCCTATTGCTCGTCGCAAGAAAGAAATCTCCAGGTACGAGGCAGCGATGTCCAACAAGGATGGAACCTCTAAGACACGCAAGAAGGTGATGATATCACATCCCCTTCAAGGTGCCCTAAAGAAGAGACCCAAGCCCCCTGTGAGAAGCAATTCACCAGTACACCCATTCGATGAGCTCTCTCCTTCTTCCTAATACAGGCCATCAGGAAAGAGGCTCTGAACCCCAAGATCAAACCTCACCCCCTAAAAAATCGAGTAACTCAAAACTAGATCACCCGATCTAGAAGGAGCAGGAGCCTCTACCTATCACCCCTGACGACGTCACCCCATCACGATGACTGATGTGTCATAATAGACTCATCACGGCGACTAATGTAGCGCACTAACCAGACTCCCCACTTGGCGAGAGCCTAACCACCATTAATTTCACCTCGTCTTCCTCCCTCTCCCTTTCCTTCCTCATCTGATGAAGAGGAGAGAAGAAAACATAGTGACCCAGCAAAGCAAAGAAGAGAAATCTTGTAGCAAGGGTTCCTTAGAGAAGATAGCAGAAGTGATTTCCATACAAGGGCTCCACTTTATTTATAGATGGAGAAGAAGTCAAACTGCTCCAATTTAAATTTTTAATCCCTGAAAGTCAGTCAACGTCTCGAGATTTTGGTCAATCGAATCAGCAAAAGATTAACCATCACTGTCAAAACATGAAACCCTACCTCCCAATCATAATGACACCAGCATTCGACAAGACGCAAGTTACAAGTTTCAAGGAATCCAACCAATTGAAATGCCAGTTGTCAGCCAACTGCGTGATCTTCAAATAAATTCAGAAGATCCGCATTTATGATCCAGTTCCACTTCTACCAATGAATATCAAGATGAACTTAAGGCATTAAAATGTCTCCTATCAACTCTGCTCTTCTAACTTTTTTTTCCATAGGCTCCGGTAAACGAAAGAACGGGGTCCATCTGTAGTGGTCAAAATCTGACCCCATTCAACATCGCGATACGTGTCCCTCACCTTCCAACTTTTCAAGAAACATTAGGGCTCCCCTCTAAGGTCCATGTTATACCTAACCTCCTCAAATCTTTCTCCGCTCAGAGGCTCCCTCTGTTCGAAGACTTCAGCTCCAACAAGCAGCTGCAGCGACAGATAACCCTTGATCTCCCGCGGACAATTAGCAACTTTATCTTCCTCCACGTTCATAACATATAACAACCCCCAGTGTGGGCAATTATGGACTGTGGCAAATTTTTTTACATGCAATCCCAACAAACCAGCACCAGTGATCATAGCGTTACAATAAATCGACATGTGAAAATCGTGTGTTTACGAAGATCTCGTCCGTACCCATCGGCCTACATGTCAACAACTTAGTCAAGCATAAGTAGACCTCCTCTAACAAAGATGAGGATTCAGATTCTATTTTGCATATATCCTCTAAATTTCTGTAATTCCTATAACCTGAGAATTGTAGTGAAACTCCTCCTCCTCCCCGTGATCTTTTTCGGTTAAGAGTTTCCATGTAAATTTTCTGTGTCCCTCTTTTTTGTGTTGTATTTTATCTACTTGCACTTTCCCATTTCCATTCTCGCTTGTGGTGAGGATCAACCGTCCAATCACTTGTGACAGAAAATCACCATCACAATACAAATAACACCTTCAGAAGTTATTAGTTGTGATTTAGAAACCTAGTTTGTGAGGTAACTACAAAGCAGGATTTTTGAGCTAAGATTCTATTATTATTTTGGCACTCAAACTCGGAAGTTGATTAAAACTCCATATTTTTCAGTCTTCCGATTTTGTTACAACATCTTTTTGAATAGTTGTTATTATGGCCTTGTCATGTCTCGATGCACTTTGTTTGGCAATTGTCTTTCAATCAATCAAATCAAGCTCTTAAAATGTTCAATGTATTTACTTGCAACAAAAAATTGAAAGATTTATAAAGGTAATCAAGCTTTGACGTGTGTACAACAAGATAGAAACATTTTTAATATCCATTGGTTATGTTTCCTTAGTCGTATCAATTTCAAACGCATAGAGCTAATGCAAAATATATATGTCACCCCAGAAATCAAATAATTAGTTCAAAATTTCTCTAGCACTCAACATCTCCATCTTTTATAGGAATTATTCAAGCAAAAACTTTGTTCTACCAAAGTGATTCCACTTAATTATCATAAAAGACTTCTTGAAGTGCCAGTTATTTTGTGCAACATTTCTGCTTTATCAAGATCAATCTAAAGCTTCAAATTTATATTTTTATATTTCGATTGTATGAGATAAATCTTATTCTCAATCTTGTTTCATAGAAGACAACTAACTGTTGCTCATTTTGTTATTCTCTTATGTTGTGTAAGAATAGTATTAGGATTAGTATTATGAAATACTAAATGTATTAGGAGTCGGATTTTCTTATTATGCAATTGTATGACCATACATACATACATACATACATACATACATACATAATATATATATATATATAATATATATATATAATATATATATATATATATATATATATATATATATATATATTATATATCCTCGGACATTGTCTTCATCATAATAAACAATTATCATTTTCATCTTTCTGAAAAAATTTCGCAATTTCTATTGATCGTCATCATCACGCCAACAACGAGTCTGCGTTGGGCCGCGCTCATATAGCCGTGCCCAGCGTCAGGCCATCACTCCAATGAGCTTTCTCTGATCTCCTCAAAATCCTAAACTCCACAAAACCCTAGATTCAAAATCTCATCCATTATAAAGTCTCCTAAAATTCCTGTATTTCTTTACTCAGTCAACCAGACGAGTCGACTCACAAACTGCAATTCTGAGTCACAATCAGCCATCGAGTCAAGTCTAACTCGTGATCTTCTTCCTCTCGATGCCATCTCTGCAACTCAATATCTGCATCTCCGATCTCGGCCTGACCTTGAAATCACCTAGAGGGGGGGTGAATAGGTGATATGGCTAATCTAGAAACTAAATGCGCTAAATGCAGAAGCTAAAAACTATTTGCAACACACTTAGTATAACACACAAGTGTAGCCGAATTCCCCGTGAAGGGCTCTGGACTAACTCCTCTTGATTCCACTAGATATGGGTGAGGTGCTATATGAAGCTCTTGTGGTTAAGTACAAGTGAGGCACACACAAACAACCAAGCATATAAGATGAATAGGCAATATGAATATATGCAAGGCACAATACAAGAAAATATAATATGATGATATGAATGATGCTTTGCACAATTAAAAAGAGAGAGTTTTAGAGACAAGTGGATCAAACGCAAAGACAAAGGATATGTTCCGAGGTTCGAGCCCCTAGCTCTACGTCCCCGCCTTCACCGAGAAGGATTTCTAATCCACTATACTCCCACCGAGGGAACCTCCACCGAGGAGGATTTGTTACAACACTAGGAGTACTGAACTCCTCTCTCAAACACCGCCTCACAACCGAGGGGTAGGCCCGTAGCCAATAACAACCAATCCACCTCACACTTGAGCAATACAAACCACAACCAACTCCACCTCACAAAGAGGGAGTAAACACCAATCTCCACCCTACCAAAGGGGAGAAAACCAATCACGTCAAATCACAACCTCAACCTCTACCAAAGAGGGAGCAACCAAATAATGAGGGTATACAATAGGTGGTCTCTTTCAACCACAAACAATCTCTCCTTTTCCACAAACAAAAAGATCCTAAATAGATTTGTTGGCCAAAGGCCTTCCACCCTAGTTTTGATGATGATTTAACTCAGTAGTTATGTTTACTAATTATCTTGTGTTGTTTAAGTTCAGATCATTAACAAGATATTAGTTGGGGATTAGCTTCAACAAGGTGTTTAGAGCTTTTCATAGTGATTCCAGGCCAAAGCTTCATGATCACACATTGCCTAGCCCATGGATGGAGTTTGGAGCAAGTCTATTTGAAGATGAAGATCGTCAAGAAGACTTAGATATCCATAGTTTAGATAGTGTGTTTTAGATCCATTTGTAAAGTTTAGTATAGTTGATATGCTCAAGTGCACTAACACACACGTTTTATGTTTTGGATTTGGTTTTTCATGAAATAGTAGATCAAAACAAGTTTACTTTATTTCTATGTTATTAGATGTATTCTAGATATACATACATGATTTAACTTGCTATACAAACTTATTTTGATATCCCTATTCATGTGTTGAAAAAATCAAGTTTGATAAAAATACAGTTTTGTTTTTGATAAAATTTACAAGACTCAAAAATGAATGATATGATTGTATATGTCTTGAAATTTTTATCACAAGTTTGTGTTTCAATACAAAATGTTAAAACAAGTTTTGTGGATTTTTAGAAGACTTAAAAGATTTTTTAAAATATTTTTAAACTGTTTTTCTGACCCAGAATTCTTGTTCCAGGCTTCAAACCAGTCGACTAAGTCAACTGACCTAGTCGACTTGGGTGAAGTCGGTCGACGGGCCGGTTGACCGACGTGCACAAATCTGTGCACGTTTTGGCAGCTTTGGGACGGTGACCCGGACGGTCGACCGGGATGAGAGCAGTGCTCTCTGTTGTTTGGGCCGACCGTGCTGGTCGACCGTGTTGCCCAACGGTCACATTCTGACCGTTGGCGGTCGACCGGGGCCGGTCGACCGTCAGCCTGTCAGGCTGCTGCCACATCAGCCTAACGGCTAGTTTCTGGTTTGGCCTATATAAACCCCATCTCTTGGGTTTTGGCCAAGGTTTTTACAAGAGAAAAAATCCCAGTTTTTCAGAGTTTAAAACAAGTTTTTAAAAAGAGTTTTTTGGGCTTTAAACTTCTCATCTTTATTGTTTTGGGGTTTTGGAAAATCAAAGAAAACTAGGTTTTGGGATTTTTGATTTGATCTTTCATTTTCTATCTGGTAATACCCTGTTCCCGGAATACGTACTTAGTTGCGTATTCAGATTTCCGATCGTATTTTTCGATTACCTTCTGTATTTATTCTGTATTATGAATTCTTTATATGATAGTTTTGTCTGGATTCGGATTCACGGACTCGTAGTCAGACCTAGTCTGAACCGAGAACCCGATCCTAGTATATTGTTCGATTTAGTCTTTCCGGTATTCTGATTTGACCGATTTCAGTTCCAAATATTATTTTCCAATATATTAGATTTTCTATGATTTTCTAAATTTTTCCGGAATTAAAATGAAATTCTTCAAAACCGGTGTCGGCCAGTGTCGCTGACCGCTTTCCGGATTTTAATTCACAAACCACTTGGAATTTCTCAATGAGTCTTTAGGCTTTTCTCCTTAGAATAATATTCTCTACCTACTTTCTTTTTCTGAGGATTTTTACGAATTTATGAATATTCCACCGGAGTCGGTAGATAACCGATTCCAGGATTTTAATTCACACACTGCTAGGAATTTCTAGATGGTCCCTTAGACTTTATTTCTTAGAATCACATTTCGCACTTAAATACTTTTTCTGGAGATTTTATGATTTTATGGAAATTCTTTCGGAGTCGGTAGGTAACTGATTCCGGGATTTTTAATATTAAAACTATAAAGTATTTCTTAAAACGGATTTCACTATGATACTTAAATAATATTATGGATTTTTGATATTTATTTCGGGTCGTCCGAGATACTTGATTTCGGGACGTATCCGTATTTTCCCGAAAGATTTCCGCATTCACGACTTTAACCCGGGAATCCGTGTTTCCAATATTTTCATTTTTGGAGATTAGAGAATATCTTCTCTTTTCTTTTCCTTTTCCTTTTCCTTTATTTCCTTTAGCTTCCCCCACAAGCTTTCATTCTCATCCACACACTTCCAATTAATCTCCACCACACATTATCTCCACCTCAACCTCCACCTCACCACTTCCACACACTTCTCCTCCACCTCACCCCACACTTGGCAAGCTCCTATTGGCCAAGAGAAACACCTCATTCTCCCTTTGCAATTAAGCCCCTCACAATTATTTAATTGCAACTCCTTTACAAATCCAAAAATCTATAAATACCTCCCCTTATTCATTTCATTTCCTTTTCTCTCTCCTTCATTTCACCAAGAGAAAAGCTCCACCATCTCCTCCATCTCCACCACTACAAACATCACCTAGGTCATCTTCTCCATAGCAAGCAACTTTGGATTGGAGATCATCTCCTCCTTCGTCGATTGCATCGCCGTGGATCATTCCGACCACGATCCTTTCAAGCTTCACATGGCCGTTCTACGTGAGTATTCCTACTCACCAAGATTTGTCTATTTTCCTTGTATGCTTGTACTTCCATATCATGTATACATGTATTCTTAAATCGTGCCATTTGATTATGTAGTCACAAACACAACAACCACAAGGTCATCAACTTCCATCATCAAACCACTTCTTTGGTGAGTGTTCTTCATCACTTAGGCTTGATTAATCCTTAGTATACTTATGCTTTCATATCATGTTCATTATGTCTTTAATCCATGATTTTTAGCCATCAAAATCATATTTAGGCCATCAAACCAAATCCTTGAAATCTGCCCTGTTTGCTGTTTCCAGGCTATTAGTCGACTAGGCCTCATTATTAGTCGACTAATAAACTTAGTTAAAATGTAAAGTTTCTGGAAACACAGTATTAGTCGACTTGCCTTGGTCCCTAGTCGACTAGAGACTATTAGTCGACTACACCCTTGACCCTAGTCGACTAATCTTGTCCTGAATTAGAAACCCCAACTCTCGGACCCAGTCGACTTGTCCTCACTATTAGTCGACTATACACTACTAGTCGACTACCCTTTTCTATCTAGTCGACTAACTTTCCCTGAATCAAAACCTTACTTTCTGTATCTCAGTTCTAGTCGACTTGACCAGACTATTAGTCGACTTAGAGTATCTGTTAGTCGATACCTATTTACTCCAGTCGACTAACTATTCTCTGAAACCAATTCCAACTCTCTGGAACCCAGTATAGTCGACTATACCTTACTGTTAGTCGACTTGGTGTCTACTATTAGTAGACTACTCTCCATCCTAGTCGACTAATCCTGTCTGTCTGCCTTAGTTGATTTCTTTCTTGAGTAGGAACCTAACCCTCTAGACTTAGGTCACTATAGGTATCACTTGACTTGTCACATGACAAACATCATCTACCTTACTCTCTTTCTCTCTCATCTTTACTCTTCATTGTTTGTATCACAGGTTATGGCACATCCCGAACTTCCGTGGATTCCGGATATTTCGGCGTTTTGGTGATTTGGCGAGTATTCTAACTCGCTTCTTAATTGCTTCTTATTTCATTGATTA